>CM076570.1:863288630-863722392 GCA_034641835.2 Pinus albicaulis | reverse complement strand
ACAAGTCTGATGGTTGTAATTGGATATCAAGCATCAGAATACAGACAAAAAAACGTATATGGAAAAAAAATGAGTGCAATGTTCTCTTTTTTTGTGCATTCTAAACCAACAAGGATCCTCACATAACAATATCATATTTTATAGAAATTTTATCAATAAAATATCATGCCTCGTCCAAGCGCCCAACATGGCCAAGAAGATAAATAATGGAATAATAGTGCTCCACTACATGTTTCATACCATAATATTTACTGATTTAATCAAGTTAATGCCACCCATCATCCACTAGGCTTGCATTACAACAAGAAGAAATAAAACCAATGAAGGTGATCTTTTCTAGTTTTTTATAGGAGAGTTGTATTTGTTTAAAGAGTTTGTTGGCCTTTTTTCCATAGTCCTGCATCTACGCTCATCACATTCTAGGGGACCACATCTGGATTACACATTTCATCAAATACCCAGTGTATATCCTCACTTTCTCCACATTTGGCATAAACATCTACCAATCCACTTCCCACAAAAAAATCCAACTAAATATTCTTATTAACTATACCTTTATGGATCTCGTTTCCCTGTGCTAGAGCTACCAAATTAGCACATGCTAGAAAAAATATGGAAAGAGTGTCTAGATCCAGTTACACACCTGTAACTTGCAATTAGTGAAGGGACCTCAAAGCCTCATCAAATTTCCTTCTGTGCCCAAATCCTCCAATTATCACATTTGATGACACAAATTCCCTTGAGAATCATAAAAGTAGTGATGAGGTTGGAAATAATATAATGATTCTCTCTAAGAGTTAGATCATATTCTTTCCTGTAGTTGAATTTATACTTCAGTGATCCTCATAGAGTTTTTCTTGCTTCTGAACCTTTTGCACAGTCCAGTCATTTTGTGAGACAATATTTAACCAAATATTCCTTGACTTGTGTTGCCCCTGTCAATGATATCCCTCTCTCTAATAGGCATAACTTCAACATAAAAAACTTAGAGGAACATGGTTCCTACCAATGATGCCCATATTTGATCAGAAGAGAGGATTAGTGCCTTGAACATTCAAGGTGCACTCCAAATGCTCCTTTTCTCGTTCAACATGCTTCCTTCTCCAAAATTTTGTGATTCTTTCTCCATGCCTGGTTGAAAACTTTTTGGATTTTTTATGAACCCAATTGAAGCTGCAATCTCGAGCTATATGCCCAAAATTATTGCATTTAAAGAATATTTTAGTTCTAGACTTGAATAAGGGAGCATGATTTTTGTTGATGAACACATTGGAGTATCGTTCTGCAACTGTACTTCTAGGGAACTGATAGGGACCCTTACATATGTCTATGTCATATGATCTACCATATTTTTTCATGAAATGCCCAAAATTTGTACAAGAGTAACAAATATAAAAAAATATAGTTTCATATTTGGAAGGTGAGGATTATCTTGATGCACCTCTGAAGTCATTGTGCCTTGAGGTTTTTTGACGATATTCATTGCTACTTGTAACATCAAAGTATATTCTTGGATCGGATATTCTTCCAATTTTATTTTGTCTCCTCCTTGCTTCTACTAGAACCAGTGTTATATGGGAAGATATGTCAAACATACCATTGAATACTTCTGAATAAATCTATTGAAGCTTATTTGAAGTATCTTAGAGGAAATATATACCACCTATAGAAGAATTTGTTGAGTAAAACTTACCTACAGTGAGGTTTCCACCAAGATACAACATTGTGCATGGAACCATAACACCCCTGACATGCCAAACAAAAGGATTATCAAGAAAAATTAAGGAAATTTGTAACTTGTTTTGAATGAAAATTTGTACAAAGACTTAAAGAGACATTTTTGAAACATAAAAGTATATTTTGGATGCACTATAACTATATTTTATCAAAGTGTTTGTTAAAAAAACCAACACATTGCTTGGAGCGCAGATATGTCAACAAATAAAAAATGTGGAATGTGATGGCAAATGAATTCATTGGGTACTTTTGTCCACCTAATGGTTTACTTTATCTTACAATATGTTAAGTATGGAATAAGCCAGATCAAAGAACCAAATTTGAAGCCTATTTTAGACATGTATAGGTTAGCTCCAACATAGACAGGTTGGCTCCTCCAGTAAAGATATATTCGCCTCCTCAAAAATATATGATAGTTAAATAGGTTCGAATGAGTATAAATATAGGTTGAACTTTCCTCCATTTCAACTTTCAATCGTCCAAAAATTAAGTAGAAGATAAGAAAATAAAGTGAAAAGAAGACCATGAATAAGGACTAAGATTAGAAGCAAGATTATTTTGTAGAATATCTCCTAAAGGATTGAAATTATCTGTGATCCATCTCTATACTAAAAAGACCGAAGTCTTTCTGATTCATCTCTGAGGCATAAGACCAAAAGTATGAAGTAATTTCTGTGAAAATTAAACAAAACTATATGTTGCATGGAGGTCAAGGTATCTCTAAGGGGCTAAGACCCTATGGATTATCTTTGAGAAAGTAGACCAAAAATTTGTGAGAAAGAGCTCAGATAATAAGGTTGAATTTAGGTGTGAAAAAGTATTGCATCACTCGTGAAAGAAGGTATTTGTTTTCTTAATATTTTCATCATATTTAGAAGGGGGAAATCCCATTGGCCCATCCTATTTATCTATCAAGACTCAAGTTTGAATCATAAGGAAAAATACTGGACACTATTATTATACAATAAGTTGAAAGATAAACTGAACTACAGGACAAGGATATTTATCCTTAGTGGGGAGGATGAACCCAATTCTACCAATCCTATCAGATATCCCTCTATCAAAATTAAATTCTAATGAAAACCTCTAAAATAATAGATAAACTATTCTATGATTTTACCCATCCACCATTTTGTGCACAAATCACCTTAGATTCATGTTGGAAGGAAAAAGAGTAGAAAAAAAGGCAGAGAGAATTGTAGGTAGATGGTGATATTTGTCTAATTTTCCTTAATGCCTCTTAAGGGAAACATATTCTATCAGCCTATGATGAAATTGATATTTTTGGTCTAACTTTAAAGACTCTTAACTATGAGCATTAAGAAGGCTATGCTTGAAATTCCTCCAAGGGAGTCAACACAAGAGGATTGTAAAGAGGGAAATGAAACCTACAACTATCATTTCATACTGCTACCTCTAAAGAAGTCCTATTTTTTTCCTCAAAGGGAGGCCTCTATATGTTTCTATACCTGAATTGATTTAATACATGGTGCATGTGGGAAGGGTCATCAAGTGTATACCCAATTATAAACCATTAAATAGGGTGATTACTCTTGTAGTACATACAAGAGAGGTATTATGATGGAACAAAACCAACAACATGACAATCTTAATCTCATATTGGAGTGTACACATAATTTACATTCATATTAGGATATACCATCCATGAAGCTTTCCTTGTGAAATAAACATCAAAAGCACCATGGAAACTGGGGAAAGAGGTCACAAGGAAAGATTTATGATTTTTCAAATTCTAGATGGATGTAACCACTTTGTAATGCAGTGACAAGAAAAATTTAATTCTTTGAATTCTATATGGATGCAATCACTTTGTAATGCCAAGTTGATAACCTTCCGCTACTTGTAATATCCTCTATCAGGGGCAACCTTCACTGACTATTACAACCGGAACATTTCTATGCATATCCATTGTAGAACATATTTACTCGAAAGTGTATGTTACCTTGGTAGTCTTTGATTTTGAAGTTTCATCCCTGCTTTCTTTGTCAAAGGTCTTGTACTTATCTGCTAATGATGGAAAGGGACTAGCTTCATGTGAAGGTCCTTGCCATTTTTGAGAAGGATTCGATCAAATTTGTCCATCGTACTTACGTGTTAATATATGCTTCAATACTTTCTCAATAAAAAAAGATACATAAACGATGTCTCCATCACTAGAACATGTAACTAACCTTCATCTCTGGATTATTTGTAACTTTAATCTACTTCTGTTTCTGGAAATATTTTTTATTACCACTGAAAGAGAACTTTGGACTCACAAAATTGCAAGAATCTTGCAACTTTCAAGGTCGAAAATTGAGAACAATGCTACATTCACTTATCTACAAATTCAGTGAATTTTCAGACCTCATACTAACTGTAATAATGGAAAATATCACACCTCAACAACTTTCGAATTTTTGGAGACTCTACTATCCTTGGGTGTTTTGAAGGTCCCACCATTGCATTCAACTTCTAGGACTGGATTGCCTTCATCTTGATGTTATTGCATACTGAGGTCAAGAAAAATTTATGCCACATTTATTTTTAACAAAATTCTGTCTATATTACACACACAGTAATATGGACAGGAGTAGCAAAGAATAAACAATCATATTGCAGCTAAAGCTGCAGTAATTTGAATATGTAGAAACATAAATTTTTTTGGCATTTATAATAGGCAAACTCATGCAAACAATTAAACGTGATATTTTATATTAATCTTTAGGAATCTTTATCATCAGTTTTCTTGGGTAAAAATAGACATTTTTAAACTATTATAAAGTATATTTTATTGCGGAAATAAATTTTTGGGTTTTAACCCTCGGGTAAATGAGTAGTTTTCCATTGCAAGTACTTTCCAGATCATTGATAACAGAGAGGTAGATAACATTAAGGGGATCTTGGACAAGAACTGAAGGGATCAATGTTGAAAAGTGTAACTAGATCGGTCTTCATGATGACCATGTAATTATGTACTTATGTAAAGAAGAATTCAAAAGTAATAAAATGTATTTTCGGTTTACTTGCTTCATGGGTTTCATGAGAAAGATTCTTAGTATAGGTCTATAGAATTATTCTTGATTTCTATTAGGAACATAAGTTTAATTAAGATTCATGTAAATGGTGTGAAGAATATCTTCCAAGACATTACAGAAGAATGGCCTTCAAGACATCCCTTATTCATCGTTGAAGATAAGCCTATTTGTTGTTATGAATTTGGCCTACAAACAGTATTAAGGTCAGCCTACATGATTGCTGAAAGTTCGGCTTAATATCTTCCTAGAACAACCATAAATACCCCAACATATGCTTCGGCATACATACAATTTTTTGCGGACAAAACTGAGGTTAGACAACGTGGAACGGGGATTAATTACTATGGATCCATCTAAGGTTTTTGGTAGCATATAAAGTTCGTATCTAAGGACAGGGGCTAATACAGATTGAAGGGCACAACATTGCGGAAGAAATAGGAGGGATAGGTACAGCAAGAGAACAAATTTGTGGATTAGCAAAGAAAATTTTTTTTATGGGTGCAGGAGGATACAAGTGCAGATATCATTGAGTTCTAAAGTCTCTATTGTAAGAATTTTTCAAGGTCAATTCTATGATCTAAAGGTAATAGAAATAAAGGAAGGTAAATTAGAGATTTACCTTCCTAAATTCATCACAAAATATTCAATTATAAGTAAAATCAACTAATGTGCTTTGATAATTGACTTGATGAAGAATTAACGAAGAAGAAATAAGAAAGCTCACAAGTAATTATTAAGAAGAGAATTTTTAACCCCTTCAAATTCTCAACATGGTTTCAGAGCCATGGTGCTAAAGAAGGGCATCTAATCAAATAGACACTCAAGGATCAGTTTTCAAGAATGGCATTTAAGCAAGTTAAAGGGTGTCAAAACAAAAAGCATCAAATATTTTGATCACTGAGTTCGACTACAATTCAGATATCTTCAAAGAGAATGTATGGTTCAATGACGAAGGCCAAAGCCATATTTTAAAGGCATCCTATCAACTAAAATTTTCCATTTGTTTAGTTTTAGATGAACAACACAGTGCTAGAAAAATGCCTAAAAACACTTTCAGACAACATTATACCATTCAAATTAAACTCAGCAAGGAATACACCGAAAAACACTTCCAGACAACATTATACCATTCAAATTAAACTCAGCAATGAATACACCAATGATATGCACTATACAATACAAAACTAACTCCTTTCCACTCATGAAATTATTTAGAATTATACAACACCATGTTACAAAATTTATGGACTGATAAGAGAGCCATGGAAAGTAATCATCCATAGGCATTTATTTGTCAATACAAAAACTAATATTAAACTCATAAGTTTTATACATTGTTGATTTAAGGCAATATGAAGATAGTTCCAAGTCATAAACAATCAATTTCTTAGATTGAAATCAACATATACAGTGAGCGAATAAGGGTAATTGAACCTGGTTTGGAGGCTTATGAATAAGTGAAAAATATCAGTTCTTAAGGCTGAAATGGACCAGCGTTGACCCCTTTAATTATGAGCTTAATTTCTATAGTACGACCAACTCTTACTCATTGTACAAACCCAACCGCATTTATGTCTCCCTTTTTCTCCTAAATTACACCCTCTGCACACATGTAATTAAGGCATCTCCATAACCCACACACAGATATTGTGATAGCATCCAGAAGAGGTTAAATCAACCCACAATAATGCTACAACCAGCAAGGAAATTTGTCTATCAACTCGTCCTTAAACACAATGTCGCTCTTAGGAGGTGCAAACTTTAGCAAATGAGAAAAATATCAATCCTGCCTTCCAAAAACATGCCCACAAGACAAAGACAAAATTCGAGCTCCCTTGTGACTGGTTATTGTACTTCCTTTGTTACAGAATTTGACCAGCTGAGTGTAAGAGTGAATATGGACCTCTTGAGTGGATAACTCGACCCCTTGGAAAAACTGAACTTGACCCATGGAACAAAGGATTTCAGCCTCTTTCACAATACTAAACTTGTTCTTCCTTGTGAAGAACTTGACCAACAATGAATAAGAATGAACTCAACCCTAAATGCAATGTTTGCTTCCTTTCTAAGAATTATTGAGAGGTTGGAGACTTAGAGGTTGATGTCGACAATCCCAACTACATTGATCCACACTTGATGCTAATGCCCAACGATAGCCTTTCCAGCAACAAGGAAGCTCTTTGTACATATAATTGTCAAATCAAGCACAATTAGCATATATGGTCATTGATAATGGAAACCAAAATAACCTTCCCTTGCTTCAATTGGAAAAGGAACAAAATTTACCAACTTCAACTCATCCCAACTCTAATTAACTTGGATTGGTCATAAATGCACATTATCTTGTGCTAATCACTTGACAATAGATTAGAATGATGCTAGAGGATGGCAAGATTTTTGCCAATATCTTATATGTTCTTACAAACAAATATGAGAATATTTACGAAAATAATATGATGATAAAAAGTGTAACTAAGTGTGTAAAGCAGGGGCTTCGAGGTTCAACCTTACGCATGTTCCCTCTTTCAATCCTAATATTACTTGGAGTTATTTATATGGTGCATGTCAAATGTTGGGTTATTATGTTGCTAGTATTGTCCTTCATTATAGTTATGATCATTAATTCTAACTCAAGATTGGAACTAGTAGTGGTACTAATATTCGTGCAAGGTAAGTAGCCCTTTGGGCCTTATTAAATTTTTCTATGGTTAAAGGTGTTCAGAATCTTCAGGTTGTTGGAGACTCAAAAGTGGTAACTAGAGTTTTAAAGTATATGTGACATTGGATAGTCTGGTTCTCTCTCACTGGCAGCACTAAGTTAAGGAACTCCAAGAAGCTTTTCATTCAGTTTATATTCAGCATGTTCACAGAGAATTTAATTCTCAGGAAAATCATCTTTCAAAGGATCTCACTGCAATCAGCAAATGGATTACGCGTGGAGAATCAGAGGGAGGGTTTTGATTTCATCTTTCCCATAAATATACATCAGGCTACAGTATGGAAATATTGACCTAATGAGACTCTTATTACTGTTGGTGTGAAAGGTGCACCCTATACTTCTTTATTTCATCTCTTTGCATGTTTGGTAAATGTGATTTTCTTTTAGAGATTATATATATATATATATATATAAATTTTTATCAAATAAAACTATCCATAAAGAACGTTATCAAAAATAAAGCCTAAGATTCAAGTTAAGGGTTCTTATCACATAGATAACTTACAAATTTATAAACTAAGTTCACTTATTATTCCTTTTAAGTTATAAAAAATTCAATCATGGATAATTGATTCCAAATTCTATAAAATATGAATGCCCTTCCTATATGTATAAAATCATAAGGCCCCATGGCCTGCCAACACTCTATGCAAAATGTGAGAATTTGTGGGCATTGTCTCTTAAACAAGCATCTCCACCAAGGTTCCAAGAAAAGGGGCATTTAGCTCAACCCTGATAGGAAAATTACATACAATAATTATCAAGCTTAAATTCTCAAAAAACTAAATAGGTCATCAGAAATTCATCCTATAACTTCCTTAGTGCTTATATGTCAATCGATCAAACATGAAACATAGATGTTTATCTTCATTCAAGAGGCATCATTTTCGACATAATAATTTTCTTAAATATGAAAAGATTTTAATTCATAACAACAGCCATGCATTAATTTTATAACAGGTATTTCATGAAAAGAGATAAGATACCTATTTGAAGGTTAGAGTTTCTGACTTGTCTAGTAATGAGAGTTTTCCACCCAACCATAGACTCAATTTCACATGCACTCTCTAAAATTGGCAATCTCTTTAATATGCCATGATACCATAATTCTAATTATTGACACTTATAGAAGTGTATTGGTGAATATAATTCTCCTTTATAGTCATAAAAAACTAAGGAAATCATATTCCCTGCAAATATTGGGGCTTCCATGATCTCCATAAGCTTTCCAATTTGATAGAAAAGAAAATAACGAAAACCCTTCATTGCTTTACAGTCCCTTAGTAATTTTATTTCCTCTTTCTTTTTATGTTCACCCAATACACACTAAATCACAACCTCATCAACTCAACTAGGTTCCAAATCTTCTTTGCAATGACTTAGTAAGCCAGATTCAATCTTGGTATGCCTAGAAAACATGAACAATGATCCAATTTCCAATTGGCACCTTTTTGGTTGTATTTGACCATCCAAATCAGGTTCTAAGCATCCAAAATACTACAAAAATAATTCTACTCAAGATGGTAGCATTAATTTAATTCTCTAGGCACATGTGTGCCCATTTTCTTATTATGTACGCTAAATCAATTTATGAATGATTGTTCCACAAGATTTTTCTTATTTCCCCATACCACTCATGGATAAACCCATAAATTTTGAGATGGATACTTACACATATTTCCCATTGAGCTATGAGGGATATTCTCAATCACCACCCATCTCCCATAATTGTGGCAGGTGGTCATTGCAGCTACCAACTCTTCATTGAATGAACTGTGGGTCTGTGGGAAAGGTAATACAACATTTTCAAGTTTATATTTTTAGCACAAGAAATTCAACGTGGTTTTCTGGAAACTAATGAAAATTTTCATTCTCATAACCCCATCACTAATTCCTACTGTTGTTTTTCTAGTGAATGTAGAACTAGAGAAAAACTTTCAAATCTGGTAACTAATTCCACTGATATTAGGATCTTCTTTAGAGAATTCAATATAACATTTAGAGTGTATTAATCATCAAGAAATTACACTTGAAAAAAAAAAAACCATAAACATTGAGAAAAAGAGATCACAGTAGATAATAAGACAATAGACACCAATAAGTTAACTAGATTTGTCCAATAATAACTAGAAAAAGGTCAACTTGTGACCATATAAAATATTGAGTCAACAGAGAGATAATATCACTAATTTTCTCACTATAAAAAATAACAGTCAAAGTTCATCCGAATTCCAGTCAGAATGCAGAACTATAGCAACTCGATCCATAGAAGTCCACTATGGTCAATGCAGGAGAAAAAGGTCAAAGTCAACAGGACCGAAATTCCACAAAGTAAAGTTAACAAAGCTGAGGTTCAATAGAAGATCTGGCATCCTTCACAGTTCGGTCAAGTAGTCAAAAGAACTTCATCCATGCAAGTCATCACTAGGTCAAACATAGTCAATGATGGACAAAGATCTTCCTTCTTCTTTCTTTGCACATGTGAGGAAACTGTAGTAGATCAGATGAGCTTTAGATGTGTTGTTGTGTGTTAAAATGACCTCCAACATGGATCTGTTTATAATGGTCGATGTGGAGGGTCATGACCCTTGAAAAGACAACTTTTGACCATGGAGATAACCTAAACCTTTTGAAGTCGACTTGACCATCACAAAAAAAAAAAAAATTGTCTCTAATTTTGTCTCAAATATTCTACCAAAAGTACCAACCAAAGCTACATTTTTTAACACTCCCTCTTAGTTATGGAGGTACTCTTCATTCTCTCTCTCACAATCCATGGGATTTCATGTAGCCTGATTTCGAATCACCCATAGATGATCAAAAAATAAATAGTCCTAAGGCTTAACCATAGAAATATCAGTTAATTGAAGTTAGAGATGCAAGGGTTCTGCTAAATTTAGTAGTTTGGTAAAAAAACCCACATGTGAAGCAAAGGGGAAATCTCACTTTCTCTTAGTGCTAACTTAAGAAAATTCTCTAATTTTCTTATAGTCAAAATAGAAAATCTAGCAAATGTGATTGAGCATGCATGGATATTTTATCTCACTATGACTTCACTTCAGTGAGATAGTTTGACTCGAGTTTAAAAAGCCAGTTCACTTGAGTTCTAGATGTCAGTTAGGCTTGATTTCGGCGAGGCAGTTTGACTTTAGTTCAAGGAGCTAGTTTTCTTGAGTTTAAGGGAAGTTCAATCCTATAAAGAGAAGAGTGTAGACTTGGTGAACACATAATTATGCAATAGAAAGAATTTGTGTTTTGAGGTTAGGAAAATATTTCCAGATCAGCGTGTGAGGTCAGGGAGAGCGTATCACTTAAGGAGGTAGTTCTATCTAGTGTTTTGTTAATTGTATGCTTGTGTCTTTATGAATTTATTTTCTTCTACAAATTCATTAGAATACTCCATAAATTTGATCAGTGAATTTTTTAGTTCAGTTTTCTAATTCTTGCATCTCAGAACACTGTTCAAATTAGCATTTGGGTATTAGAAAAGTAACAAGATATGAATTTGTCCTATTACTACTTATTACATTCATCATAGGCACCTAGAAGGTAGCCTTCAGTAAAAGGACTCAGTCATCCTGTTGTTTTAAAAAAGGGTCCAATACATTAACAATAAACAAAACTAGATTTTTTTCAATGAACTTCAATTGGAAAAGTGGCCCTGCATCAATACAGGACTCTCTCAGAAACTGAGACCTACGAAAATTCCTTGATCTCCTACTTTGGATTTTGACCCTCATGCGTAATAAATATCAGCAAACATTAGAAAAATAAAGATACCTTCAAAACATCAGTAAAAATTGGCTAGGCCAAAAAATCATGATTTTGAGATAAAATCGGGATGTTATCGAGATGTTTGCAACACCGGTTCAAACAAAAAAGATTTGAAAATTCAATTAAACCTGGAAAAAAATTAGATGTACCAACCCAACATGAACATCATTCCTAGATCAAGGTACATTCAATCTAAGCCTCTGCATAAATTTCTGAAAATAAAATCTAGAGCTCATCGGAGACAACCCTCACCGGGACTAAGCACAAGTGCTTCTTGCATCCTCCTTCCAGAGAATTCTCCCAAATCCTCATCACCCATCCTGGTGGCAATGAATCTAGTGTCTAGGCCTCCTCTCAATCTAGGCTCTAAAAAAAATCTGAAATGGGACAGCCTAAATAGATGTCAGCAACAAACCTCCGATGATTAAAAGGCAAGAGGAAGCTCTTTAACACCATTTTAGTCAGCTTCAACATTTTTCCAAGAAAAACAGAAGAATTATCCTTGAAAACCTTAATTAGGGCTTCTCCCCTAGGACTACTACTATAGGAGGGATTCTGGACTCTGAAGTCCAAAATTAAATTTATATCCCAGAAAATTAGATGCATAGGCCAAATTTCAAAAAGGACTTTGGAAGGGAAGATTCAATCACAAAAATCAGGTATCGTGTTTATTTAGAACACAGAAACAGAAATAGCTATAATTTTTTATTGATTTTTTTCCTAGTTCTCCATTATTTCAAATCTCCAAAGACTTTCAAATTCTTTAAGCCTTTAGCTACAGTTGTTTTCAAGAGGAGCCACATGGCAAATAGCTCAGCCCTATTATATGTACCATTTCCAACAACTAGTTTCATATTGAAAAATGAGGTTGATTGAGAAGCAAGACAACATCAACCCCACAAACCTAGGTAACCTTGGTAGGCTCCATCCCAAAATCCTAGACCTGATCATAGTTTATAAGAGATTATTTTTGAGTTCTGGAAAAAAATTCTATCAATGGATTCCAACTACTATCACATGCACTTCAGATTTTATGAGCTATTTTTGTATCCTTACCATTTTGTGGGTTGACAAAGGCCGATTGCACTTGATTTCCTGGTCGAGCCAGTAGTTGTCTTTTCTTAGTGGTTGGTGGTCGAACCAACGGGTCCCCTGCTAAACCCCTGAACCCATGTGATATTCTCAGCTAAACCCCTGAACCCATGTCTTCTCATCTACTGTCTCAGATTCTGCAATGTGATTGTAGTTGTCGAGAATTGCTAGAAAAAAAGTGTAAATAGGCTAAGCATTGTCGGAAAAAATGCAGTTAGGTAACTAGGTAAGAATTTTTGGAAAAAAGGCAATAAGGTAATTACCACATATCCCATGTTGGAATTTAAAAAAAAAGGGCGGTATATAGGCTAAGCTAGGGGTTTCAAATTCCATAAGGTAACTTAAATTTCACCAAATAAAATTTCGAATCAATACTTATTTGCATATGTATCCTTCGCTTCATAAAGCTTCCACAAGTAAAAGGTTTAGTTTAATGCTTACATCGAACACACCTATCCACACTTTTGATTCGATGAGTGTGTGACAAGTCTCCTTTTCTTAGCAGTTGTTTTCCATTACATTAAATATGATCTCTATAAACAATTTTGTGTAATTGAGCATCTCATAATAATTTTAGATTGCTTGCATGGAAACTCGGTGTGGTTAATCTAATAAAATTATTACTAGTAAAATTTCATTCATGTTCCGGTAATGATATTGAGGCATGGACATGTGTTACTATTCATTGTGCATTAATGGTTTAATCATGTATTAATGCTAAGTTAAAGAATAATGCTTTAAAATAATTAATGTCAATTGATTAATTATGAATTAGTAAATTTAATTAAAAATTACTAATTAGACTACAATGTTAATTGATTAATTACTTAATTTTTTTATGTTATTTTTATCAACATACACGTAATAAAACATTTAAGTGACTCTTAAAAACCCAAGGAAGAGGCACACAGGTTAGAGTCTGAGCAAGTTAGTCATTAATGCATGGTGGTGTCATCTATGTTTCGTTCCCTAAAAGGGTAACTTGTTGGGTAATGAAATGCAAGGGAGGGGTAAGAGTGCCCTCTCAGTCACATTTGAAGACAACCCCAAACAAAATTAAATACAAGAGATGAGGAGAGCAGGGGATCCAAAATTTTTGGTGTTAAAGAGAATTCTCAAGAAGTAAACCTATGAAAGAACATTACACAGGGGGGGGATTACACCAAAGAGTGGCTCCACCTTCATTAGTTTTCTTTTCCCTTATATAAAAAATCTTGAGCATTAACAACAAGTGATTGAACATACAAATGCTTACTTATATTGATAAACCATGGTGCTTGCTGCTACTGATAAAGCATTGTGCTTTTTTGTTGAAAAACGCAACAAGAAATTCTTAATTTTATGTTCCCTTGATTAAATTGAGAAAATTCGAATTTCGACATCAACCAAGGGGGGTCTGAAGGGTAGTATCTAATGGTCTTGTGCATATGTGGTTAAACAAAAAAGCCCCCTTTCATTTTCAATAAGTGTTCTTGATACAAAATCCATATTATAGTCGAGGCCCTAAAAATTAGATGAATTCCAAGTACATTGAATGTATTGTATATAAATAACCTTTCTAACAACTTGACACAAACATACAATGATGTCATTTATATTGGTGGTGTAAATCACTTGATGAATTTTGTTACAAATTTAATCACTAGAGAGGCCTTATATTTTTGAGTGATCTATTCATTTTCAACTCCTTGTGTGAGAGAGCACTACAAGATCCATCTGAACATGAAGTGTGGATATGTGAGTGATTCAAAGCGAGGCTTGGAAAATTATCTAATTTTTCTATGTTTGGTATACATGGTAATAATGGCATTACCCAAAAACACATGATACCCTCATAACCAATACCTAGTTATCTAAAAATCAAATGTTTCCAATATGCTCAATTAGAGGTGAAGGATTCTCCTAGGAGGTCAATATGTTGGTTTGGGGTGTTATTTTCAGCCTCAGATACTTAGTGGTTAAGGGCTTCAAGGGTAAAGGGTTAAGTTCCAAGGGATATAGAGTAGAAATTATATAACTAATGCATTATACATCTGAGATTCTCCTGATCACACAATATTTTAACTTCATGCACAATACAGAATCTCTTCTACTATTGATCATTACTTGCAGAAATAAAATCAATTGCATGCACACATTAAAACCATAAAAATTCACATATATGAACATAGTAATTTATGGGAAAGCTTAAAGCTGAAAACCCCCAACTATATGTATATTATATGTCATAGATATCATGTAACAATCATCATACAAAGCTTCTCACAAGCTCTCACTACAATCTCCAATTGCTACACACTAATCAGGTCCGATCTAGCAAATCCCATGCACCGATCTCTGCCACCTGCTAGCCTGCCTCTACTGCGCAATCACTGCTGAAGAATGGCTCTGAATGAACTCGAATTGGTCTAGCCTTGCTCACGCAATCCTCATTGGCATCTCCAACCACTTTGTGTTGAAAATCATGCAACACTATAGTCATGCGATAATTAACACAACTTTCTTTCACTGCCTCTTCCTTGGTCTCCTTTGACATCCATGCAATACATAAACTATTTGATATATTCTTTGATTGAGTCTTCAGTTCACTGTATTGATAGTTAGTGTCAATTAATTCACACCAGTCTCACTAGTGTATCAATCAGTTAGACTAGATAAAACTAGCTCAACTATGTTTAACTAAGTTAAACTAAACACAACTCCACCAACTACCTCAATAACTCCACCAAACTCTGTCACATGAGTTCTAACTAAAGTCTCCATAAAATATCTCCACTTAACCCTCAGGAATATCTTAATTCCTTCTGTCAGCTCCTCTGCCACATCTGTGCACTTAACTGAAGTGCTCCAAGAGAATAAGATAATGTTTATAGTCCAAATATTATTAAGAGCTACTAATATTCGACATATCTAATTTTAGACTGGCAATCTAAAAATAGATTCTTCCCAATATGCATAAAAATAGAAGTCCATCTATTTTTCCAACTTTACCAACCATCCACAAATAGCATCCTGCAACTCATAGAATATGATCGACATGTCTAAAAATAGACATAGTCTAAAACTAGACTTTGCGCCAAAAATAGCCTGCGAGCCCACTTAGTGAAGGTGACTCTTTTCACTAAGCTCATCATCTTGTTGCAATATCAACATTTAGGTTCAGAGGATTTAGTGTCTAGGGTCAGAGGATTTAGTGGTTATCACCACTACTGGGGGTTCCCCTATCGATTTCTCTCGCTACCGTCCCTCTAGGTCCCCTAGCCCCTTATATGAAATTAGGTCCTAAGCCCCCTTCTCATTCTCTAATGCTAGGATTATAGATCATAGTAAACCATGCTTGCACCTCTAAATTATACCCATCCATGCAACCCTTGTGTCCCCTTGACCCGTTATTTCACATTCCCCAAGGAACAAATCAAATATTTGGATGTATCTTGGATGACTTGTCACATTCCACTAGCTTCACGCATGAATAGGAATTCCCATCATTTAAGAATTTTTTGGAGGGTTTTCATGGCATAGTCAAGGGCCACAGTTACAAAAAAAGAGAAATTTATAAGTATATGTTAGATGGATTAAGGACTATAGGGTTGTTGACAGGGAAAAAATTCCACCTTACCAACAAGGGGGAATTAATCACCCGATCATAGGTCCCAACTAGACCTACTCTCGTTTTAAATGGCCAATACCAATGGGTTTTAAGGACTATTATAAGGTTCATAGGTTTCAATAAATATGTACAATCTGCAATAATTATACAACCAAGCTTGCATAAACCATTTATGCTTCTTTCGAAATGTGCTTGTACCTTGGTCTAGCCTTAATTTCTCCCCAAAAGTGCCAACAATCCAAAGGAACCCCAAAATTCCCTTTTAGAACATGTTTCTAAAGTCTACATGAATTCTGGTTCAAGTGGGTCACTCAGGTCACAGATGCCCTCGGCACCCTAAACGCATTTCTACATGTGGGTCACTGGGGTCAAGGTCTGCATGCGGGTCACCAGGGTCACGACTTGCACGCATCTCCTAAATGCATTCGGGTCACGTTCAACCCATCTTGACCCTGATGAATGACCTTTGCGCCTTCAAACATTGTTTTGAATGACGTCCTGAACACGGACGCGCTGCACAAACCTGACTCAACCTGAACGCACCTGCCCTGAACACTGTTCTACACGCGTCCTGCGGAAGGAACCCGACTTGACCCTGCCTTGAAAACTGTTTTTCATGTGCCCTGCGGAAGGAACTCGACTTCACTTGCAAGTGAACGCTGAATGCATTTTTACCCAACTCAACCTAGACTCCATTTCCTTGCTGTGGATTCACCTCGACCTGAACTTATTTGGGTAGGCGCCCTCACACAGCACGACACAGGGCACCTGACCGAATGAAGGAAAAAGGGAGAAACCGGAAAATTGGCTGCATGAACGTCATGCACAGGGCACCCGTGCGGTCACAACTTAGCAAATTTGATAAGAGTGCCCTCAACCGAAACGACCCAACCTGAACGTGTTTGGCCGGGCGCCCTGACATGGCATGACACGATGCACCCGTCTGAATGAAGGCATAAGGGAGCAACCAAAAAACGGGCCATAATAACATGTATAAGGAACCCATGCGGTCACAACTTAGCAAATTTGATACGAGCGTCCTCAACCAAAACAACCTAACCCAAACGCGTTTGGGCGGGCACCCTCAACTAAAACGACCCGACCCGAACGCATTTGCGTGGGTGCCCTCAACCAAAACGACCTGACCCAAACGAGTTTGGGCAGGCACCCTCAAACGAAATGACAGGACATGCTCGACCGAACGAAGGCACACGGGAGAAAATGGAAAATGGGCCACACGAATGTGCATAAGACACCCGTGCAGTTACAACTCAGCAAATTTGATGCAACCGTCCTCAAAAAAAATTACCCAACCCGAACGCATCTGGGTGGGCTATTAGGCAGATAAATTGTACTTGCGGACAAGAATGATCTCCCTAGTACCACAAGGATAGTTAGAAACAAACATGACAATTTTAAACTACTTTCTCTAGATTATATATGATTTAGAATTTTTTATGATGAAGAAAGGACCTGCCTGTGATCCAATGCTAGTTGAATTCTTCTTTCCTGTTGCTCCAAGAATTCGCCTCTTAAGATTTACAAACAAAGACATAGAAGAGAATCAAAATCACCTGCAACATATACTAATTCAGAAATCACAAATCTATCTTAATGATCAAGGAATTTAAGAAATAAGCCATTTAAGTAAATACATAAACAACTTATTGAGAAAACAAGATCCAATTGTATTATCTTTAAATAAAAGAAGGAGTCTTACAATCTCGTTCTCCTTGATGTCGTACAGGTCCTTTCGGGGGTCTGGAACAAGAATTTTCCTTTAGTCTGACAAGCCCTTCCACTCTTTGAACCAGCCTAACTACGAGTATATAATCGTTCTCATAGTTAGTAAACAGATTATTTTTCTTTACCAATTCCCTTCTCTATCGTGGCTACTAAGTGCAAAGCAAGTACTAAGTGTATACAAAATGCATAGAGAAGTTTTACATATATGTGAGTATGTACCCTTGAGACTAAACCAAAGCTTCAATTTATAGGAGAAGGAAAGTGGTTGCAGCTCCAAAATGAAAGGGATAGAGTCCCCTTATCAAGGGATTAAGTTCCAAAGACCAAGGAATAGGCTCCTTTAATGAAGGAATGAATGTTCATGATAATGGAGGAAATAAGACTTCGATTGGATAATGCCTTCTAGAAGCTTCTAGATGGGAGAATATTCGACCAGCTGGTGCTTCTAGAATTTACTTTCACCTTCAATTTACCTTTTACAGGGGTCCGCACTTTTAATGAAGAAAACGTGCTGTCAGATCTGCAGTTTTTGGAGCAAAAGGGTGTAGTGCCGCAGGTAAGGCTAAGGAAAAGTGTGGTACAAGTATTTTTATGATTTTACAAGATTTTCTCCAAATTTAGAACTTGGTTTAGGAACTTTAGGGTTGTAGACTTCTAAAGGAGCATTATATAGTTATTGATGAACCCATATAGACATTAAATGTCATGGTGACAAAATAATGTGTAACACAGACACCCTCACACGGCGTGACACGATGTGCATGACTAAACGAAGGCACAAGGGAGAAAATGGAAAATGGGCTGCACGAACATGAAAAAGGTACCCGTGTGGTCACAACTTAGAAAATTTGATACGGCTGCCCTCAAACGAAATGACCGTACCCAACCCGAATGCGTTTGGGTGGGCGCCCTCACACGGTGCACCCTACCGAACGAAGGCACAAGGGAGAAAACAAAAAATGGGCCCCACGAACATGCACAAGGCACCCATGGGAGGTGTTGGGCCCAAATTAAGGTATGATTATCACCCTGTAAATACTTCAAATTATGTTATAGTTTCGGGGGAATCCCTCTTCATATTAACAATAAAGAGAATAAAAGATTATGAAAACGAGAACAGTTGAACTAATGATGAAAAGGATGTTTTTGTAATAGAAAATTGACTTCTCTTATCTCCGCATGCAGGAAGGCAGAATGGCTGGACCAATAGGAAACAGAAGCCAACCAATGGATGCAAGCATATGAAATCCTGGTAACTCCCAGCGGCCAAAAAAAGGCAGACAGACAAATTCGAGCCCAAGAACTCAAATGACAACCACGTGCAGTGGGGTGTCTCTTAGAAAATACTTTCACATTTTTAAATCGCCTTTAAAAAGGCAAAGGACAGAAGAGAAGGGGAGTCAAAGAGAGGAAAGAAGATTCATTCAGTAATCGACACATCAGAAATAGTCTATCTAATTGTGTTTTTGTAAACATCACTGGATGTAATATAGAGCTTTGGACAAGGATATTTTGAAGTTTTTACTGCGCTAGGGCTTCTGGTGGTCTGGGCCCAACCTCTGGAAGTTCCACGCAAGTTTTCATACTCTGTGTAGTTGCAGAACCAATGCTTAAGAATCTAATGCAGTTGTAAAGTATATTTCCATTAAATACAAATACAGTTCCCTTTCTTTAGGATTGTTAGAAATTGCGTTCTTGAAGTAGGACAATCGCAATCATATTTTCCAACTTACAACAATACTTTATTATCAATAGATAGTTCCAGTTCTTTTAATACCATTGCATTTGAATTACAGATCATAGAATAAGCTGATTTTAATATTATCTGTCTTTATGAATTGCGTTCTTCTTCTAGCATAATGAAGCATTCAACCATTGATCAATATTGATTAATTAAGTCATAAAGAGAACTCCATTGCAAAATTAATTAATTAATTGTTGTACGATTTATTTAATTCGCTTCACTCATACTACTGTTCCATTACTGTTTAGCTCAGTTATATTGTTGTTCCATTCAATTCCATCGTTGTTCAGTTGATTGTCGAATTCAATTCAATTTCTGCTTGATTTCTCTAGATTTTTGTTTGGTTCAGTTAAACTGTTGTTTAATTCCATAGATAAATGCAAAATCCCATTGCTCAATCGTAGGTTAAAAACCTATCCAAGCCACCCCTCGTAGGATAAGAAAGCTTAGGAAGTTAGTACATTCTTCCTCATAAGTGACAAGGAACATTTGTTAGATGAACTGACTCGCATATATTGTGCCAACACTCTTGGAATAAAAATACTTACCCTGGGTTGATAATTAAATGAGAAAGCACTAGAGTTGTCAATAAAAAGTCACCTCTTTTAGCACCAACATTTTTGCGTCGTTACTAGGGAGAGTGTTAAGAGTCACGTCCTTTATTCATCTTTCTCCATTTCTATGAAGAATTTTGTATTAAAAACGAGAGGTAAGAACTTGCATACCGGCAAGAAACACGCTTGCCCTCTAGCCCGCTCACCAGCAAGTTGTACAAATAACCGTAGGATAGGTGCTCTTGTTTTATTTCCAGGAAGAAAAATATAGAAACAATATAAAATCATTCGCAACCATCCTCACAACCCAAAGGACCGATGATCCTTGGAAGAATAACATATATAGATGAAATCATTAGGAAATTTGAATCTCAAGCATCTATAGGACCCATAACTATTGCCATTAAAATCCCTAATGCACTCCCTCAGGTAGCAGCCTCACCATCTGTAGCCTACGCCGAGATTCACTACGAGAAAAAGGGGTCTAAGCAAAGCTTGCAGACTGCCATTCATATAGGAAATGACCCTTAAAAAGAGGGAGGCTCTTGCAACCCACAAGAAGGAGGGGGAGAAACTAGTGGAGGAATTCACATACAAATATCAGAACCTAAGTCCCCTAAAGAAGTGATCGAAACATAAGTTCTTAGGATCCCAGATCAGGGAAGTGTTGTAAAACCCCCATGAAATTCACCTCCCAAGCCTATTAGAATCTCTCCTCTAGATCAAGAAGTTCCCGAATATTTTTGGCACCTCTTTGATCAGATGGCAAATAATCAAAATCAGAATTAGAGGTAGACATCAACATTAGAATACCGTATTGTTGATCATGCTTCCAATGCCCCTATGAAAGTAATTCCTTTGCACAACATCCCCACCTTTCATGGGTTAACCAAAGAAGATCCTGATGCATTCCTATTTGAATTTGTGTCTTATCCAGAGGATATGACTACACCACTGATCCCCAGAAACTAAAACTATTTCCCTCTACCTTAAAAGGAACCGCACTCCGTTGGTTCATGGGATTAGGAGGTGGAACTATAAACAACTGGGACCAAATGAAGAATATTTTTCTTACCAAATACCAAGACTATTGTCGAACCTAAGACCTAAAAGACGAAAAATTTAACATGTCTGCAAAAGATAATGAAAAATTAGAGGAATATGTAGAAATATTTCAATACAATTTACAAATATCCCATACACCACGCTATATAAGGACATTTTAAAAGTCACAATGCTTAAAGGGATGAAGGAAGAATGGGTTAAGATGCTTAACATAATGGGGAAGGGAGATATTTACCAGGAAAAATACGACGAGATTATTTCCTTATGTATTAGATGCTCCTGGGGTAGCTCACACAATAAACCTGTTGGACGTGATTTTATGAGGAAGGATCCTAAGAAGACCAATGGAAATGTAACTAGAGAAGAATTTGGAAATATTTTTGAAAATTTCAAAACTGACATCTTGGGTACTTTGACAATGCAACTTGATGTTTTACAAGCCAAGCAGAAAAAAGATATAGTCGAACAAAACCTGGCCATCTTTTGCCCAAGATTTCGGAAGAAGAACAACCAGAGGGATTTTCCTTTAGACATGGTTCAAACTTGTGCTATCTACACTAAGGATCATACCACGGACCAGTGTCCTTCACTTCTCCGGCTTAAAGACGTCTACAAGGAAGCAAAAGAAGAAACAGAGCTAGTCTATTTAATGAATCAGTGTCGCAATGGCAAGCACGACCTAACATACCACAAGACCTGCCTCAATACTTTCTGTTGCCACAGTTAAGCTAGCAAAACCCTACAACAACTTGGAAGACTCAAAAACCTTTCCCAACTCAGCCAAACCAAGTGTTTCCTATGCCACCTTAGCCTATGCAACCTCCATTAGGGAGTAATTAGAAAAACTTCCCTAGCTCTCCCACTTATTGGCAGAATGTCCCGTATCAAAACCAATGGCCAAACCCTCCTACTCAAAACATCAATTGGAAATGGCAGCGACCTATGGGAATGGTCAATATTCTGATAGGAGCAGGAACCCAACAATTTCCAGCTCCCTACTTAATTCATCATAACCAAAATCCTACCATATGCCCTCAATTTCCAGCCCAACCCAATCCTAATCCCAATAAAAGACTAGTTCAACTAATTCAGATCATAGAAAATCCAGAGCATAATGCCGAACAGAAACAGTGCAACAAATTGAGGTTAATATCAAGACATACCATATTACCTATGGAGGACACAACTCCACCTCAGTCCTAAGTTGAAACCTCCATAGAGCCTAGCCTAACGAATATAATAGAAACAAGTAAAGATAAGGAAATAATTGATCAACAAAGACCTGAAGAACTTAGGGTGACTCTGCCTCCATTTCCTGAGAGACTAAACCTACCCAGACCTATAATCACTCCAAATTTTGACATCCTGGGGGAATTAAGAAACCTTTGTATCAAAATTCCTCTTCTCCAGGCCATCCAAGACATTCCCATCTATGAAAATACAATCAAAGAATTATGTGGAAAAAAAAATTAAGAAAACAATGGCTGCACCCACCATTCATGTGGTAGGAACACTATTAGACTTGTTGTTAGGTAGGGAATCACCTGTAAAATATGAAGATCGGGAAACCCCATTGTAACCGTGCAAATTTATGGACACTCATTTCCAAACACATTGGTTGACCTAGGGGCAGCCATTAACATCCTAACTATAAGAGCTTGCGAAAAACTGGGCATATTAGCTTTAGAACCTATGGCCACACTTCTCGAACTAGCTGACAGATCTGTTATCAGACTGGAAGGTATAGTGCAAGACATCATGGTATCAATGGACTCATGGGAATACCCAGCTAATTTTTTAGTCATTAATCCAAAAAACAGGATGGAAGGGCACGCATTGATTCTTGGGCGGCCTTGGCTGGCCACAATAGATGCTTACATAGTTTGTTGAGTAGGTAGAATGACTATCACTAGAGGAGACTCTATAAAAAATATCATTATTTATCCACCTGCCAAACCAAGCCTACCCACGATAAAAATTCACAAACACCCTAATACATATTGGGAGCAAAACATCCATCCACCTCTGACACTAGTAGAAGCCCTCGAATTCAAGGATCAAACTGAAGATAATGTGATTAATAAATTTATGAATCAATCACCCAAGCCTGAAAATCTGAAATTCCAAATGATGAAAATAGTCCTCAAACATGAAGATCAAAAGGATCCTGTGACGAACTTCGAGACTCAACATATCTCCAAAACTGTTGTTCGTAACAGCATACCTATTGAAATCAAGCCAGGAAAGGTTCTCAATATTAATGGTAGCTTGGATGAAAACCAAAAGTAGAAACTCCAAAAAGTCCTCCAAAAGCACCAAGGTGCATTTGCGTGTGACTACCAAGACATGAAGGGCTTGGACCCACAACTGTGCACGCACCACATCTGTACTGATAGGGAAACGCACCCCGCTAGACAACCCCAATGAAGATTAAACCCGCATTTAAAAGAGATTGTAAAAGAGGAGCTACAAAAACTGTTAGATGTAAATTTCATTTATCCTATTTCAGACAACAAATGGGTAGAAGCAATGGCCTTGTCAAGAGCCACAGAAGAATTAGTAATTAAGTTTCTATATGAACTATTCGTACGATACGGCTTGCCAAGAGAAGTGATAACCGATGGGGGGGGGCACAATTCACAGGAAATAAGATCACATCTACCTTAAGAAATCACCATATCATTCACAGAGTTACGTCTCCTTACCACCCGCAAGCCAATGGGCAAGTCGAAAGCACTAACAAAGCCTTGGAGGCAATCCTTACAAAGACAGTAGCAGCATACCACTGGGACTGGGCCCCTAGACTACCAGAAGCCTTATAGGCTTATCGAACAACCCAGAAAAATACCACTGGATATTCACCAATTAGCTAGTATTTGGGAGAGAACCTATCTTCCCTATTTAGTTTGAAATTAAAAGTCTGAGAATAGCTGAGGAAGTGGGATTGGACTTAACAGAAGCTCAAGATAAAAGACTCCAGCAAATAAATGAACTGGATGAAATTCGAATTCTTGTCCTACAACGCATAATGATCATTCAACAACAATGAGCCAAGTGGCACGGCAAGCTAATAAAGAGGAAGGTATTTCAAAAAGGATATTGGGCACTCCTGTATGACTCCAGATTCCAAGACTTTCTAGGAAAACTACAAACAAGGTGGCTCAGTCCATATGAGATTCAGGAAGTACATAGCAATGGTAACCTCACCTTGACCACCATAGATGGGTCTGGTTCAACATTTTGAGTTAACGGGCACAGAGTACGTCTCTATCACAAACCTCTCACTAAAGAATCTTTCTATCAACAGGCAAAAAACGATCCCACCATCCAAGTTGTGATGCAAGGGGGTGATAACCCCACAAACTCAAGTACATGAGAGGTTTGACAGTATCAATTGTAAATAATGTATATAATTGTTTTGTCTTGTTGTACATTCTTCCCATTTCCAATTCATTTTCCTTGTAAGATTTTTTCTTTATTGTTTTCCAATTCGAAAACAGTTGTTGTTATATCTTTGAATGGCTACTGTTCAATTAAACATTCGTCCATTTCTTGTGTTTTTTTTTCATTTTTGTTGTTTGATTCACAGAAAACTACTGTTCAATATTTGAACGGTTGTTGTTCAGTCGAATTGAATAGCCATTGGTTGTGTTTCCTTTTTGCTGTTCAATTCACAGACAGCTGCCATTCAATCTCTAAATGGTTTCCGCTCAATTGAACGACCATCTGCGGTGTTTTTATTTTTACTGTTCAATTCCAAAACAACTGTTGTTCAGTCTTTAAACGACCACTGATTCAACCAAAATTGAATAGCCGTTTTTACGTTTTTTTGTTTTGTTTTGTTTTTTTTGTCGTTCAATTTGTGAACAACTGTTGTTCCATCTTTGAACGACTGATTTTCAGTAAAAACGAACAATTGTTCATTGGTGTTTTTATTTTTTTTGTTCAATTCAAGAATAACTACTGTTTGATTTTTGAACGGCTGCGGTTCAACCAAATTGAACAAATTTTTTCTGTGTTTTAAGTTTTTTGTTCAATTCGAGAACAACTGCTGTTCAATTTTTGAATGACCATGATTCAACCAAATTGAATAGCTTTTTGCTGTATTTTTAATCTTGCTGATCAATTCTTGGATAGCTATTGTTCAATCTCTGAACGGCTACTGCTCAGTCGAATTGAATAGCCATTTTTTGCATTTTTAGTTGTACTCTTCAATTCATGGACAACTGCTGTGTAGTCTTTAAATGGCTACCGATTCAACCACAATTGAACAACCATTTCACGTTTTTAAATCTATTGTTCAATTCTTGAACAACTGCTATTCACTTCTTGGAAGGTTTTTGTTCGGTCAAACTGAACAACTATTCACTACTGTGTTTTTATTTTATTTTATTGTTATTCAATTATGGAACAACTGTTGTTCCATCTTTGAACGACTGTTTTTCATTCAAATTGAACAATCGTTTTTGAGTGTTTTTTTAATGGCGAGAAATATTTGAACAACTGCTACTCAATCTCTGAATAGCTGCTATCTGACGAACTTAAATATCCATTCTTTTTGTAATTGAATAACCTTGACTAGGGAATGGCAGTTGGAAGAGAGAGGGAAAATGCTAAAATTACAAATATGATGACCCTTTGGCACTACAATTCTTAAACAAGAAGTTGACATTATGCACACATGAAATGAAAGGCTAAAGTCACCCAGAGTTCAAATATGATATCAAACAATATAGGACATTATGATGATATATCTTTTTGCAATGTTCGAGTAATATGTCCTTATAGCATGAAGAAATGGAACAAGGGGTATTAATGGTATTGGTTTTTTTCGCTTCTTTCACCATCCCTCACTCTTAAGGAGTCAATGAGCCTCCCTCAAAAATCATTATTTGTTCATGCAAATATTAAGAGAGGATAGGGGGTCTCATTACGAGCCAACCTACCATGATCATAAGGATTTAACAAGTGACATGCCCATTATTGCTACCAGACTAGGGTAATGACCTTCTCATCTACTAGAAGGACAAGAGTTCTCATCACGAGCTGGCCTGATCACTCTGTTACAAATCTAGTGAATGGCATTATCTTTCTACCACACCAGCACAGTGACCTCCTTATAGATCAAAATGTTACAATTTATAAGGAAGTACTACATTTACATGCAAATCTTAAGAGAGGATAGGGGGTATCATCATGAGCCAGCCTCATAAGGGTGTAGCAAATGACATGCCCATTATGGCCACCACACTAGGGTAATGACCTTCTTAATAACTTGAGGAACAGGAGGTCTCATCATGAGCCAACTTGATCACTTTGCTACAACTCTAGTGAGTGGCTCCATGGTTATCTCGCCACCATACCAGCACGGTGATCTCTCCATAAAATTGGAAAAAAACCTATTCTTACATAAGGATCTTGGCTCATTTTTTGGGTTAAAATAGCAACCCTGTCGAGGCTATGAATACCTACTGGCAACAATGGCTCTGCTTGTGTTATGAAAGTATGCTCCTTCAATAACCAATTTCTTTTATGTACACCTTGTCTTCCATTGTTCAACCACAAAGCTATTACTCGAATTATTAACAATCATGACTCACCATAAGAATAATTAACAAAGATATGTTTACATATTTTGAACTTCAAAATGACAATGCCAATCATTACTTGACTCAGTCTTACTTTCGTCATAAATTTTTAGTCGTGCAGGGACATCATATCACAATAATGGCTATGCTATTTCCTCTCACTTTTCGGTCACTTATGCACAAGATACAATTACGAAAACTTCTAAATCTGACCTTTTTACCACACATGTAGTAATTACTCAACCACTTGATCCTTCACACGCAGATTATCATTACCAAATTCTGACATTCCCCTATCTGCATTCATAAACGACCAAATCTCTCTTGTACTTGAGGTCATGGGTGTCCTTTCATCGAGGGAGGGGGTGTAATTGGCCTTAATTCGACAAGCATGTGAAATCCCCGCACAAATCTCATCAGACGCATCGATAAGACCAGAGGAACACTATAATTAAGGCATGAATATTATCTATGTAGAGCCACAATATCTTTTCCGCTTGTAGAAAACATCCAGTCAAAACAACAGAGCCAAGAAGAAAAATAATCAGAGGAAAAGAGCATATCAATTATGGGAGGAAATACCCTTCAAAGAGAGCCTACAAACATTCCAATTTCAGAGGCAGTGAGTGCCATCATCCACTGAGCTGGCTGGCTGACATATCTACACAGACTATAAGGATCCAACACGAGAATTGCAATTGAGTTTCTGCAAAATCAGCAGGAAGGGAAAACCAGAGTTAACGACCGAACTATACCAGTTACAGAGGGAATTATCACGGAAGTTTCTGGAATACTAGCGCAAGGAGAAAGATGGGCAAAACAACATCTCCTCCTGAGAGAAGCAGTAGCAACATACTAGGACCTGGATTAACCATTGGAACAAAAAAATATAAGGATTAACCCTACCTCTTCACACCAACCATGGCAGGAGCTGGCGACCCTCATCCAAAAGTTTATTACATGCAAAGGACATTGGGATGTGGTAAAACCTCGATAGCTCAAATTTTTAACTACACTTAAACAAAAAATTTCAATTAATCTGCCTGCCTTTCTTAATTCCGTATTGCATGATACTGTTGTTCGATTGAGGAAATCCAAGAATCCCCAAGCAATGGTTAGTCACCGGGGCTTAATAAAAATAATCATCATTCATGAGCTAGATAGGTAGTAGATAAAATGGGATAATTTCATTAACCCTGAGGCATAGGAACCAGAAGTAAAACCTAACGGAACTGAAATTGATCCCCTAGGGTGAATCCTATAAGAAGAAAAAGGACCCAAACCTCAACGTTAGAGCCAAGTAGGAAAAAACGGTCCAAGACACCCCAAGGAACCTCGAACCTCATGGAGGAAGCAAAACCATCCCATGCACCCTTGTAAGAATTCGAGGAGGAAATGGCCCGAGTACTAGGACAAATAAGGACAAACTATGAATTGAGAAACCCATTAGAAGTAGGGGAGAAAGAGGAAATTTTTGATAAATCCACCACCCCCAACAACTCTGGTCACACTAACATCCTAATTGACCGAGAGGAACAACGAGATGATGAGGCTTTCTCTCCTATTGATAATTATGAAGTGTATAGTGATGCAGAGGTAGAGGAGATATTGGCATAATAGGATTATTCAGGTGACACTATCCTTGTGGAGCAGAGCACACACACAGAGACAACCCCTTTGTCACCAGGAGGAAGAATCACTCCTCGTAGTCAGGACCCTCACATTGAGGTCAATTCTGAAGACGTAATCAGAAACACCATTCTAGATGCTATCCCTGAAAAAGGGAATTCTGCTCCCCTATCACCTGCTGAAATAAAGATAGGTGAAGATTCAGATGAAAGGAGAAGTGAGAAACTAAGAAGGACCTAAAAGAGATTGAAAAAATTGGTAAAATATCTGAGAAAAAAACTGAGAAAATTAATAAGGGCCCGGAAGCCAAGGACATAAACCTATATTGCAGAAACTCAAACAAAACCAGTAAATACTATCGAAAGCGAAATGCAAACTGACTTAACCAACACCATGGAAACTGGAATACAAACCAATTTGATAACTAGTACTGAAATTGAAATACAAACAAACTTAGCAGACACCACCGAGGCTGAAGTGTAGATAGAACTGGAAAACATCATCGAAGCCTCCACCCAAACTGAGCAGAAGGTTATAGAGGAAAAGGGGGCCTAAACAGAGGAAACCCCTGCCTATGCCCATCTAGTAGGGAAAGCTGCCAACTAGAAATTACGAAATGAACTAGTGCAAGTGCGGCATGAACTAACATAGTGCAGGAAGGAGGTGGTGCCATTACAAGAATATCAAGCACTGCAAAAGAAGTTCACTGACCTCTCTGCCACAGAGGATGAGACATTCTCCCATCTTATAGGAGATCAGGCAAAGGTTAAAGTGCTACAAGAGTAGTTAGAGCAAGCTAAGAAGAAAATCTCTACAATTTTCTCTCTATATAATGATGCGCTATCATGCAGAGCTCTGGCAACCAATTATGCCTTGTTCCTAACAGAATGATATTTACTCTTGAAAGTTAAATCTGTCAGGGCAAGAAAACCCACCACCTTCAGGACCATAGAAGAATTTGTCCAATGTTGTAACAATCAGGATGAGCAGGTCCAACGCCTCTTGTGTGAGCTTTACATGCATAACTTCTTCCTAGAAGAAGACACAGACAACAACCCTAGCCCCTTACTAGGGGATGTAAAGATGCAAACCTTCCTTTCATTTGCTAAAAACTAGATCAGGTGGGCCAAAGCCTATGGCATCTTCCATAAAAGAGAGAATATTCTATATTTATGGGTCAAGGGGGCGCCTACGAAACCCCTGCAACTGATCATCTAGCACAAAAACTTCATGAGAAGGTCAGGTGTGAGGACTAGGCTAGGACCCATCCATAAAGATATCATAGAAAATGCACAAGAATACTTCGAGGACATTTTTGAAGCGGCCTTAGCAGCAACCAAGTGAAGATGGATGGCCTCCACAAACAATGTAAAGAATAGGGAGTCATTTAGTTACAGGAATTTCAAGGCTGCAACCTCTAGATTCCTTTCATATAGTAGCCTAGTGTACAGCATGGGGCCTGCTTGGTTGGGATGCAAATACAGAAAACCTATCCTCTGGCATCCTCTCGAGGATTATAATCACAATTACGAATTACCATAAGGATCCACAAGTGCTACCTTTGCACTCATGAAATGAAAACAATGCTTCAGAGCATACAACGAAAAGGCCTACCCTGCCTACTGCTTAACGCAGCTACATCTCAATCATTTGTTTGCATGATTACATGCAACTAGGTAAGCAGGGGAGTATGTTGGGCCCAAATTAAGGTATGATTATCACTCTGTAAATACTTCAAATTATGTTATAATTCTAGGGGAATCCCTCTTCATATTAACAATAAAGAGAATAAAACATTATGAAAACGAGAACAGTTGGACTAATGATGTAAAGGATATTTTTGTAATAGAAAATTGACTTCTCTTATCTCTACATATAGGAAGGCAGAATGACTGGACCAATAGGAAATAGAATCAAACCAACAGATGCAAGCATATGAAATCCTGGTAACTCCCAGTGGCCGAAAGAAGGCAGACAGACGAATTCGAGCCCAGGAACTCAAACGACAACCACGCACAGCAGGCTATCGTTTGGAAAATATTTTTGCATTTGTGAAATCACCTTTAAAAGGGCAAAGGATGGAGGAGAAGGGGAGTCAGAGAGAGGACAGAATATTCATTCTATAATAGACACATTAGAAATATTCTATCTAATTGTGTTTTTGTAAACCTCACTGCGTGTAATATAGAGCTTTGGACAAGAATATTTTGAAGTTTTTACTGTGCTAGGGCTTCTGGTGGTTTTGGCCCAACCTCTGGAAGTTTCACTCAAGTTTTCATACTCTGTGTAGTTGCAGAACCAATGCTTCAAAATCTGATGCAATTGTAAAGTATATTTCCATTCAATACAAATATAGTTCCCTTTCTTCAGGAATGTTAGAAATTGTGTTCTTGAAGTAGGACAATCGCAATCATATTTTCCGACTTACCACCATACTTTATTATCAATAGATAGTTCCAGTTCTTTTAATACCATTGCATTTTAATTACATATCGTAGAATAAGCTGATTTAAATATTATCTGTCTTTATGAATTGCGTTATTCTTCTAGCATAACGAAGCGTTCAACCATCGATCAATGTTGATTAATTAAGTCATAAAGAGAACTCCATTGCAAAATTACTTAATTAATTATTGTACAATTTATTTAATTCGCTTCAGTCATACTGTTGTTCCATTGTTGACTAGCTTAGTTATCTTGCTGTTCCATTACTACTCAGCTAGTTATACTACTGTTCCATTACTGCTTAGTTATCTAGACTGCTGATTCAATTCAATTCCATTACTGTTTAGCTCAGTTAGACTGTTTTTCCATTCAATTCCATCATTGTTCAGTTGATTGTAGAATTCAATTCAATTTCTGCTTGATTTCTCTAGATTGTTGTTCAGTTTAGTTAAAATGTTGTTTAATTCCATTAGATAAATGCAAAATCCTGTTGCTAAATCTTAGGTTAAAAACCTATCCAAGCCACCCCTCGTAGGATAAGCAAGCTCAGGAAGTTAGTACATTCTTCCTCATAAGTGAAAAGGAACATCTGTTAGATGAAGTGACTCGCATATATTGTGCCAACACTCTTGGAATAAAAAGACTTACCCTGGGTTGATAATTAAATGATAAAGAACTAGAGTTGTCAATAAAAAGTCACCTCTTTCAACACCAATAGGAGGAACTATTTTTTAAACTCCTCGGTCAATCTCTCCTTGTGTAATTTCTAGAATGACAGATACATGTGAATGGATGGTCATTAATTAAACCCATGAATCCTTGTGATAAGTGTGAAGGGCCACAACCTCAAACTCATATAATATTCAGTAAATTATAAACATAAAATGCAAAGAAGTAAGCGGACAGCTGGGAATAAAACCATGAAATCATGTGTTTACATTATGGCTAAACGTTATGATCATGTCATTCTAACAACACAATATATAGGGAATATTCTTAATCCTCATATAAAATAAACGCGTAGTCTAATGAAGCCAGAATTTCATCCATAAAACAATATAAATTCTAGCATGATTTTGCGAAAATATGGTGGAAGTTATTGAAAATCTAGGTTATATTTGTCAATATTCAATATTTTGGGTGCCTCAAGGGTCCTTGATGGTGTTGAATCCATTTTTGTCATCAAAAGAACAATTTAAACACTACCATAGTGGGATTTTTTGAAGAATTTATTGTCATATTCTAGCAACAAAATGGTCATTCGGACAAAATTATGGCCTCATTGGACAATTCCTAAAAGAAATGCACTTTTAATGTTTTATAACAATTTTAGCATTTTTGGCGCTGCAATAATCTGACAACAATGCTGACATTTACGATAATGCAAATAAAGATGAAAGAGCTTCTCTTGGTTTCAAGAATAATTTATTCTTTACTGAACAAGGCCAACCACGTGAAGGTGGAAGCTCATATATATATTAATTAACAAAATTACTACACTAATATATGAAATAATCTATTAAATCTATAACAAGCCTCCTATCGTCACCATTCTGACATTTTGTAAATGGTATTTTCATATCGTGGCTATTCTGATGATATTAATAGCTTATGTCATGCTTCTGACGTTTTCTATCCATGTCATTATTCTGACATTTTGTGAACAGTCGTTGTGAATGTGTCAGGGCACCCTAGGAAACACGTTTGGCTGGGTCGGGTTAGGTCGGGTTGTACTGTGTGAGGGCGTCCAAGGAAACCCTTGAGTCTGTCATATTTCAATTTTTGTTGTAATAAATTTCCATTTTTGATACGGCCTCCCTCACACGATCCGACCCGAATCTGTTTCCTATCATGCCATCACATGGCACAACCCGACCTGCCTGAACGAAGGCATGATGGAGATCAAAACGGGAAACAGATCACACAAACGTGTAGTATAAGGCACACAGGTGATCACAACTTAGAATTTTTGATACGACCACCCTCACATGACCCGACCCACTTGAACGTATTTCCCTAGGCAGCCTCAAATGACCCGATGTGACCCAACCCAGTCGAACACATTTCCCTGGCTGCCCTCACACAACCTGACCCGACCCTCCCCAACCCACAGAAAATGTGTTTCCTTGTGCGCCCTCACACAACTCAACCCGAACCGACCCGACCCGATCAAATGCGTTTCCTTGGGCACCCTCACATGACCTAACCCGAGCAACCTCACACGACATGACCCGAGCAAACCCACCCGAATGAATTTTCCTGAGTGCACTCATACGACTCAACCCAACCCAACCTGACCCACTCGAACACGTTTCCTTGGGCGCCCTCACATGACCTCATCTGACCCGACCTAACTGAATTCGTTTCCCCGGGCACCCTCACATGACACAACCCTAGAAAACCCACCCGAATGCATTTTCCTAAGCACACTCACACGACTCGACCCTACCCAACCCGACTCGCTTGAACACATTTCCTTTGGCACCCTCACAAGGCACAACTAGACTCGAATCGCTTGAATGCATTTCCTTGTGTGGCCTCACAGGACACGACCTGATCGAACCCTACCTGACCAGCCTGAACGTGTTTCCTTGGGCTCCCTCACATGACCCAACACGAACCAACTCAGATGCATTCCTTGGGCACCCTCACACGACCCGACCCAACCTGACCTCACACGACCTGACCCGACCCAACCTTACATGATGACCCAATCCGACCCCGCGACCTCACATGACCCGACCTGGCACCGCGACCTAACATGACCTCACCCGACCTGACTAACCAAACCGCCCGGAAAAAGGAAATTGGGACATGAAGCTTGCAAAAAGGCTAAAGGGATGACATGCATGAACATAGGAGAGGGTAATAGAAAGTTCGAGCAGAAGGTTCGAGCGGGAGAGATATTGAAGGTAGAGAATATTCATTCACCCAAGATCAATGTAAACATTGATCAACTTCTTTCTTGCATTGTTGTAATGATATTTGAGTGTAGAACAATGCCACAAGGCATTGCAATTAAGCAAAAAAAACTTTGATCTCAAAAAACATCGTTTAATGCTTCAAAATGACCCTAAATTTTTTTAGACCTTAATCCTCCAAACTAGGACTTGCTGTTAAAAATAAAATTGAGAGCTAATTCCATTATTTTTTCTTACTTTGAAAACATAAAAATAATTAACAAAGTAAAATAATTGAGAAATGGACCTATGAGACTAGAATCTATATTATAACAAGAGTAGTAAAGCTAATTTTGTACTCACACTTCCATCAACACTCTTTAAATCATCTTGTATATTATATCATTGCTAACATTTAATCCTTTAGTAATATTGATTTCTAGGTGTGGGGTTTCCTTTACATGTATTACTAAAAACCTATTAAACCAAAAATATATGAAAAGTTAATCATTACTATGTGAGGTTTAGTTGCTCTATTTCCAGCCTCAAACCCCCTTGAAATGAGGTATTCCTCTACATTTAAATTTTAAAATTCAATTTATTAAAGAATAAACATATCTACCCCCAAAGTTAATTTTTGCTTAGTTTGTATTAAATTAGACATTAAACTCGTTAGAATTAATGTTGGAGGGTGATTAAAATTATTAACTTTAATAGATCAACTCAATTGTGAACATATAGATTATTATAAACTTTGTAGTGTTGCTTTCTTCCTTTTACCAAAGTGGGTGAAAGGAGCATATCAATGTGGGTTAAAGGAACATATTACAATACTCTTGAAGGTACATGTATTAGGAACTACATTGATGTGAAAAATTTGGTGGATGCAGACGTCAAGCCTTAGTTAATGTTCATCCTAGTGAAGTAGAGTTATATAATGTTGGCCCGGGAAAGGGTATCTAAGCTATAACTATAGTTTTTGCATATTGTTTTTATTATGTCGAGTCTAATTTATTTTATACCTCTTTCTTACCTATTCCATTTTGATGTGGACAAGACGTACTTAAGGAGTGTTTGAAAATTAATAACGAAATTTAATATTAGACTATGATTAAAAAGTTACAACGTAAGTTAATATTAGATTACTTAGTGATCCTTCCAAAATTAACCAAGAGTTAAGTTTGACCGCAAAATATACAAATCTTAGGGAAATCCTTACTATGGCTTAGAAATGGCACAAAGAACATTTTAATGGGTATTATAATGGTTTGATATTTTTTATCTGGTAAATAGTGTGGTATTTATATGTTAATATTATATAGTGTGGTTACGACATTTGGTGAACACATCGCAACATCGATGGTTACCCTCCAACTGATGCAATACCGACGGTTGTCTTCCACACGTCGCAATACTGACATTTGGTGAACACGTCACAACATCAACGGTTACCCTCCACCCGTCGTAGTACCAACAGTTGCCCTCAAATCGTCACCATACCGAAGTTTGTCCTCAAAGCATCTCTAAACGTCGCATTAACGACATTTTCTCCAAACCGTCACAATACCGATGCATATTTTAGAAACGTCACATTTCCAACGTTGTGTCCCAAAAATTTCCCAATACCGACTCATATTTTAGAAACGTTGCATTTCCGATGGCATTCATAAATGTCGCAAAAGTGACGATTTCCCTAAACTTCGGTATAACGATGGTTGTTGGTGGGATTTGAAAATTTGATAAAAATTGGGGAAATTTCCGACAATACGACAAAAGTGTCAAAACTAAAGTGTTAGAATTTTGACCAAATGTACTAGTGCAACAAGTGACCCCAGGCTCCTTGACAATGGTCTATCCAATGTTTACCATTTTTAATACGTGCACATATGCTATCTTTCCCAATGAGATAGGTACGATTACCTCACTAGTTCCGACATGATCTCGTGCTTAACTCTTTTAAGAAGAGCTTCTCAGAGCGCAAATGCTACAATTGGATTTTTCCTACCGCAAGATTGCTACTTGTTTGTTTGAACTGTCTTGGAATGTTAATTACAACCTTTTAAAAGACACTATCCTAAGCTATGTTGGTGGGAAAGAGCCCTAGAAAATTTACAATATCTAGATTGATTTTATTAAAGTGTTGTTTTTTATTAGTGATGAACCTATATGGACATTCAAATGTCATGGTGACAAAATAACATGTAACACCTCTCTTGTGCACTTCTTCCCATTTCTGGTGGATGGCTTTGCATGAGTGATTTTTTCCACTCTCTTTTCCTCTGCTTGTGGCTTCTCCACATCTTGAGGTTCATCCTTTGGAACTAAGAGTTCCTATTTTGCATGCAAGTCAAGCTCCCTATCAAGGGATAATCACATGGATTTCTCCTCATCAAATTTAACATCTCTCCTGACAACCATCATCGTGTTTGCCGACAAATACACATGATAGTTGTGGGGAGAATCAATGTACACCACAAATATCCCAGCCTATGATGTTGGTTCTACCTTCTTCCTGGCATCTTTGGTCACCTTGAAATAGAAAAATGAGCCAAAAATTTTAAAATATGAAACATCTGGTTTCTTACCTAAAAAATCCTCCTCTCGTATACTCATGCCAAGTATCTATTGAGGACTATGGTTCTACATAATAAGCATGTGTTGCATGCCTCTACCCACATATGTAATGATAGGAATTTATCATGTAACATAGCTCGTGCTGCTCCCACAATTGTTATGTTCTTTCTTTCTACAACCACTTTCTATTATTGATTATGAGGTTCAATCAATTCTCTCTGAATTCCTTCTTTGGCACAGATGTTCTTGAATTCATTAAGGATATAATAACCACCATTTTTAATCCTTAGAGGCTTCACCTTCTTCCCTGTATCTTTCTCTACCAGTTCTTTGAACTCACAAAACTTGGAGAATGTTTGATCTTTATTATGCATGAAGAAGATCCAACACTTTCTAGAAAAATCATCAACAAAAATCACATAATACCCGTGCTTTGTTGTGGAAGCCATTGAGAATGGTCCACACACATTTGAGTGAACTCTCTCAATGATTTTCACCGAAAGGTTCTCCTTCTCATGAAAGGTGGCCTTTTTATACTTCCCCATAGTACAACTCGTGCATGTGTCTCTCTGCGCAAGTGTACCCTGTTGATAATTTGGAGGGTTAATGATTAATTCAAATTATCTCCTTGATAATTAATTTTGCGCTTACTTGAGTTACTTATTTCTTCTCTTACTTAGCTTAGTTAGTATTTCATAAAGTCAATTACCAAAATACAAAGGACACAAAGTTAGGCTCTTCGAGCCAGGGAAAAACCTCTCTCTCTTGGAGAGGAAAACCCATGATAAATTCTTCTTATAGATCGTCAAATGACAAGTACCATGACCAAGACTCAGACCCTTGACCTGTGAATGCCTCCAAGACCTTGACACTTCTTCTAACTATTCCTCCAACACTGATCCTTTTATTTGTCACCAATGTATACTGACCTCCAATAGCTTTAGAGAACTTGGTCTCTAAGTTTATCTTGAGATCATCCTAATTATCCTTTGCATGCACATCAGATTTCTGGAATGTAGACCTTCTTTCTTACCTCTATGATCCGCACTTGATCACTTCTTAAATCTGCATTTCATTCCTGTTGATTTCCGCACTTCATGACTGTTAAAGTTCACATTTTTTCACTGTTGACACATCATATTAAATCCACATTCCATTCTTCCTGAAGTACAGATTTTCATCTCCTAAAAATTGGTACTGTTTACCACTGTGATCAGTGTAGGAATCCAAATTATCTTCTTGACCTTAACATTGTTCCACTTCAAGAAAATCCGCACTTTATTTACTGCATTTTTATATAGAGGAATCTGCACCTCAGATCCACACTTCAGCCACAGGTGAATATGCAATTGGTTAGAAATTTTTATGCTTGTAATGAACTCATAAGATGTCCACATTGAAACCATGTACATATTCTTCAAAATACAAACTTTCTGTTATGTGTTAACTTAGAGAGAATCCGCATTATTTTCTATCCAAATGAGACACAACTCTAGGTCTATTTATAGTAGAATTACCTATGTTTTAAGTTGACCATACAGTCACTATTTAGGCCAAATTTAATCATATGTTTCGGGCCGACCTATCCAGCTATTGGAGGCCAACTTTAGGAGCAGAATTGAGCTGATATTTCAACATAGATAAAGGGCAGTCTCGAGGTCCATTATGGGCCATTCTTTCGCAAGGTCTTGAATGAAATTCTTCATACTAGACACTTCATTATCATGACTCTTGATTACACTTATAGGTATAAGAAAAACCCTAATAGACATAAAAAAGAAGTCTATTGACCTATAACAAAATCTTGCTCATGAAACCAGGAAGCAAGTACAATAAAAATTACATTTTATTATCTTTGTCTTCTATAAATTTGTAATTTAATAGTCAATATGAAGACTGACCTAGTTAAATTTTTCAACATACCCTTTGGAAGCCCTATAGAAATATGTTGCATGATTCTCAAAGAACTCTGATGTCGATGACCCAAACTCCTATGCCATAACTCACCGGTATTTTGGCTCACCACCTCATCTACTTTACTCACAATGCTCCGAAACAATATACATTAAGTTTGTAGAAGTTCTTCACATGAACCCCAATCATATTTACCTATCCTATGGATTTGTGATGAAATAACACCTTTCCTTCACTGAAAACCACATCATATTCAAAATCCCCCAGCATAGCAACTAAAACTAAATTATTTTTCAAATCTGGTACATGCAATAAATATTTTAATATGAAAGGTTTACTTGAATCTCTCTGGAAAGTAATTGTACCAATCCCAATAGTGCTATACCTCTCGTCATCACCCATATTTATGTGCATCTGAAGATCCTTCTCCTCCAAGTTACTAAAGAGTTTTGTGTTTCTAGTCATGTGGAAATATGCTCTACTATCCAAGTACCAGATAGATCCTATCACAATTGACACCATACATGCGATGAGAGAGAAGTTCAACTAAAACTGTGAGGCTAAAGCTTGAATCGTTGTAGCTCTTGGAGCCTTCTTGTTTTTCTTCTTCTTTTGGGGAAAATTTGTGGCATAATGTCCATGATCATGAGAGTTGAAACATTTCACCTTCTACATGTCTCGATTCTTTCTTTCTTTTTCAGTGTTATATTTGGAATAGGACATCTTCCCTTTCCACTTATTTTCCCCGCTAGGGAAGGCACAGTTTTCCTCATCATCAATCTTGGATGAGGATCCATCCTTTTTATTCCATAGAAAATCTTATTGTACCAAATCTGACCATAGTCACTCCCACTTTGGTAACTGATCCCTCCCATTCATAGAGTCCTGGTAACTATGCTAGCTCTTGGGAAGGCCTAGAAGTGCTAGGCTCACCAAGTCATCATTAGCTATAGTAATCCAAAAAATTCCAAGATCATCTCGATATTGAGTGAAATTGGTCAGTTATTTCTAGATTGTGTTGCCCTTCTCCATATTTATTTTCGTGAGTTGTTCCTTGAGTGCCAGTTTTCTGTTGTCACTGCTGCTTTGAAACAGATCTGTCAAGGCCTTCCACATAGCATATGGAGTTTCCTTTCCATGGATACTCAAGAAAATATGATCTTGAACTCCCTCTAATAAGATCCTCCTCGCCTTTGCAACATTATTCCTCCATGCTTCATGTTGCGCAACATGTGCCTGATTGGGTTCAGGAATATCAGTGTCAATGAACTCCTTCAGCTCATTATCCTCCCATACTTCCTCCATTATGTCCTTCCATGCAATATAGTTTGAATTTTCCTTGAGTGCATATTAGAGTATCAAGCCAGTGGACGACATCCTGGTCAACTGCCTGCTCCAAAAAATGTATCTGCAAATTTGAATATTGTTTAACCCAAACTCAATTTCTTCACCACTATTGTGATTCGTGGCACTCTGATACCATGTAGAAATTATACCAATGGATTCAATCCAATCATGTAATGTATTAAAACAAGATACTGAATCATTCTACTATATTTGTGGAATATAAAACATGATCTCTCAATCACATGCAAGTAAGAGAAAGAAGTAAATTAATTGCACAACACATGATATTTCTTGGGGTAAGAAGCTGCTCAAAATCCCTCCATCTCTATTGTATAATAAGCCAAGGAATCAAGAAAAAATGCAATGCATTCTTTCTCACAAGAATCTGTTGCACTCTAGCAATCGCCTCACATTGATTTAGGCAAAATTGGACAAACACTAAGCCAATGCCTTGCCTTCCTCTAGCCTGCCTTGCTCACACAATTCCTATAGAAATTAATCCGTAATAAATAAGAATTTCTACCTTCTTTGATTGCAAAATCCACCATGGGAATCCTGTGGCTTTACAACTGCACCCGAGCAATTTTCTAATAATACAATTGACAGTTATCTTCCCTTTAACATTTGTGTCAACTGGGTCTTCATCATAATTGAAATGCATGCAGCTAATAATATCGAATCATTAGTTATATGGATGATAACTACTTGTTAATTAAATCTAATTTAACTCATTGGACCTCTCACTTGCTCATCACTCACTTACAACTAATTAAACTGATTTTAACTCAATTAATTTGAGTTAACTGATAACACTCAGACCACACTAGTGTGTTAACTGTATTTGGACCCCCAAAATAATAGAATCACTGTATATGCCTCACCTTTGACCCTCAACTCGAAATTATTGACCTAAATCAGTCTTTCTAACTTAGTTAACTGATGCACATTGTTAAGATATACTATTACAATTTATTGTCCAATTTTTCTAAGGGAAAAATAAATTAGACACACCTTTTCTCATTGATTTTCAACATGTTTCATAACTAAAAGGAATTAAAGGAGACTATGGGGAGGTGAAAATTGATTTGAAGCCTTATGCAAAACTAATAAAGCATCATCCCTATCATTTGAACCCAAGGGTTAAAGAAAAGGTTAAGAATGAGATTGATAAGATGTTAACTGTGAGACTCATTTTTCCTCTTGATGAAGCCAATTGGATTAGAAACATAGTTATTGAGGATAAGAAGTATTCATATGATATAAGGGTGTATATGAATTAATGAACCCTCAATAATTCCTATGTCCATGATATTTTCCCAACTCCCTTTCAATGATGAAGTTTCTAGATAATGTTTCACATCAAGAAGCTTACTCATTTAGCAATGGGATTCTAATGCTTGGTTTGGTGAATGGCGCTCTCCTGAAGCTCTACCATGGCCACTAAATTGATGTGGTTTTTGTTGTTGTCTATTTAGGAGTGTAAGTTAGGTCTTATATTAGTAGTTGGTCAGTTTTTACTCCAAATTTAGTTGTGTTAGTATTGGGTGTGGAGCTTTATTATCTTCTTTTTTTAGATCTATCGCCACATTAGACCCCTATTCTTAACATGGCGTAAATGCTAGCCGTTGTTTGATCGTTGTCAGGGGGGGGTCCAAGGGGGGGCTGAGAAAACCTTTTGGAGCCCCCACCCCCCCACCTAGCAAGGGGTTTCGGGGGCAGCAACCCGAAGCGAAAAATAGATGTAAATTTTCCTTGTAAAATATTGTAATTTTGTAGTCAATCTGGGCATTTCATGAGGCAGATGCTATGAGGATAGAATTTATGTTTAATTTAGGATTTTTTTCCCTAGAAAGAAACCTCTATGTTGTATGAGGGAATTGTATTGCAGCTGTGTGTTCTGTGTACATTTCGAGTGATAAATAGAAAGGGGGACTATGTGACAGAATAAATGATATTACAACAAATCTGATGTAGGTTGTGTCTCTTCATTTTACTGGATAATAAAAGGGAAGGAATTTTTGTTTCCGTGGAAGTAGCCCAAGTTGGGTGAACCATGTATATTTGTGCCTCTCTTGTTTTATATGTTATTTCTGTGTTTGAGTTTTTAATTTCTGCATATTTAATGTGTTCCATTCCTCTGTAATATATAATTTTCTAACAAATGGTATCAAAGCTGAAGGTTTATTTGGCTAATAAACTCGTATGAAAGAAGGGTTCCTGGTTCGAGTGGTAGAAATGGAGGAAAATGGTAGGTTTAGGGTCTTAACGACCAAAACTATCCATTGTGGAAGATTTAGAAGGAACATTATATGTATAAAAAATATCTATACCTACTATTGAGTGGAAAAAAAATGAAGTCGTCGAGTATGACAGACGAAGAATGGGAGATTCTCGATAGAAAGGCACTTCGAACAATACAGCTATGCCTGGTGGCTTCGGTAGGCTTCAGTATTTAGAAGGAAATGACAACATACGGTTTAATGAAGATATTTTTGAAACTATATGAAAAAAACTTGACCTCAAATAAGGTATTTCTTATGAAACATTTATTTAATATGAAGATTTCAAAAGGTGGATTTGTTGTTGACCATTTAAATGAATTTAATATAGTTACCAGTTAATTAAGTTATGTAGGGGTAAAAATTGATGATCTAGTTAGGGCTCTGCTATTTCTATGCTCATTTCCAGAAAGTTGGAATGGTTTAGTTAAGGACATTAGAAATTTTGTCTCTAGAAATAGTACTTTAAATATTGATGATGTTGTCGATGCTATCCTTAGCGAGGAAATGAGACAGGAAAACTCTGGTGAGACATCAGGTAATGCTTTGAGTGCAGAGACTAGGGGAAGAAAAAAAGAAAGAGGAAATATATTAGGATATTGCAATAAATCAAGGAGAGTCATATCGAAGTCCTGATCGCGAATAGTGTACTAGAAATGCTACAAGAAAGGATACTTCAAGAAAGACTGTAAGTCTTGGAAGGGAAGAGAAGGAGACACATAGCAAGAAAAAAATCATGACGCAAATGTGATAGGTGTTGTGTTACAAGATGATTTGATTATTTATTTAGAAAATGTTATTGATGAATGGGTGGTAGATTCAGGGGCCTCATTTCGTGCCACAGTTGATAAGAAAAATTTTCATGACTATGGTCAAGGAGATTCTGGACAGGTTCATCTCAGTGATGATAAACCCTGTAAACTCTTTGGAATGGGAAAAGTTCTTGTAAAACAAAAAAATGGAAACCAATTTTTATTAAATTAGGTAAGGCATATTCCATATCTGAAGAAAAAAATGATTTCAACAGGGTAGTTAGGTTGTGAAGGTTGTGTGACAACTTTTACAGATAAAACCTAGAAGGTCAGTAAAAGAGGCTTGGTAATAGCTAAAGGAGAAAATTTTGGTACATTGTATTTCTAATTTTGTTAATGCTTTAAACTCCATAGGAGGAGATGCATCATTATGGAATTATAAGCTCGGACACAAGTGAGAAGGGGATGAAAATTCTTCACTGAAGAAATTTTTGCCAGGTTTGAAGAATATTTATTAGGATTTCTGTGAGAATTGTGTTTATGGAGAATATAATAGAGTAATATTTCTTAGAGTTGGGAAAGAAAATAAGAGCGAAAAATTAGAGCTTGTGCATAAAAATGTATGGGGACCTGCTCAGGTATCATCCCTTGGTGTCTCTCGTTATTATGTTACTTTTATTGATGATGCAACTAGAAAAACTTGGATTTATTGTATTTAGAATAAATATGATGTATTTGATACTTTAATGAAATGGAAATATTTTGTTGAGATTGAGAAAAGAAAGAAGTTGAAGTGCCTCATATCAGACAATGGAGGTGAATATTGCAACAAAGAGTTTGATAGGTACTTTCCAGTGCTTAAAATTCGCAGAGAGAAGATAGTTCCAAGAACACCACAGGAAAATGGTGTGTCAGAAACGATGAACATGACAATCATGGAGCGTGAAAGGTGCATGAGATTGCATGCATGATTTCCTTTAAAATTTTGGTTAGATGTTGTAGATACTATTGTTTATCTAATAAACAGAGGGCCTTAAATTTCCTTGGATGGTGGTATTCCAGAGGAGGCATGGACAGGTAAAATGGTAAACTAATCATTTTTAAATAATTTTGGTTGTGAGGCCTTTGTTCATATTAATAAAGAAAATAGAACAAATATTGAGGAAAAATCAAAGAAATGTACCTTAATTGGATATGGTGTTAATGATTTTGGTTATCTCTTATGTGATTATGAAAATCACAACATCATTATGAGAAGAGATGTAATATTCAATCAAAAGATATTGTATAAGAATCAGTTGCGGGAAAAGAAACAAGGAAAAGAAAACAAAGAATAAATAGTACTTGATGAGATCACATAAAAATTGAAGGTGCCTAAAAATAATAATAATCAGCAACCATTAAAGAAACAACCACCACAACATCAACAGACACCTCAAACATCTGAAAGTGGTGTGAAGAGATCTATCAGGATAAGTAGACCCCCTGAACGATACTCCTTCAATATATTATGTATTGTTGACTGATTCTGGTGAACCCAAATGTTATGAAGAATAAATGTGATTATAAACCAAGAAGGAGTGGGAGCTAGCCATGAAAGAAGAGATTGAGTCCTTAATACAGAGCCTGACTTGGGAGTTAGTGAGGTTTCCTGCAGGTAAAAAAACATTGTAGAAAAAGTGGGTTTACAGGTTGAAGGAAGAAGAAGGAGGAAAAAAGAGGCACAAAGATAGACTTTTGGTGAACGGGTTTACAAAGAATAAAGGTATTGAATTTGATGAAATATTTTCTATTGTTGTTAAAATGACTTCAATCAGAACTATTTCAAGTCTTGTAGTAGTAAAATATTTTCGTCTTGAATATTTAGATGTAAAGACAACCTTTCTCCATCGAGATATGGAGAAAGAGATCTATATGCATCAACTAGAAGGATATGAGGTCAAAGGGAATAAAAAATTAGCGTGCAAGTTGAAAAAGAGCTTGTATGGCTTAAAACAGGCTATAAGGTAGTGGTATCTAAAATATGAGAGGTTTATGTTTGAATAAGGTTATACTAGATGTCACTCTGATCATTGTGTTTATCTAAAAAAGAAAAATGATGGCAGCTATATTATATTATTATTGTATGTAGATGACATGCTTGTTGCAGGGTCTAACATGCATGAAATAAATCTTCTCAAAGGAAAATTGGAAAATTCATTTGCAATGATGGATTTGGGAGCTGCAAAACAAATCCTTGGTTTGAGAATAACTAGAGACAAGTATACTCACAAATTAACATTGTCTGTGAATGAGTACATACAAAATGTGTTGAAAAGATTTAATATGAAGAATGAAAAACCAGTTACTACAACTTTTGCTATCCATTTCTAACTTAGTAAGGAGATGTGCCTCAAGACCCAAGAAGAAATAGATTATATTTCTAAAGTTCCATATGCATGAGTAGTTGAGAGCTTAACGTATGCAATGGTCTGCACAAGGCCTCATACCGCACATGTAGTGGGAGTTGTAAGCAGGTACATGAAAATCCGGGAAAATAATAGTGGATGGCAGTGAAATGGATTCTTAGATATTTGAGAGGTACCACAAATCAAGAATTATGTTTTTGTGGTTCAAACATTGCTCTCTAAAGATATGTTGATGAAAATATGATATGTGATAGAGAAAATAGGAGGAGCACTACACGGTATGTATTTAATGTAGGTGGAATAACTGTCAGTTGGGTTTCAAAATTGCAAATTTTTGTTGCACTTTCAACAAAAAAATAAGATTATGTTGCTGCTACAGAGGCTAGTAAGGAAATGATTTGGTTACAAAGGTTTATGGATAAATTAGGTAAGAAGCAGGAGATGGCAAGGTTATAAAGTGATAGCCAGAGTACCATTCATCTTGCAAAGAAATAAACATTTCATTCTAGGACTAAACACATACATCTCAAGTACCATTTCATACGATGAGTGTTGGAAGATGGAGAGTTAAACCTAGAAAAGATAGACACTATCCAAAATCTCGCAGATATGTTAAAAACTGTTGCAACCAGGAAGAAACTGAGATTCTGATTAGTTTCAATTGGTCTTCAAGTATGATGATGAAGATGAGAAATAGCTAGGTCCAAAGTGGAGTCATTATCCAACAAATTAAGTAACTGTGGAGTTACTACAATCAGTCTCCAAGTGGGATATTGTTCGGTGTGGAGCTTGATTATCTTCTTTCTTTAGATGTATCATCATGTCGAGCCCCTATTCTTAATGGTGCAGAAATGCCACTTGTAATTTGATCACCGTTAGGGGGGTCCAGGCGGGGCAAAGATGACCTTTTGGATCCCCTCCCCCTGGCGGGGGTTTCGGGGGCAACACCCCCGAAGCTAAAAACATCTGTAAAATTTTCTTGTAAACTATTGTAATTTCGTAGTCAATATGGGCCGTTCATTAGGCAGATGATATGATAGTATAAGTTATGCTTAATTTATGGTTTTTTCCCCTAGAAGGAAACTCCTCCAATCTATGTATAGTCTGAGCAAAAAATAGAAAGGGGGACTGTGTGAGAGAGTAGATGATATTATAGTGGATCTACAACAGGTTTTGTCTCTTCATTTTGCTAGATAATAAAAGGGAAGGACTAGTTATTTCCGTGGACATAGCCCAAGTTGGGTGAACCACATATATCTTTGTCTCCCTTTTTTTATATGTTATTTTTGTGTTTTTTTTTCCGCATATTTTATGTGTTCCATTGCTCTGTAATATATAATTTTCTAAAAGTTACTTGGTTGTTTTCGCATTACATAAATACAACAATTGATTGTGGTTGGAGAGGTAAATGTTTTTTTTTTTGTTGTACCTTTGTTTCGTTTAGTTCATGTTAAGTTTATGTCTTTTTAATTTTTCGAGTCACACCTCTGTAACAATTAAATTTTCTGATCTTGCGCTCAGTCCTATTTTTTCGGTTGTACTATAGATTTTATGTTTCATTAGAGAAATTTTGAGGTCTAAAATGTGCCTCCTAAGGAATATTATAAAATAGTAGTGGAAACAATAAAATAATATTAGATTACCTCATCAAGTTTTGGAGGGAAAAAATAAAAAAATAACATTTTCAACTCATATTCTCAACTTATATCCCTATGATTTTTCTCAAATTTCAAGCAAGATTACTTGTTAGATGTGGAATTTAATTTTGCATCCAAGGAGTAACCATGTTTCATACTTTTGTTGGACCCTATTTTGCAGTTTTTGTCTAGTATGGTGCATTCAAAGTATGCAACATAGGTACTCCTTGGATTCAAAATTAAATTATGCATCCAATGAGTGTTCTCTCTCGGAATTTGATTAAAATCATATGCCCAATAGGTTGAAAATATGAGTTTAAGAAGTAGTTTTTTATTTGTTATTTTTTTATTATTATATATTTTTACCTTTTCAATCCAAAAATGGTGAATCATCCCCCATGTTTGACATCATCATATTGATCTTATTGGTTCTTATAAAGGTTTTTTTTATTGTACATTTTGGTTTTGAGGCCCATTTTTTACCTCAAAATTTATCTAATGCTATTGTGTCAAGTTAGTTTTGGTTATTGGTGTCATGTGTTTGGATTTTCATCTCAATCATAATAAGGTTTCAAATATCATTTTGATCTAGTTAGTATTTTCATTTAATTTCCAACGAGCAAGTTAATTATCAAATTATGCAAGTTATCCTATAAGTATGGGGAGTCAAAGTGATGTCCTTCATTCTTTTCTAACACTTAATTTAGTCTTATGCCCTAGCGTCCATGTCTATAACTTCCACTTCCACATTATACCAACGTCCCATTATGTGTTCTATCTATTATCGCAACAATTTTAGTATGGGTCAAACTGATAAGTATGCCATCCCTTTTGATTTCTATGATTCTCGTATTGAGCCTCTCAACAACCTATTGGGAAAATATGAAAAATCCATGTTAGTAGAACATGATTCTTTAGATTTTGATTTGTTTCTAGCCTTTAAACCTGAGGTTTATATGGATTTTTCCTTGACCCCATCAAGTGATATTACTCCAAAAATTAATTCTAACTTTCAGTTACTACACAGATCAATTTTTACCAAGCTATGAGATATAATAGTGTTCAAAACCACTCGTAAGGTCACGCGACGTACCAAGCTTCTAATTAGCTGAATCCATAATGGATCCTTATTTTTGGATATAGAATACACAATCCATATACATCAGAATCTAACATGGATCTCGATGGATCGGGAAGATGAGTCGACTATTTTGCAAGTAAACTTCTAAGTGTGGGAAAACAATGGGTACTGCTAATATCTATGAAAAATATGATACCAAAAACTGAGGTCATGGAGTCATGATAGGCCTCATCAATAATGAACATGTCAAATGTTCATGCTATCTTATTGCAAGTAAATTGACCTGACATTATATTAAGGGTGAGTGCATTATTGATGTTATCTTTGTCACCGAGTTTTGTGTCCAAGGAAAACTGGTGCAAAATTTGATTGGATGAGCTTTTCCTTCCATGTGATAAAATGTACAAGAAGGGAGGGTATTGTATGTATGGTCATTTATTTGTTGAAATTTATATGATTAAGTGGCATATTCTTGAAGTCCAATTTTTTTCCAATATACTAGATGGTGAGGTCATAGCAATTATATTTTGACCCCTGGAAAGCTCGTTCAAATTCTACCAACATTTATTTTAATGAAAAAACTTTCGGGGATTGGTATAACAAGTTGATTGACACATCCCAACTTGTGAGAATTTTGAAATCTATTTTGGATCGACATACTTACCATATGTCGTTTGGTATTTACCATATCCACTCTTACATTTACCCCAAAGTTTTTGAGAAAGATACAATCTAGATGAGGGCCTTGCCATATTACATCATGGATGTTGCATTTCACAATGAGTTTTTATCCTAGCTAGGTATTCAACAAATGGCCACCCCTGAAGGAATTTTTTATTCACTCGAGGGTCTGATACTAAGGGACTTATCCTCAATTACTGTCTCTTTAGCTTAGAAGCATCCCAATATGATTAATTCATATTTCCAACCTTTATTGAAAACTATCTACAATTGATTTATTATATTAATTCCAATATTTCTAATATGAAATCTATAGTAAGTACCCCTACCATAACCTCATCCATTCCTGATGTGATTCCTTTTCAAGGAAAGAGTTTTAAATCTAAATCTCTACCTATGGATTCATTAGCCCCCTTATCTACACCACCCATTATATCCATTTCCCCTACTTATGTTCCTAATCCTTGGCATTAGTCTTTGGCATTAGAATCACTAACATCTCTAGTTTCAAAGCATCCTTCTCCTGCTCCAAACCCCTCCATTATTCTCCATATCCTAGATGATGAACCTCTGTAGCCTATTCCACTGACAATCATTACTAAAGAACAAAATCATACTCAGGTTCCTAGATCCAATCTTCACTGTCACCTATGCATGAAAATATTTTTTTTGATGTCCCATTCAACCATTCTAATCCAAAGAATACTGCATTGATGTATCAAGATCTTAAAGTATTACTTGATACAAATATTTCCTCCAAATAATAGGATGTACCAGAAACAAGGGATATGCTGGAAACAATAGATTTACAACTTAGTTAGCCTCCTTCAGTAAATAAACCAGAATTAAGCAACAATGTGTTTTCTACAGAATTTTCTATTATCATTTGGGATCTTATTCATTGTAAATAAGTGTTGTAGGTTTATGCTTAGCCATTAGTTACAATCCCTTTTATTCCTCTTAAAGTGGTTACAAAGGTCCATCGAGGTTTTTTAGTAGGAATAGGAAGAAGTCCCAGAAAATTCTTTGTAGGCTCAATTGGAAAATTTTGTTGCAAGTGAACAACCATTGTAGTTTAGTTTCCCACTAGTTGGTACATTTTCTACCAAGGACCTTAAACACTGATCTTCTAATCAATTGTTTCATCTTATTAGAGCTTATTTTGCACAGTTGGGAGATCATTTGATTATGGTAGAAATAATATAGAGTGACTTGGCTCACACACGTGAGAAACAATATCAAAACCTTCTTCGGATGACGAGGGAGTGAGATCATTTGTGTACCCAAAAAGAGAAGCTTGAACAACATGCAATTAATATAAATTCAAAGCTTCAAAATATCTGGCCAACTATTAGATAAATTTACTCTAATGTACATTTCCTCCTATGAGCCAATGAAATGTATAGAAATTATTTAAAGTACTTAGAGAGAATTATATTTTGCTAATAAAGGCTTGCAAAACACTATTTTTGAGTTGATTAGTAAGGTTCTTGATGCCACAAATTAGTTTACTTAGTAGTTGGATAAGATTATGGAGCAAGGTATATGCTTAGGTCCACCCTCCAACAACAAACAAAGAAATCCCGGGAGGTTCTACTACAAGTTCAAGATTGACCTACATTTCTAGCTAAGTGAAATCATCCACTATATAGGTTGCAGGAAAAAATAAAAAAGTTAATGGAAGAAGAATATTCTACCACTAACCCTATCAGAAAGTAACAACTTTTTATCAGGTTAAACAAATATATAGTCAAATAATTGCTTTGGAAGAGGAGTACCATAAGGCTAAGGTTTTTTTCAAGGATCTCAAACTGTTTTTTCAGTTTCATAACATTCAACTACATCAAATTGATCTCTAAGAAGACTTAGAATGGGGTCATATACCTTCAACCCAGAATGATGTACTATATGACACCACTACTCATACTTTCATCGATCAACCTAATTCTCTTTTACGGAAATGGAAATATCAATTTGAAACGTATGATGTCTTCTACAAGATGATTATTTATACTATTCTAGGGTTAGTTCCTTCATTTGAAGGATATTTATCAACATATAAGGAATTTTGACTCAAGGGTGAGTCAACTAGTTGCGGTTGTGGGTTGTTGGGTGCTTCATTTTTGAATTGGTAAAATTTTTCCAAAAACTGGTAGTGGAGAAATAAGGAAGTGGAAACCAAAAATAAGCCATGTCAAATGGATAAATTTGGTCATAATATGGTATTGAAAAGGGAAAAATCAGAGCCAACAAAGTTATTTGGAGCCTTGAAACTCATCAAGTGAGCATGAGGTGGTTTTTGTTTCTTCGAAGGGATCAAAGTTGAATATCTCAAGTGAGTGAAGGGGATAAGTTGGACCATATAAATAACCCTAAGCTATAAAGGAAACACAAAGAAAAGGTGAAAGAGATATATAAGAATGAAAGGGCTGAAATGTTGCTAAAATTTAGTCTCACTTTCCAATTATCTCTTTGTTCTGTTTGATTTTATTGATTCACCAAGATCTAATGTAATGGCTTGTATATTATTAATAACTATATGCTAGATATTGCAATATGAAATTTCACTCTTAGATGATATAATAAGGAGATCCATTCATTTGAAGGAGAGCCATCAATGAAAAAGGAAAATTGAGTGAAGGGTGATTCAGTAAGTTGTGGTCAGGGCCTGTTAGGTCCTTCATTTTTGAATTGGTATTTCTTTTCTAGAAACTAGTAATGGAGAAGTAAGGAAGTGGAAGTTGAAAATAAGCCATGTAAAATGGATAATTTTGGTTGGAATCTGGTAGCAAGAGGGGAAAATTGATTGTCAACAATGTTAGTTAGAGCCTTGAAACTCATCAAGCAAACATGAGGTGGTTTTCATTTCATCAAAGGGATCCAAGTTGAATCTATCAAGTGAGTGAAGAAGTTAAGTTGGAATATATCATTAGGTTGAATCTAAAATGGAAACATGAGATAAAGGTGAAAGAGAGATAGAAGTTCGAAAGGGCAGAAGTGCTTCCAAAATTTAGTATTTCTCTGTAATTCCCTCTTTTTTGTGTTTGATTGTATTGATCTATGAATATCCAATGTATGGACCTGAATATTCTTAATAGATATATGTTCGAGATTTTATTATTAGGTTTTGTTCTCAAATGATATAATAAGGAAATCTATTATAGGGAAGTCCCTATGTTGCATGTGCAAATGACCCGATTTTCAATTTTATTTTATGTTATTTTCTTAATGTTGTGAAAATGTATGAAAAATATTTATGATGTGGATGAATGATGCGATATGTAAATTTTAATCATATCCACTTTTTTTCTAAAAACCTCAATGCTTTATAAAGTCTCGGCACACCTCACGTGAGACTTTCTTCCCTTGTAGATGATTGAATATGCCAACTTCATGCAAAAATACAATGGAATCCTTTATTAGAATCCTGCGATATAACCTTGGGTCTATATAATACAATTTTCACCAATAATCCATAGCTTTGGGAGAAATTCTATCACAACTAGGAGAAGGGGACTTGGATCACCCAATTATTTTTTACACAAAACAAATTTTCGACAACAGAACAATATTATACCACCACAAAGTGAGAAGGATTATCCATGGTCTTTGATTTGTAGAGATTTCAACATTTCCTCTTAGGGAACATGTGAAAGATATATATATATATATATATACCATTCTACACTAATGTACTTTGTGAATAAGACAGTTTTAGGGAGCGCATATGTAGGTGATTATTATTGTCCTAGGAATATGCCTTTGAGGTGGTCATTAAGCTTGGGTGATTGACTGCCATCCCAAATCATATTCCTAAGATCATCGCAAGAACATTATCATAATTTGGAGGATAACCTACCCGTTGCACCATTATTTGAAACCCAATGGTAGATGATTACTTCGCTAATATTTCCTAGTTTTTTAGTACAATATTTTCTCTGGAATAATACAATTTCATGCAGAAAAAACAACTAGCAGTAAAGTCTATATATTACCAACTAATAGAGGGTTGTTTGTGAAAGTTTGGCATCGAGGGAATACTGTGAATATGTGTTTTGTAACATGAGTGCAATTATTCTAACAAAATTTCATGAAGGATTTGTTGGGCGAAATTATGCAAGAAGATGCACAGAAGATTCTACATGTAGGTTTGTGGTGGCCAAATCTATATAATGATGGCAAGGAAATTTTTAAAAGATGTGATTTTTTTTTAGAGGGCCAGAAAGCCTTTGAGAGGAGATGAGATGCCATTATTTTAGTATATCGCCATCTAAGATTTTGATAAATGGGAAGTGGATTTTGTGGGTCTTATTAACCCATTGATGAAAATATTGTGAGAAAGGTATATCACTACTACAACAAATTATTTTACCAGATGCACAAAAGAAACAACGATGATGGATTATAACATACAAAAAAACTCCACATTTTTTTTTTGAGAATGTAGTGAAAAGATTCATATGTCCCAAAATATTAATGAGTGATCAAGGTATTCATTTCCTAAATATTAAAATTCCTGCATTAATTCGAGAGTTTAATATTTATCTATAGAAAAGTAACCTATGTCACCATCAAGCCAATGGAAGAGTCAAGGATTTTAAAACAATATTGGAGAACGCTCTGAACAAATTTTTCAATGCGAATAGAGATCATTGGGGCTTGGGAATACCTACAATAATTTTTTATTACCAAACAACATGCAAGAAATTGAGAGGACAAACACCTTTCAGGTTAGTATATGGGAAATATGTCATGCCAATGGAGTTTCTGGTACTTTGTATGCACATTACTACCTTTAAAAATATGAATAAATAATGCACATTAGAGAAAACGCTTGAATAATGGGTGTAATTAGAAGAAGATTAAGTACTTGCACAATTCCATAAAAATGTTCAAAAGGCTCATGATAAAGCATAAAATGATAGATGAATTAACTATAATAATTTAAAATATGAGATTTAAGTTTTATCTATGACCATAAGTTATTGAAGCACCCAAGGAAGCTTCAGATGCATTTTCTTGGGCCATATGTAATCGATATGGTGAAAGATGGAAGGACGGTGCAACTGGAGAAGTTAAATGGCCAATATTTAGAAGGCTTTGTAAGTGGGATTCAACTGACATAGTATAAGGATAACCAATATTTTGTGCATAATTGAGTAAGGACCTTTAACAAATTTTACTAAATTCATACAATTGATAAATTTTATTTATGTTGCGGGCTGGATAACTTCAGTTTTTTGTAAGAGAAAAAATAGTTGTATGTATGGTCACTGAAAAAAAGTTATTACATGAATAATAATATTGCACATAGATGATTTTGCACATGAATTTGTCACAAATGTATGTAGTGCGTAGTGTTGGGAGCGAGGTGTGCAACACACAATGTTCAGGGTTCATGCGACTAAGTGGATGAAATCTATTGAGCAAAGAATAGACCAAGGATGGGACCTCTAATGAATACATGTTGATTTGATTGGTTACTGTAGGGGTGAAAGCATGAAGATGGGTTACACATTTGGGCCAAATGTGGCAATGAAATTTCAAGTTTTTCCTCTTTTATCAAATTGCAGCCCTCAAAATTCATATAAACATTGTGAATTTTGATTCGTAGTAAAAAACAAATATGTGGAGAATTATGTTTTTATACAAATGATATTTTTTGAAAAAAAATTTAGTGTCATATAATCTCTCAATTTTCCATTAAATAAAATAATTGTCCTTGCAAATATTCACAGAACTTAAGTGGGATATGTGTGTTCACGTAGCACAACTTAATCTAACCTGTGTAAATTTTACTATATATATATATATATATGAGCATGATCAACACGGAGAGAACTAAGTTTCATATTAAAATTTTATTTTTTATTATTTTTCGAAGTTGGCGAAGGAATATTTCAATTTCATTTTGGAGACACATGTTTTCACGTGATATTTTCTTCAACTATTTATATAAATTGAAAAACCAAGAGTATCCTTTTGAAGAGGACTCGTAAATGATTATAATGTAATTTTTTGAAAATTTTTTGTTCTGTATATTTTATGTCATCGATTTTTTATTCAACCCCTTTAAAACTGTCCAAAAACATTTCAAGCATTATGTTTAAAAGAAATTAGATAAAAAATATCATATGAGTTTGAAAATTTCAAACTCATATACCATCGGATAGAGGGTTCATTCTTGAATCCAACATGATCAACTTCGCCAGTGAAGGAAAAAAATTTCTTAGAGTCCGCATGGGTACAAGATGGTGTTACAGGGAAATCTCTAGAAGAGAAGCTAAGAATCAATCTTTTATGCCGTCAACAACTTGATCACGTGTTTTTTAGGCCTTCAACAAATGAATCGAGTGTTTAAAATGCTCGATCAAGTTTTTGAAATTAAAATTTCAAATAGCTCGATCGAACCCTTAACGTGGTTAAAAATAGGCTTGATTGAGCTATTATAGTTATTAAAAAAAAGGAAAAAATAATGAAGCCTCTCAGTACTTTTGTTTTAGGGAATTATAAAATCTATTTATTCCACAAAAATATTTTTTATAAATATTAAAATATATTCCAAAATCTAATATTTCTTAACTATAAATCCTTATTTTATTTTATTTTACCAAGAAAATATTTATAATAATATATAGATAATTTTCTATAAAATGTTTTAACATTTCCTTTTCAATTTTGAAATTCTTAAAAATGATAATTTGTTTATTGTTTTTATTTTAAATATAACATATTTTTATATTTAATCATTTTATAATTTTTTTTTACGTAGAAAATTAAAATCAAATTATAATAAGAATAAATAAATAAACAACAAAATAAACTAAACTAGATTTATAATATTATTATTTTAAAAATAATTTCATACCCACATTTAAATCTAGATTACTGAAATTCAAATTAGCCAAATAATGTTTTAAAATTATGATTTCCTTATGTTTTTATATTTTAAAAATATATACTACAAACCTAAGTAAGGAGTAAACATTTCTATATGTACTTCACACTTGTGCATGCTAGGACAGGATTGAGTGCAATCACATTTTATACATTGAGAGATATTTAATTTATCTCATATTTTTCCTAAACAAACTAATATATATATATATATATATATATATATATATATATATTGGTTTTAATAGATATGTTTATGACTAGGAGAATAATTTTTATTAATTCTTGAACGGATTTTATAAAATATATATTTCCAACAACTTCAAATTCAGATATTTTAGTTACACTTATTCATATAAAAAATTATAATAGTTATTAAAATCAAATTGATAATTTTTCTCATGTTTAATCAATTTATTATTTAAATTATATTTATAATTAATTTATTATTTAAATTATAACATTGAAAATTTAAATCATAGTAAAAATGAATTTTCAAGTTACTAAATTATAACACTATTAGATTTTCAGATCTATACATCAAAACACTATAAATGTAATTAGAAATTAATCCACACTATTGCTAATTACCTATTGAAATGTAATTAGTAATTAAATCTTGTTGTTTTTTAAACTATTAGATACTTACAAATTTAAAGTTTTCATATCATTATTGATATTTACATAAATTTTAAAATTTCCAACTTTAAGGCTCGATCGAGCTTCTAACCTGGGTTACAAAGGAGCTCGATCGAGGGTTTGTTAAATGATTGATCAAGCTATTTTTAAGTGTGATCTAGGTGGATATTGGTGGTCACCCACCTATTCCACTTGGACCCCTACCATTGTTTATTTCAGCGTTTTAGTTTCCTTAATTGTAGTGTAATTTTACTATTTTTGGAAGATTTTCGGGTCATGAACTTCCAAAGTCATTTTGATTCCCTAATCGATGTTCATCACTCGAAAATTCTAGTCCTCCGATAGATATTTCTAACTAGGTATTGTGCGCGTCAAACGAAGATCATATGCGAAAGTTACATCCCCTAGAAGTTGATGTACCAATTTACCAAACAAGGCCCATAGTCTTGGTGTTTCATCTCCTAGTGTCAGGTTTTTGGATGTTTAGGGTTTTTCATTGTTTCTCAATCATAAATAGGCCTAGGAACCTCATGGTAGCATATTTCAAAGGCCTGTAGCCAGCATATCTTTTCTCAGAGATAAGCTACCAGTGACCTAGCTATTTTATCTCCATTTTGTCTGTAAGCATATTTCAGTTACTTGATATTAATGAAATGAAGTGTTATTTCCACTGAATATTTGTATTTATGGTTATATTTGTATTATGTTGTGTTTCTGCATAAATATGGATCAGTGGTATTAGAGTGGTCTGCTCTTTCTCTATTTTTGTTTTCATGTCCCCAACGACGTCAAGGTATAATGAGTTAGGGTTTGATCTAGTTGAACTCTTGCAAGATGAGCCTCAAAAACCCCAATGACCTCCCATGGTGGAAGAAAATAAAGACGAGGGAGTAGGAGATCCTATCAAATTATTACTTTAGGAGGCCCTCTCGAAACAAAGGAACAGGATGATGGATAAATTTTCCCATATCCTTTAACGACTACCCACTAATGGTGCATCTGCATATAACAGCCATTCTGGACGCACCATGCCTTTCACGGTATAGGTCAAATTCAAAATTCATGTACTTTAAGGAAAAATAGATGCAGACGTTGTAGATAGATGGTTGAATTTGTTGGTAGGGTATTTCTTAGTCCATGATTTATTCGTCCAATAAAAAAATACTTTTTCACTCCTCAAAGCCACCTCCCATGTAAACTACTGGTAGGAAACCTACTGTGAGCAAAAGGATGAGGGGGAACCCTCTCTGTGCTCGGTTGCACCCACATGGAATTCATTCCAAGATGGAATCAAGGAAGAATATTACCCCGTCGGGAGCTACGAGGACAAGTACATCCAATGGACCACATTATGATAACAAAGGGATTAAGATGTTCACGAGCTAACGAATTTGTTCCATACCCTGCACAGAAATTTGGGTATTAAAGGTTCACAGAAAGATTTGGTGCTCAAGTACCAAAGTTGTTTTCATAGATACATTTAGGAGGAAATTGAGTTACTCAACATTACCTTGCTTGGCACGGCATATCAATATGCTGCCAAGATCAAGCAAAAATTTAAGCGGAAGAAGCGAGACTTTGGATCTGCGAACCCAAAGCTAGGGAAAGGCACCGCCAAACCATAGAAAAAGTGACAAAGCCAAAGTGGGGCAACTCAGAATAACACCACAAATCCAAATAAGGACATGAGGAAGTATTGTAAATCTCGTAACATCTCCACTCACAACACAAGCGAGTGTCGGGCCAAATAATCCCTGTTGGCCGAACTGAAGGCATCTGACTCAGATGCATGTTTTGATTCTAAGTCAGAACCGGACAAGGAAAATGACAAAGGGAAGAAAATAATTGATAAAAACCTAGTGCCACCATTTCCACCACCAAGAACCATAGGGAGGAGCCAGAGGATCTAAAGGAGGGGGAGTGCCTCTTCCATTCCCAAATGTGGGTGAAGGGTTCTCCACGGCAATTCCTTGTTGCTAACAGAAGCCAAAAGAACATCATTTCAGTAGAGGTCAGGATGTGGCTCGACCTACTGACCACAACACACCTGCAACCATATACCATTAGGTGGCTTGACCAAGGAAGAGATCTATGTGTTCACGAGTAATGTCGCCTTCTGTACAACATCAAGCCATTCACAGATGAGGTACTATGTGATGTTGCTCCTCTTCACATGTCTAATATATTATTAGGCTAACCATACTTATGGAAGCGACATATTGTGTATGAGTCTAGGCCTTGTTATGTTATTATTACTTTGGGAAATAAGTTGTAAATATTCCATAGGTAGTACTGTATTCCTCCATATCTTTGAGTAATACAAAGAAATGTAGTAATATTGTTTCCCAAACTAGGAAATTTGTTTTCATTATGATTCGCCCATGGGGAAAGAAGCAGATTGTGGCTGCAGCCTCTAAATAGGGCTCCCCTACGTGGAAGCAACATCTGGAAAAATATATGGAGGAATACAAGGAAATTTTATCCTCACCCATAGAGGTTCCCCTACACTATTAGGTCAAGCACTCGATTGATCTGACCCCAGGCGCACCGCTACCTAACATTGTCGTACCTCATGCGACCACATAGATAGAATCCATGCATATATTGTTTGAGGCTGATAAAGCAACCATATTGATTGAACGCATCCAGTAGGTGCATGAAATTTTGGAGAAATCTATGCCAAGTACAAGCAGCGACATGATCAACATCGGGTGCCACACAAGTTCGAGGTGGGTGAAATTTTTTTGCTACATTTTCAAAAGGAGTATCCTGCTCAGCCCCACTGCATGATTCACCCACTCTAACATGGGTCATGCACCATCACTAAGGTTGGAGGGGATAATGCCTTCGAGCTTAGTATTCTACCACTCCTTGGTTTTCACCCAGTGCTCAATGTTGACTACCTTCGACCCTACATTCCACCTCTACTCGACACATCTGACATGGCAGAACAACTCACACCAAAAAAGTTAAACCAAAACTACATGGAACAAGACACACTTGATCAGATCATGGAAACATAGATAAATAACATCTGAGAACAAAATATTTATTTGTATCAGGTTTTCAAAGCTAGACAAATCCTGCTCCAACGCAAGTGGCTCACCATGGAGCAAGTTCAGTAGAAGTTTCCTCATCTCATGGAGGAACTCAATGCAATGGGGACCATTGATTCCTAAGGGTGGAGGAATTATCTAGGTGAATATTGGTTTCCACGTTCCTATTCCACTTGGACCCTCACCATTATTTATTTTAGCCTTTTAGTTTCGTTAATTGTAGCAGAATTTACTATTTTTGGCAGTTTTTCGAGTCATGAACTTCTAGAACCGTTTTGAGGTCCTAAACGATTTTTTTTTGGAAAAGAGGGACCAACATGGATTTTTGACTAATTTTGGTCCCTTGAAAGTTTTATTCCTCGGATAGATATTTCTAACGAGGTATTATGCGTGTCAAACAGAGATTGAATGCCAAATTTACATCCCTGTGAAGTTGATGTACCAATTTACCAAAACAGGGCCCATCGTTTTGGCGCTTCATCTCCTAGGGTTATGTTTTTGGATGTTTAGGGTTTTTAATTGTTTCTAAATCATAAATAGGCCTTGGAGCCTCATGGTAACACATGCAAGAGGCATGTAGCCACCACATCTCTTCTTAGAGATAAGCTACTAGTGCCCATTAGGGGAATTTTGAGGTCTAAAATGGGCCTCCTAAGAAAAATGTACAACAAAAATAAACTTTATAACAACCAATAGGATTCAAGATGATGATGTCAACCATGGAGGATGATTTACCATTTTTTAAATAAAAGGGTAAAAATATTAAAAAATAATAAAATAATAAAACTACTTTTTCAACTCATATTTTCAACTTATCTCCCACAATTTTTACTCAAATTTCGAGTGGGAGTACTCGTTGGATGCAAAATTTAATTCCTCATCCAAGGAGTACCCATGTTGCATACTTTCAATGAACCCTGCTACATGAAAAATGGGAAATACATAAAAAAACATGATTACAATCACGTTTTTTTATGTATTTCTCATTTTTCATGTAGTAGGACCCATCGAAAGCATGCAACATGGGTATTCCTTGGATGAGGTCAAGGCTGCATCCAACTTAGGTACTCCCACTCCGAAATTTGGTCTGGGAAGATAAGTTGGGTTGAAAAAGTAGATTTTTCACTTTTCCCTCTAAAATTTGATGATGTCATCAAATCTTATTTGATTTTTTCCACTATTATTTTATAATTTCCTTAGGAGGCCCATTTTAGACCTCAAAATTCCCCTAATGCTAGCTAGTTTATTCCCATTATGTCTCTAAGCATATTTCAGTTATTTGATATTAATGAAATGAAGTTTTATTTTCGCTAACTATTTGTATTTATGGTTATATTCATATTTTATTGCGTTTCTGCATAAATCCAGATCAAATTTCCTCAACAACTCGATCAACCACTTAAAACTGCTCTATCAAGCATCCTTTTTCAACCAAAATGCGCCCTCGTCTCACTAAAAACTGTAACCCAACTCCATGCTTTGATCCATGACAACTTGTATTAGGACACTGATGAAGTACATGCATTAAAATCTTCAATTATGTTAGGAATGCGACACATCTGGGAGAGAAATGACTATCCATATCTTCAGTACCTTAACAAATTATTTACCATGCCAAACATGAGTGGATATGACCATCACAGTTGTGGAAGGGATGATTTATGGTTTCTCCATATGCCATACAATTCCATCATTTAGTTCCATTAATTGTCACACCGGATTAAATCTCAAAAGATATGGTTGGTGATGAGATGTCAAGAGTCCCAATAAAATTCAAGTAGTAAGCGGAGGAGTTTCATAGCCCAGGAGTTGCAGGTGAGGTAGCCAAGAGAGAATTTTTATATGGAGGTGTCTCACCGATGAAGCTGAGTTCAATATTGGTTCATATAGATTATAGGGAATCTTCTTGTAGCTCATACATGTGGATGGATTTTGACTAGGAGTTTCACCTTGTCTGATATTTTATTGATTTCAGTAACTATAAGGAGTCATCCCTGCATTCAATTAGAGGTGCCATGCAAATAATTTTAAACACATTGGAGTGCATGAGTTTGTAGGACAACATATCGCATGAAGAAGCAACAACAACGAATGGTTAAGTACATAAAGTGTTGAAAGGTGTTAATTTAAGTGAAGGAAGGGGATTTAAGAGAAATATAGAATAGTAGAAGGGCTAAGTGGTTTGAGACGAGCCATAGATGAGTGTTGGGGGCCTATTCGGGCTAGTTTTGGAAATAATATAGTCGGAGAAATGTCAAATGTTTTAAGTGTTTTTGGGAATTGTGCACAGAAAGGTGTAGCAGAAACAACGTAGAGAAACAATGCGTAGATATGTTGTAGAAAGAGTTGTGTGTATAAATGGCATAGAGAGCATAACCACATATAAAGGAGTAGTGCATGAAGAAAATGGGTGAAATGCTGAAGTTTAAATGCATCTTTGAACTAATTTTGATTTCATTCAGATTAGCAAGTGTAATGCAACTACCCATGGTAATTCCCAAGGTAATTTTTTTCATTGGTATTTTGAATGGTATCAAAGTCTATTTAACTATGTATAAATGTCAAGATGCCAAATAGATTCAGGTTGTTCAGTTGGTTAGTTGGTTCATGATTGATTTTGTGGTAGTTCCTTGTTGTTGTTGTAATATTGTAATTGTTGGGAGAAGCACCCATTTTCATGGTTAATGAAAGATGGATGAAGCTTAGGTTGTTCCTATTTCTTGTGTTCTGTGAAACGATTACACTATTCATGAATTCTTTTTCTTCCTAATGGTTTTAAGGAATGGTTGAGTTTATTATAGGATTTGGCTAATTTAAACACACCCTTTTAAATTTTCATTTTTGTTTGCCAATGTTTCAATGTTTCTTCTATATATTCTCACATCGAGTTAGAATATGAATAATGGGTAAGATGTGGTACAATGGTTGTGCTCATTTGATTCCTATTCCATTCTAAACTGTAAAAGCCTAGTTCTTGCAGTCTCCCTTGATGCCTAGGGTGAGACTACACCTGCATCGTAGGCGATTCCAAAAGTGTCGGTATATTTTTTGGTTACATTTTTCACATAATCTGGGTCATAATAAAATAATGCCAAAAATGATGAAGAATTATGGGTGATGTTGGTGCACATATTGGACAGGGAATTCAAGGGTTCCCTAAAACAAACCCAACAGTTTTGCATAAGTTTAATGAACCTATAGATATCAAATAGAAGTAAAATGATTCCATGTAGTATCAATTTCTATAGAAATTTATAAATTTTGATTTTGTGTGTGTGCAATAAAGGAAATGAAAAAGAATGGGGAAGGGGAATTTGATACCATAACTTAATCCCCAAATTTTAATGCATATGTATACATGAAACCTAGGCTGGTGGGACTAGTTCTATTTAATAATGTGCGCTTATGTGTACAAATGTATTGCAATAGTGAGCCAATATACATAAATGTTTTGAGGATAAAGTGCTAATATTGTTAGGCCATAGAGCCTATATGTTAAAATTATAGAGAGCCTAACATACATAATATGTGAACTTATTGATATTAGTAAAGAACACCAAGGTTAGATACTAGAGGATGAAAAGGGTATGGGGCTAGGACTCCAACAAAAGGGAAAGATGAGCTGGCAGAAACAAGAGATGGTTCTAAGTAACCATTATTGATATAATATTATTAACACAACTTTGTGGGATGGTATTAAACATATTATAATATTACAATATACTTAATATAATATTAGTTATCCCCAACTATAAATAAAAGGAAAGGGGAGCCTTCCTTTCCATGAAATATTGCTAGAGGATGGCTATGGTTATGATTTTGACAAGAACCAAAGGATACCTTTCTATTTTAGCTTGAGGACCCTAGGTAGCTCTAGGTATGGGTATGCTTCTCCTTAGGTTACCTTGGGGAAGGTTGGATCTCTATGAGGATAAGTGTAGAGACGTGTGTCTATGTTGACCTAGGAGGTAGTTGGATACCCTTAAAGGTAGTTGTAACTCTTGGAAGCCATAGGGATATGAGACATTCCTAGAAAAATCGAGTTGGAAACCTTGAAAGGATAATGGGATAGCCTAATGGAATATGGGTGCTGAGAAGGGCTTGAGATACATTCAGTTGTATGGCCAACAAGGGATGTGAAACTATTAGTTGGAGGCTATGGGGATTTTGGTACCTTAGCCTTACTCATATTCAATATCAGTTAATGTACCTCGATTTAGGTAATTATTTATCTTTATGGAGTCATGGACCCATCTTGGGAGTGATATTCTACTAACTTATCTAAATTATTGTGGTTTATGGTTGGGTGTTATGTATGAGGTCTACAACTAGTTGGTAGATTTAATTAGATAAATATTTAGAGCCTATTTATTGAATACTTATGGTTTAATGTTTATGATTTTTATTGCATGGTATTTCATATTATTTCATGATGTATATATGATATTAGTGATTATGGTATCAATATTAATGGGTGGTCGCATCTCCCTAGCTAGGTGGTTGTGGAATGTACATAGGCCTAGGGATAGGGAGGTTGGAGGATGTTAAATGTGTTTTCAAAATCCACTTTTCAAACTGACAATAACGTAAAAATAAATAAATTAATTTCTATCAAGTTGGAAATTTCTATTGAGCCTCAAGATTGTGCTTTCTTTCATCTTACTTTACCTCATTTTCATTTGTCCATTGTTATCCCAAACCCAATTGATCAATAAATTTAGTTAAAATTACTTTTAGAATGCTTAACATGGCTAACTTGCTAAGTTTTGTGATTTGTGTCATTGTAATGCATTTTGACCGGAACTAGCTGCAGAATGCAGACATTCCATAGCTAACCGGCAATTCTACAGCTGTCTTCACGTTCAGGCATGTTCCAGGTGGCCTCTCAAGAAAAACCACATATGGGTATATTCCACGTCATGTCTACATTGTTCGTTGCTCACCATGAAGGAAAAACCGAATTCTGGATATGGTTTTGGTACGTGGGAACTCATTTAAGGAAGCAAATTTCTAATAGGACTGTCTTAGTCTAAATGTCCTTTTCCTTTTTACGCTGCCACTTTAAGAGTCCTAGTATGATTTCGATAAGGAAAGACAATGATCCTCGAATTGTTGCAAGTCTTGTTATGTAAATTTGTTATAAAAACACTTGGGAAACCGAGAGATGGGATAGATTTTGCTCTAGATTTTGCTTAGATTTTATGCTACATTTCTGAAGACGCAGATTGCTCTGTTCAAGTTATTTCTCCTTTAATGAAGAAGACAGTATTTTTTTGAAAGCGTTGATTTGATTTGGAGTTAGATTCCGTCTGGTGGTAGAGGGCCCCTGCCTCCTGCACGGTTTTACTTGCGTAATTTAGATAAGTATCTTAGTTGTTTTTACGCTTTTGAAGTTTGAGTTCATAGTTAATTTCATTAGCCACTATAGTTATACTTGTTCTAAGAACTCTTCCAAAAGATCATGATAATGAATGGGAAATGACTATAGTGTTGTAGGATTTAATTGTAATTTCTTTTGATTCACTATCACAGTTGAACTTATACTATGCAAACTCTTCCGAAAGAAGAAACTCTTCCAAAAAATCCTTATGATGTCTAAGGCATGGCTGTGATAATGAATGTTTCAGTTGTTTGTTATTCACTAAGTAACATAGGTGACTGTGCTCTTAAAGCGCTCTTCCAAAATATCATAATGATGGGTAGGAGATAGCTATGATATCTTAGTTTTTAATTGCTTTCAGTCTTTATGTTTGCATTTGCACTGAATTGTACAGTCAGGATTGTTCTAAGAAGCTCTTCCAAAATACCAATCATGATGGACAAAATAGACTGTATAATCCCATAGATTAATGCATGATAACTTAGTTAGGATACTCCAGAGTCTAATTTCATTTAACTCATGCTCTGTTATTTGTTTTAAGTTTGATAATGGCTTGTTAGTTCAGCACTGTTTTAGACTAGTGACATCTTAAGTTCAGTTTTAGCTTAACTCATTGCATTTTCACTCCACATTTAATTGTCATCCACTGCATATTAGATTACTTCAATTGTTAAACTTAACAAAACAGCCTTCATTATTTACAAAACCTCTTCTTGTTCCAAATCTATAATTGATTCATAACCATATGAACAGAAGACAGTATTATTTCAAGGCCTGAGGTACTTTTGCAACTTCTTTACCACTTCATAAACAGAGCCTTTCCTCAAAAGACTACTTTAAAAAGAAATCTATAACTCTTGGGCAAGGTTTAGTGATGTTTAACTAAGTTGCAGAATAGAGTTAGGAACCAGTCTTAGAGTAGAGATCTTATGATGGTACCAATGTTTTCCTCCAAATATGTTTTCACAAATCTTTAATCATGGATAAAATGTTGTCCCATTATGAGCTGGTTGTTTGATTGTTTAGTTAGAATAATTTGTATACTTAGCTGACCATTTCTCAAAACTCTCCCAAAATACCTTTGATGAAAGAATTGGACAAGTTAAGTTTATGTTTTGATTCATTTCCTTAAAATTCATTATCAAGTTTGGTATTCTGCTTAGTCATAGTTTAGGTTTGATTATGTTTCAGTATCTGCCTTTGCATTTGTCATTTGTCATCAACCAATTAGGCTTGACTCTGTTTTTAATCAATAGCTTCTTTCCACTAGCTTTCTAATCATTTTTCTTGTGAACATAAAACCACCAAAAGACCAAAAACATCATAAATCATCACAAAAGACCAAAAACATCATAAAACACTAAACACAACGCATTAAGAGACAAGCACCTAGGCACATATAGTGCACTTCACTTCAGCAGTTTACCAACTCTGGTTGACAATTAAATGAACTCAATTTAGGAGACTAGGTTGAGACCAAACATTTTGGCGCTGTTGCCGGGGAAGTGAAAACTAGGTAACCTTTGTTTATTAGCATCCAAAAACAATTATATGCGTAGAGAGAGAGATTCAAGGGAAAGATTCATAAGCAGCAGAAGCAGAAGTTTGATTCTTAGAACACCACTTGTTTCACCTAGATCCAGAGCTAGTACACCTTCAATTCAGACCCACATTCCATCCTTTACTGATCTTGGACTTCTATAAGATCTAAGGTCAGCTATTCCATTAGAGAAACCTTCCACTTCATCCACTGAACTTGCCATAGAAGAAGATTTAAATACTCCTGTTAGGGACACAAACCTTTCCACTTCCACAGGAGAGTCAATCATGGCAGAAGGAGGAGGAGGAGTCTTTAATGGAGAACACACATTATTTGGAGGTAGAGGTAGAGGAGAAGGAGAAGGAGGTAGAGGAGAAGGAGGTAGAGGTGCAGATGGAGGAAGAGGTAGAAGAGAAATAGGAAGCTCTTTTGGGTTCCCTATAATTGATGAAGAAACCAATACAACCATGAAAAACATTTCACCCTCTGTCCTTCCAAACTTCTATGGGCTTAAAACTGAAGATCCTGAAACCTTATTATTTGAATTTGAAGTTCTGTGTAGAACTTATGACTACTTACAAGATGCTCAAAAATTGAAATTATTCCCTTCAACCTTGAAAGGAGCAGCATTGAAGTGGTTTATGAGTCTGATCAACAGTTCTATTAGGACATGGGAAGACATGAAACAAGCATTTCTAGAGAGGTATTTGGATTATTGTATGCCGGTCAATCATAAGGAAGAAGTGTTTAAGATGTTACAAAAGAAGATGAAAACTTGGAAGATTTGTTGGAGAGATTTCATTACAACATCAAAAGAGAAAAAATGGAAAACTTAGATCAAGACACCTTAAAAGCTCTTTTGTTGAAAACAATTAGGGATGAATGGTTGGATATCCTTAAAATGATGGGAAAAGGGGATATATCACAGCTCACATTACCTAAAATATCTGAGTTATGTATCAACCTTTCAAGAGGGAAATCTAAAACTGTAAAAGGTCCAAGAGATCCTGCTCTTGCAAAGAGGCAAATGCGTCTACCTTACGGGATTATGTAAGTAGATCGAAATATGACACATACTTGATAGAGTTTTAAATGGGCATCTTAGGGAGTTTTAGTGAACAAATAGACACCCTTCAGTTACAAAACAAGCAAAAAGCTGAATCTGATGCCTTAGCAATCTTTTGTCAAACCCAGAAAGAAACATGCCTTGAGAAGTGTCCTTCAGACCATAAAATTTGGCAGAAACTTGTGTCATTTTGTTCTGAAAAACATGAGACCGAAGAATTGTCCTTCTCTTCCTGGTCTCAAGAGCATCTTCAGGGAGAGAGCTCTCTGATTCCACTGCAGAGTCTCTCAATTTTGTATCTAGAAGGCCTTGGAGGACCTCAAACACGAGATTCCATGATCAAATGTATAATCAACCTCCACCTTGGAATTCTTGGCAGCAACCTTGGCCCCAATTTCAAAATCAATCTCAATCTTGGGCACAAGGAACACAAAGTCCTTATGGAAGATACTCTCCATACTATCGGTATCCACCATCCTATCCACCATATCCACATTTTTATCCTCAAAATCCTCAACAAAATTTTCCTCAAAATCTTCAACAAAATCCTCAACAACATCATCAGAACCAACCACATCAAAATCAACCACTTTCATTACCATTCCCTCAAAAATCAAATCAATTTCCTGCTCAACCCATACCAAACCCCAATAATAAAAATCCTCAGAACACATACATGATAGAAGGCCAACAGTTTCCAACTTATTTAATTACTCCTTTAGACCTTAGTGATGTTCAACTTAGGTCTGGAAGAATACTTGAAAAGAGGAAACCTTCTGTGATCATACAAGAACAAGATAACTTTGAGGAAGACCCTCTACGGGTGAATAAAAGTCTTGAGGAAGACACATATTTTCAAGACCCAAATACTGAAAAATTAAAACAAAAAGATCCAATAATTTCAACTCCTGTATTAGAGAAACCATCCACTTCTACTTCTATACCTCCCTTTCCAGAAAGATTACAAATTGATAGAGGTGTAGAAAAAAAAATTATGGTGCCTAATTATGATTTCCTAGATGAGCTAAGAAATGTTTGCATTAAAATTCCATTATTACAAGCCATCAAGGAAATTCCAATTTTAGCCAAAACAATAAAGGAGTTGAGCATGAAGAAAACAAGAAAAAGAATAAGAGAAACAAAGAAAATTCAACTGGCAGGACAAATAGCAGACATTATGATGGGCAATATTGCTATTCCAAAGTATCTTGACCCAAGAAATCCAGTTGTTAAAGTTCAAATCAATGGAATCGAAATCCAAAACACACTCATTGATTTAGGAGCAGCAATCAATATCATGAGTAGACAAATCATGGATAAACTGAAACTTCCTAATCTTCTCTTTACACCCACACTATTACAATTAGCAGACAGATCTGTGATCAAACCAGATGGGGTAATAGAAGACATTCCGGTGTCCCTAGATTCTTGGGAGTACCCTGTGGATTTCATGATCCTAACTCCTAAGAATAATCTAGGAGGACATCCTGTTATATTAGGAAGACCTTGGTTGGCTACAGCTGATGCTTTTATTAGTTGTAGATCCAGTGATATGTACATCTTTGATGGTAGTTCAACTAAGAAATTCACTTTATATCCTCCAGCTAGGACAATTACAGATTTAGATGACACTCAATGGATAGAGGATGAAGAAGATTTACAACCTCTCTTCACAATTTCGGAAATTAGTGAAGATAATCAAATTCTGAATACTCTAGAAAACTTTGAATCCTCTCCAGAACACAAACATGAATCATTTCAAGAGGGATCCAATATTGAGTTTTTGTCATCAAGGCAGATGTCTCTTCATTCTATGGATAAATTTGGCAGCTCTACAAGTGAGATCTTTTTAGGCAAAACCTTGAACATAAATAAGAACCTAGAGAAATCTGAACAAAAAAAGTTAGTCAAAGTATTATAGAGACACTCTTCTGCATATGCATGGGAATACACTGACATGAAAGGGATAAGCCCCAAGACTTGCACTCATCACATCTATATAGAGGAAAATTGCAAACCAATCAGACAACCTCAAAGACGAATGAATCCAAATCTTAGGGAAATTGTTAAAGAAGAATTGCAAAAATTGTTAAATGTCAATTTCATCTATCCTATTTCAGATAGTCAGTGGGTTTCTCCTTTGGTAATTGTGCCAAAGAAAAAAGGTAAATGGAGGGTATGTGTTGACTACCGAGAACTAAACAAAGCTACTCTTAAAGACCATTTTCCCTTACCTTTCATAGATCAAGTGTTAGATACATTAGCTGGCAAAAAGTACTTCTCATTCCTAGATGGGTTTAGTGGTTACAACCAAATCCAAGTAGCACTTGAAGATCAAGACAAAACCACATTTACATGTCCTTGGGGTACCTATGCTTACCGAGTATTGCCATTTGGATTATGCAATGCACCTGCAACATTCCAAAGGGCAGTATTAGGAATTTTTTTGGATCTAATACATGATTGTGTAGAGGTGTACATGGATGATTTCACAGTTTATGGAAACACATTTGAAGAAGCTTTAGAAAACTTGGAAAAAGTCTTAAAGAGATGTCAAGAAGAAAACCTTTCACTTAGTCATGAAAAATGTTTTATGATGTTTACTGAAGGTATTGTTTTAGGGCATCACATTTCAGGGGATGGGATTAGAGTTGATGAGTCAAAAGTTAAAGTCATCTCTAACTTATCTATTCCAAGTTGTCAAAGAGATGTTAGAAGTTTTCTAGGATTTACAGGATATTATCAGAGATTTATAGAAAACTTCACCAAGATAGCATCTCCACTCTTCAAATTACTTACCAAAGATTGTGAATTCAAATGGACTTCTGATTGCCAGTTAGCCTTTGAGACCCTGAAATCCAAAATTTCTGAAGAACCTATATTAAGGGGACCTAACTGGAAGTTATCTTTTCATATCTCAACAGATGCTTCCGATACAGCTCTAGGAGCAGTATTGGGACATAAAGATTTGATTCCCTATGCCATCTATTATACCAGTAAAAATTTGACTCCAGCAGAGTTAAACTATACTGTAACTGAAAAAGAGTTTTTAGCTGTTGTTCATGCCATAAACAAATTCAGACACTATATAACAGGCTATGAAACTTTTGTTCACACTGATCATTCTGCAATTATATACTTAATGAACAAATCAATTACTAATGGCAGAGTCATAAGATGGTTATTGCTCTTACAAGAATTTAACATTACCATTCTAGATAGGCCTGGAAAACAAAACACAGTAGCTGATTTCCTATCTAGACTCCAAAATATCAAAGATGACACTCCAGTTGAAGATCAATTTCCCGATGAATATCTTTTTGCAATTTCTACTCAAACTCCATGGTTTGCTGATATTGCTAATTATTTAGTTTCAGGGAAATTTCCTTCAATAATGAATGCAAGAGATAAAAGAAAAATCATTTGTGACAGTGCAAAATATTCATGGGTTGCTAATGAGTTGTACAAGGCAGGTCCAGATTTGATCATTAGAAGATGTGTTTGTGAAGATGAGATGCCTGAGATTCTCAAATAATGTCATGATGAACCTTGTGGCGGACACTTTGCTGATAAGAGGATAGCCTATAAGATTCTTAATTTAGGATATTATTGGCCATCCTTGTTTAAAGATGCTAAAGAGTATGTCAAAGGTGTGACAGTTGCCAAAGGGTAGGGAAACCTTCTCCTTCAGGTGAGATGCCATTACAACCTCAGGGACATATTGAACCTTTTGAAAAATGGGCTTTGTATTTTGTAGGACCTATTAGTCCTCCATCAAGACAAAAGAGATATATATTAGTTTGCACTGATTATGTTACCAAATGGGTAGAAGCCAAGCCATTACTTGTTGCTAATGAAGCATCTGTAGTTAATTTTCTTTTTGAGGATATTTTTACTCGTTTTGGTGTCCCAAGGGAAATTGTTACAGATCAAGGAGCTCAATTTACATCAAGGCTAGTGGAACAAATGATGGAGAGGTACAAAATCATGCATAGAAAATCTACTCCTTATCATCCACAAGCAAATGGTCAAGTGGAATCTACTAATAAGGTCATTGAAGGAATCCTAACAAATATTGTTCATTTACATAGAAGAGATTGGGTAGATAGGCTTCCTGAAGCCTTGTGGGCCTATAGAACTACATGGAGAAACACAACAGGCCATACTCCTTATGAACTTGTTTATGGAAAGCAAGTTTTGTTCCCCATAGAGTTCCAGATTCAAACTTTCAAAATGGCAGTTCAACTAGGACTTGATTTAACGGAGGCACAAAAGCATAGACTGAAGCAGATTAATGAATTGGATGAGATCAGACAAGGTGCAGTTCAGAAAACAAGTCTAGTCCAACATCAAAGGACTAGATGGCATGAAAAGTACATCAAAGAGAAGAAATTAAAAGAAGGTGACTGGGCTCTCTTGTTTGATTCAAAATTCAAGGATTTTCAAGGTAAATTTCAAACACATTGGCTTGGGCCATATGAAATTGTTGAAATTTTTGACAATGGAGCAGTAAAAATCAGGACAATAGATGAAGAAGAGGTCACTTTTCTTGTGAATGGTCATAGATTGAAGCTGTATCACAAACCACTCTTAAGAGAAGAATTTGTCAAGAAGTTCCAAGAAAGCAGTGATGTGAAGTTAATGAAGAAGAATCTCTCTTCTTCATCAACTTGATTAAATTTTCTGAAGCATTTCTCTTTGAAAAAAATAAAAATAAAAAATAAAAAAATAAAAATAAAAGTATAAACATGAAAACCAATCATTGATTGGCATGTTTATACAGAAAATATAGGGTGAAAATCAGAGTCTCTCTGACACTCTAACTTTTCCATTTTGTTTTTGCAAGAAGCTGTTACAAAATCATAAGTTCAGATCCATTGTACTTATGATCCATCTCATTTCATTTCATTCCATTCACTTATCCATCCATACTCCATTTCATTCATTCATTCATACTCTACTTCATTCCATATTTCATTAATCTCATTCCATACTCCATCCACCTCATTTCCATGTCAAATTTTAAAGTTTGATGTCTTGCTGCAAATGAATAACACATGTCATGGATTGCAGGGAAGTTCTTATGTTTTTCCACTCCATTTCATAAATTTAATCCATTCCATTTCATCATCCACTTCATACATATCATGTCTCATCATCCATCTTCATTCATGCCATATAAAATTTCACTTATATTCCAAAACACTCCATTCCATGATTAAAATGCTCTACAGATACATTCTGCAGCTAAACAGACATTCTGCAGCTGATCAGACTTTCCGTAGCTAGACAGTCATTCCGCAGCTACAAATCCTGAAGGCACTAATCAACAGACATTTGAATTGCAACAAAATGATCCAGTGTATCCATGAATAAGAAGAATCAAGAAGGATTATTAAGACTCTTCCAAAGGAGAACAAAGAAGACAAAGACCACAAAAAGCAAATGAAAAGCAAAGGTAACAAGTCTTGATTATAATGGCATAGCATAAAGTTTAGCATAGTTTTAGTTATGAATCATTCGAAAAAGTTGTTTTGATTATTTTTATTGATCATGACCAATATACCCTCCAAAAACTTTGGATAAAAATCTCTCATTTCAAATTCTATACCCGACCATCATTTAAGCGGTTAAAAAGGCTGAAGTGTTTGATTTCCTCACGTCACCCAACCAAATCATTCAATGATGATTTTCTTTTCCGTTGTAAAAATCTTCGTAGTCTTTTCACTCGTTAATTCGTTTTCTCCACCTCACTCCATTAACTCATTCCGTAACTACTTCCATCACTCCATTCTGTAGCCAGCCCTTCATCATTTCATTCCACAAAACAGAGATATCCCTATCACCATGAGCAGAGCAAAGGGTATATCAGTTTGAATATCAAACCACTATCAATGTGAGCAGAGATTAAAGGACTATCACCATGAGCAGAGATTGAGAATTATCACTGTAAACGAAGAGGTATAGCAGTGTGGAATTTGAAGCCATTTGTCACCGAGAGACAGAGGTATAGCAGTGTGGAATTTGAAGCCATTGTCATTGTCAACCAGAGGCATATCAGTCCAAAGTTTGAATCCATTGTCAGTATTAACCAGAGGTATATCAGTCCGAATTTTGAAGCCATTGTCACCGAGAACCAGAGGTATATCAATTCAAAGGTGGAAGTTATTGTTTCCGTGGGCAGAAAGAGTATTAATCTGAACATTGAAGAAGCAATTATGGGCCTTATTTTAAGAACCGAACCAATGGGTACAAAATACCTGGAAGGATACCCTCAATGTAAAGAAATGTTGCAACAGGTAGGATGGCTACAATTTCTTGAGAAATTTAATGGCTTCCACAAAGAAGTCACTAAAAAATTTGCAAGGTAATTTAGAGGAGCTGAGGTTGAAGTGGGAGATGTTAAATTCACTGTCACTGAGGTTTTCATTGCAGAAGCAACGGGATTGCTTAGAAATGGAGAGAGATGGTTCAAAAATAGATAATTCCATAATGAGTCATGGAAGCAAATTCTAAAATCACCAGGTATGGATGTCACTGTGTTTAAGAAGGGAATTCCAAGTTCCGAATTGAAAAATAAATGGAGAAATATTTTGCTTATTCTGCAAAAATTTATCACATGTGAAGGTAGATATGGCACATTTTATGTTTACCACATTAGACTGATAATGTACTTTCTGGAGGAAGAGTTAAATTTGCCCTATTTCTTGCTTCAAAGTTTGAAAAAGATGGCTTCTTGTGTTCAAAGAAGGGTTCAATTCTTAGAGAAAACTCTATACCATCATGGCTTGATTAAGATTTTAATTGAACACCATTTAGCCAAAACAAATGATACTTGGGATAATTTCTTGATAAGAAATCATTTTGAAGAGCCAAAAGAGCCCTCACCTGAACAACAGCCTACAAGGAGAAGCAGAAAATGGAGAGCTTCTAAAATTGAAATTGACAAAACAGTCCAGGAAAGTAGTGAGGAAATAATCTCAGAGAAGTTGACTCAAATTAAGAGACAACTTAAGAAAGAGAGGGTAATCAGAAAATCTGCCACAGAAAAAGGAGAGGGATCATCCCAGCCAAGAAGAAGCCATAGACTCAGGGGGAAACTAAGGAAAACTCAGATCAAACAAAAAGGGGTGATAAATATAGAAGATGAGGAAACATCTATTGAAGAAGATGTTGAAGAGGATTTTAATGAAGGAACCCCTGAAATTGATCCTTCTCAGCAAGAAGTTTATGACTATGTTGAAACTTTGGAAAGAAAAGCTTTAGAGAGCAGAGATAGAACCCCTAGTCCTCCACTGTCCGAAATAGATGTGTTAAGAAGGGATAGGTATGAGCTGGAAATACTTAATAGACACATCAAAAATGAGAATGATATTCTAAAGGAACAAGTCAAACTCAAAACCAATATGAACTCAACCTTATCTCTACAAATGGACAAAGTGGAAAAGGCTAATGAAAATTTGAAAAAGAGGAACAAGAAGCTAATCGGGGCACTTATCAACTTAAGGTTCAAACTTGTCATCAGAAAACCCAGAAGATCTTTAGCTTCCAGGCAAAGAAGAAGGAGAGGATTAGATGTTCTTGCAGAAGCCTCTGAGTTTATGGAATAAATTGCATGAGGACATGCAAGAAGTCAGCAGTGGCGGTATGTTGAGCCTCAAGATTGTGCTTTCTTTCATCTTACTTTACCTCATTTTCCTTTTTCCATTGTTATCTCAAACCCAATTGATCAATGAATTTAGTTAAAATTACTTTTAGAATGATTAACATGGCTAACTTGCTAAGTTTTGTGATTTGTGTCATTGTAATGCATTTTGACCAGAACTAGTTGTAGAATGCAGACATTCCGTAGCTAACTGGCAATTCTGTAGCTGTCTTCACGTTCAGGCATGTTCCAAGTGGCCTCTCAAGAAAAACCACATATGGGTATATTCCACGTCATGTCTACATTGTTCGTTGCTCACCATGAAGGAAAAACCGAATTCTGGATATGGTTTTGGTACGTGGGAACTCATTTAAGGAAGTAGATTTCTAATAGGACTGTCTTAGTCCAGATGTCCTTTTACTTTTTACGCTGCCACTTTAAGAGTCCTAGTATGATTTCGATAAGGAAAGACAATGATCCTCGAATTTTTGCAAGTCTTGTTATGTAAATTTGTTATAAAAACACTTGGGAAACCGAGAGATAGGCTAGATTTTGCTCTAGATTTTGCTTAGATTTTATGCTACATTTTTGAAGATGCAGATTGCTCTGTTCAAGTTATTTCTCCTTTAATGAAGAAGACAGTATTGTTTTGAAAGCGTTGATTTGATTTGGAGTTAGATTCCGTCTGGTGGTAGAGGGCCCCTGCCTCCTGCACGGTTTTACTTGCGTAATTTAGATAAGTATCTTAGTTGTTTTTATGCTTTTGAAGTTTGAGTTCATAGTTAATTTCATTAGCCACTATAGTTATACTTGTTCTAATAACTCTTCCAAAAGAAGAAACTCTTCCAAAAGATCATGATAATGAATGGGAAATGACTATAGTGTTGTAGGATTTAATTGTAATTTCTTTTGATTCACTATCACAGTTGAACTTATACTATGCAAACTCTTCTGAAAGAAGAAACTCTTCCAAAAAATCCTTATGATGTCTAAGGCATGGCTGTGATAATGAATGTTTCAGTTGTTTTTTTTTCACTAAGTAACATAGCTGACCGTGCTCTTAAAACGCTCTTCCAAAATATCATAATGATGGGTAGGAGATAGCTATGATATCTTAGTTTTTAATTGCTTTCAGTCTTTATGTTTGCATTTGCACTGAATTGTACAGTCAAGATTGTTCTAAGAAGCTCTTCCAAAATACCAATCATGATGGACAAAACAGACTATATAATCCCATAGATTAATGCATGATAACTTAGTTAGGATACTCTGGAGTCTAATTGCATTTAACTCATGCTCTGTTATTTGTTTTAAGTTTGATAATGGCTTGTTAGTTCAGCACTGTTTTAGACTAGTGACATCTTAAGTTCAGTTTTAACTTAACTCATTGCATTTTCACTCCACATTTAATTGTCATCCACTGCATATTAGATTACTTCAGTTGTTAAAATTAACAAAACAACCTTCATTATTTACAAAACCTCTTCTTGTTCCAAATATATAATTGATTCATAACCATATGAACAGAAGACAATATCATTTCAAGGCCTGAGGTACTTTTGCAACTTCTTTACCACTTCATAAACAGAGCCTTTCCTCAAAAGACTACTTTTAAAAAGAAATCTATAACTCTTGGGCAAGGTTTAGTGATGTTTAACTAAGTTGCAGAATAGAGTTAGGAACTAGTCTTAGAGTAGAGATCTTATGATGGTACCAATGTTTTCCTCCAAATATGTTTTCACAAATCTTTAATCATGGATAAAATGTTGTCCCATTATGAGCTGGTTTTTTTATTTTTTAGTTAGAAGAATTTGTATACTTAGCTGAACATTTCTCAAAACTCTCCCAAAATACCTTTGATGAAATAATTGGACAAGTTAAGTTTATGTTTTGATTCATTTCCTTAAAAGTCATTATCAAGCTTGGTATTCTTCTTAGTCATGGTTTAGGTTTGATTCTATTTCAGTATTTTCCTTTTCATTTGTCATTTGTCATCAACCAATTAGGCTTCACTCTGTTTTTAATCAGTAACTTCTTTCCACTAGCTTTATAGTCATTTTTCTTGTGAACATAAAACCACCAAAAGACCAAAAACATCATAAATCATCACAAAAGACCAAAAACATCATAAAACACTAAACACAACGCATTAAGAGACAAACACCTAGGCACATACAGTGCACTTCACTTCAGCAGTTTACCAACCCTGGATGACAATTAAATGAACTCAATTTAGGAGACTAGGTTGAGACAAAACAATTTCCTTTTCTAATTATTAAGAAAGTATCCCCTTATGAAAATTATGTAATGGGATTCCATATTTCATATGTGGATTAAATATGGCTAGAGATGTGATTTTGTTTCTTTAAAAAGAGAAAATTAATAAACTTTTAACACAAAGTTATGGAATAGCACTTCTGAAATGTACTTACCTTATTTGGGACTTGAAGTCTTTGGTTTTTGTTGCATATTCACATGGCTAAAGCCAACAAAACATGATTGTATCTACAAAATATTATCTAGATATAAGTGTGAAATACCTATATATAACATGCATCTATCATGGAATATATATAACATTAAATCCAATATCTCCAAGGGATATAACTTACTAATAGGAAAAACTAAAAATTAACAAGTAAATAAACTCCTAAACTAATATAGAAAAGTATAAGGTTTTGATTTCTTTGAAGAATAGAGTGGTTTTTGGATTAATACCTTGTGCCCAAATTACCTCACCTTTGCTAGGGTGTAAATCATGCACCTTCTTAAGTTGACCTTGATGATAAAATGAGAGAGTGGATTTTGTCTCTATAAGAATTCACCCCCACTATTGACTTAATAAGTCCGAAAACTTTGAAACACAATTAGGAGTGGCCCCTTTGATGTGGAATATCTAGTATTTATATTGGTTGATGACGAATTAAGAAAATTGCAAGATTTGAAGTTTCCCTTTAGAATGGTCTAGTTTCTTATAGTGAACCACCTACAAAAAATAAATCCAAGTGGGGTTTCCCCCAAGTTATCCCTCTCTGCATGAGTAAGTAGCCCCCTTCTAGCTCAACCTATGAAATATTTTGTAGTTTTAATCATTATTGAGTTTGTTAGACTATATTCACGATAGAAACATGATAAATACAATAGTACAAATAATATCCACTCCACACAATGCACCTAAGAAAATATGGGCAAAGGTTTTCAAATAATTATAGCTTTTTGTTAAAATGATGGCCCTAATCTCATATGCCGACAACAAAATATACATGATGGGAGACTTGCATTTGATAAACCAATTTTCAATTACTAGATAATGGCTTAGCTAATAGCTATTTTAAACTCCTCCTCAAAATATTATTTTACTAATCATCCACAAGTTTGAGGTTTAGTAATTTTTCTCATAAAATATTTCATTAAAATTTTTTAATTTCCTTTCATGGGGTAGGGTTGGGTGAAATTTCCCAATTTGTTCTATGTTTTCCTTTTTTAATGGCTTGGTATGGTCAACAATGGATAATAGTAAGCTAAAGTAGCTTAAACTCCATTAGATAGTCCTTGAATGAACTCATCTTTTTCCATGGGAGGCTCAGCTTGGAGAGAGGAAATCAACTTGGTTATTTAGAGGACAAATTCATCTTCTAAAAATTACTTTCTTGGTCCAAGGTTTAAATTCTCATTCCATCACCCTTCTAATGGCTAGTTGGCTTGTCTAACATCTATTTGACTTCTCCAATTTCTAGTTGGCCTCTCCGAGAACTACCTTTACTTGAATTTTTACCTTTGGTATTTGACTTCATCACTTTATTATTATATCTTCAATGCCCTTAACTTTTTGACTATCCTTTAAATCACATATGCTAAAACTAAGTTGGATATATATTATGTATCTCTCATCTTCATATACTACCTACCATTACAACATCATCACATGCCCTACCACATCATCAGCGACTTGTGGCAGTCACATAACACCTTGAGGAATATTTAAAATATGAAACATGGGTATTATCCCTTTAATTTTGTTAATCAATTTTGAAGTGATGCATGCATGATTATGCCTAATGATGACTTTATTCTACCACTTAGAAACATGTTTGACCTATTGACCAATTTTGACCAAGTTGTAACTACCTAGGGCCACCTTTGATTAGAAAACTAAAATGTGGCATGGACTTCTTTGATCAAGAAGAAAAATATGGGAACAAGTTTAACTTTTTATCACGAGGATCACTTTGCACTAGGAACTATGCAATATGTTGGGAAACATGAAAATTGTCAAAAACAGGACTAATGTGCATGACAGTTATTCGAGGAAAATGGTACCAAATCCAAGGCCACCTACTGACCATAACAATGTGGTAAAGACATAGGTTCTCTTTGGAATGGGTTATACTGGCCCATACACCAATGTTCACACCTATAAAAGTAGGTTCCCATAAAACCATGACTCAAGTAAGATCACCTAAGACTTTGCAATACTATATAGGATGAGGGACACCTAAAGATAACTATAAGGGACTAGCCATGGTCCAAACTAGAAAGACAAAAAAAAGATATAGACTCTTGAGAACATGACATATGCCTTAGACACCTAATACAAAATTTCACATGTTTGTTACAATGATTTGACTTGTGACCTTATATTTACAATGGTGGTGATAAAATGTTGCAATAGTTTTTATATATCCTAGTAACATGTGGGCATAAAATAACCTATATGTACACAAATTTATATTGAATTAGGTTTTCACTGTAACTTTTATAATAATATATTAAATGTGAAATTATTTATATACGATTTTCAATAGTGACATGCCTTCTTGAATAGTCAACTATTGCAATTATTTCTTTTTTTAATTAAATCTAAGATTAAGATGATTTAATTATGTATTAAATTCTAAAAACCGAAATACCCAAATTAGATTTTACAATTCTAAACTAAAATAAAAGACGAAAACATGGTGTGAATAGAAGGAAAAAGAAATATGAATAAAAAGTGCTTTACCTTATTTTCGTTTTCCCTTGCATTTTTTTCCTTTATGCATCACTTCAAATATACTTTGAGCTTAGAGTTTCACTTATTTGATGTCATTATCAAGTATTGATTTGATCCTATTGAATTTGTGACAAATTTCAACCATATATTTTTAGCTTCCTATTATAACCAAAAAATTTCACTATAGGGCGGAAATGTGAAGCTGGGTTACACTTTTGTGAGAATCGAGGGTGGAAATTTTTTTTCGACAATAGTTCGGTCGAACCTTTTATAAAGTTCAGCTGAACTATTTGATAGTTCGACCAAACTTTATGAGAAAGTTTGGCCAAAATCATGCTTCCGCTTAGATTGACGGCACACTGACGGCGTGAGCAAATAGAATTTTTGTCGAAGATGGGAAAACCGACAACAAAATTTCGGCTGAACTTTTACTCTTAAAATAGTTCGGCCGAACTAGTTCTTATAAATATATCGCCCACGAAGTTCATTTTTTTACCGCGTATGTGTTTTCTTTGATCTATTTGTTCGCGCGTTTTTCTGTGTATGTGTTGCTGCTGGTCTGGGGCTACTTCCGTCCACGTTGTTGGTGATTATCTGCGGTGACTTCAAGTGAGTGAACTACCAGGTATATCTCCTCCTGCTCCTCCTCTGTTAAACATATGTTACGCAGCATGATACATTGAAATCTGCATGAATTATTCATTACCAATTATGGTATTTCTTCTCCTACTCCTCCTTTGTTAAACATATGTTACGCAAAATTCCAAACAAAGCATGTATGTTCTTAATTATGCTTTAAATTTCATTACCTTTTTTTTTCCAAGAAAAAAATAGAACTTTTTATTAATAGAAATAAAAAGTTACATAGTATATGCGTTACGCATTCCTTTTATGGCTATATGATTCCCAGATCATAGAGCTCACGGGATGAAAAGTACACTGTCATCTGTCAAATGCCTAAAGATAAACCACTGATTTGGTGTACAGGCCTCCTCTCCACTGATTTGGTGTACATGCCTCCTCTATAAGAGGAAAACAACCCATATATCAGTTCATATCCAGAAAAAAAAAAAAAAGTATTTCCATATGTTCATAAAACAGAAATAGTTTTTTGTGTTAACTTGGGCCTCCTCAGAGAGGAAAACAACCTAGACAGGATAAATAACAAAATAGAAGTCTAAAAATAAATGCAAGTAAGAGTAATTGTCTAGGGCATGTATGTCAAACCAAAAAACAAAACACTTTCTGATATAAAAACAGGGAGATAGCAAAATAAAGTTATACATATGGTGGCTGATCCGACACACGGATCACGCCCTGGTTCTCATCCTCTATCCTCCAACATCCCATATGTTGTTGCAAACCCACTTTAGAAAGCTGGTCTGCTGCATCATTGCGATCCTTGTATATATGGTTTAAAGAAAAAACATTAAAAGTATGTTTTAAATGTTTTGTCTCTTCTAGTAAAGGAGATAAAATATAATTTTGACAACTGCTCTCTCAATTGAACCATTTAATGACATTCATAGAGTCCTTTTATATGTTAACTTTGGACTGTTACTGCAAATGCGCCTTTTGGAATTCTTGGTTTTAATTTCAATTGATTGGTGTCATGTAGAAGTCAAGGCACTCATTGCTATATAAATTTTTTCTTTACAACCAAGTGGGAACGAGAAACCCCAAAATTCCAAAAAAAGCATCTATGCTGTTAATTATGCTTTAAATTTCATTACCTTTTGCTGTAAGGTGTATGTTGAATTTCTGGTAGTATGATATGAATTCGTTTGCTGCAGTTGTTACTGTTCCTATGGATCCATCATTTTCATCTGCTCTAGTTGATTCTCACCTTGTGCATGGAAGTTTACTACCACTGTTAATCTTATGCCGTTACTGAGCCTTCTCTCGATTGCTTAATGCTAGAATGATTGAACTAGAATGATCTACTGCTGTAATGTGACTACATATTGTCTTTTATACTGCTGTAATGTATTTCTGTAATGCATTTCTGTAATGTGACTACATATTTTCTTTTATATTGCTGTAATGTATTTCTGTATGAGACAGAATGTGATCTTTTATACTTGATAACCTATTATGGGTATATCAAGAGGATTTTGTATATGAACTGTTATCAATATATGAAATAGGGTTTTTTCTCCTTTGAAAAAATATTTGAAATCATTCTAAATTCACATATGTTCAGTGGTGTCACTGTTTCACTTCCGATATTATGTTGCTTACCTTGATGAATAGGTGGAACTTTGCTGGGAGGCCTCTCTATTTTTTGACTTTATGCTCATACTGTCAAAGGCTGTTATATGTTATATGGGCTAGACTGTATAGTTATTAGACTACATATCTTCATACTACTCTGCAAATAGTATGATGGAAACCAAACATAATAATGTATTAGGACATCACAACTTGCTAATTAGTTATTAGACTACATATCTTCATATAGAACTTGGAAATAGAATGATGGAAATGTGAACTTGCAAATAGTATGATGGAAATGTGGATCTCAAAGAAAAGTCATGATTAATGTTTATAGAAACCAAACATAATAATGTATTAGGACATGCTCCTTTAGGCTTGGTGGAATTACCTTTTCTTTTTATTTCTCTCTTACACACACACACACACACACACATATATATATGAAGAGATGATCCCATTTTCTTTTTTATTCATACATCAAATGTCATTTAAATACAAGATTTATCATAATGTACAATGATTCATTCCATATTATTCATAATCTTTTTCATTAAAAAATGAACTCTTTAAATGATGAACCTAGTTAATGCTTATTCTTCATGAAGAAGACTACTTGATCTTTCAATTTGAATTTGATGATGGTGCTTTGTTATCTTTCTTGAATACTTCAATTTATTGACACAATCATATGCTTCTTGTTACTCTTTTTATTCCTTCCTTATATTGTACTCTCCCCCTTAGATATTGTGTACTCTCCCACATAGATATTGCACTGAATTTTTATGGTCCTTTGTTATCTTTCTTGACTACTTCAAATTATCAAACTATTGACACAATCATATAGATATTGCACTCAATTTTTATGGTCCTTTGTTATCTTTCTTTACTTCAAATTATTGAAACTTGATCATATAGATATCATATAGATATTGCACTCAATTTTTATGGTCCTTTGTTATATTTCTTGACTACTTCAAATTATTGACACTTGATCATATAGATATTGCACTCAATTTTGATGGTCCTTTGTTATCTTTCTTGACTACTTCAAATTATTGACATAGTCATATGCTTTTACCTTAATATCTTGTAGAGCCCATTTCATCCAAAACACTCAAAAAGAAGTAACTACTATGTATTCCACTTCTACTTTAGATAGAGAAAGTAACGACTCTTTCTTGCTTAACAATTAAACCAAAGAATCTTCTAAGTAGAATTATACATTGTCCACTTGTACTTTTCACAAGCCTAGTTGAATCTCTATATGTTGTTAATGTAAATTTCTCACAAGTAAATTTGTCAATGTAAATTTCTTAACTTCTATAAGTTTTATAGGCAGAGTCTGTAAAGGGCCAGGTAGCCTCTGGTTCTCATCTTTTATGGAAGGTGACATATCTAGTAAATGGACCTATAGTAAATCTATGGAATAGATCTAAATAGAAGTTCTTCATTTTAATATCCATAAAACAGAACCACTTTAAGGTAAACTGTGTATGTGTCATTTCTCCCACAAACAAAAGGCTCCCTCCAATTAAATTCAGATGTAAATTCTACCTTAAACTTTTTAAGTCAAACTTGAAGATAAACCATGCACATGTCAATTGCAATAAATGTCAATTTAATATCTGAATTCACATATGTTTAGTGGTGTCATTGTTTCACTTCCGATATTATGTTCCTTACCTTTATAAACAGGTGGAACTTTGCTGGGAGGCCTCTCTGTTTTTTGACTCTTTTCTCATACTGTCAAAGGTCGTTATATGTTATATGGGCTATACTGTATATTTACTAGACTACATATCTTCATATAGAACTTGCAAATAGTATGATGGAAACCAAACATAATAATGTATTAGGACATCAAAACTTGCTAATTAGTTATTAGACTACATATCTTCAGATAGAACTTGCAAATAGCATGATGGAAATGTGAACTTGCAAATAGTATGATGGAAATGTGGATCTCAAAGAAAAGTCATGATTAATGCTTCTAGAAACCAAACATAATAACATATTAGGACATGCTGCTTTAACTTGAAAATAGTATGGTCGAAATGTGGATCTCATTACTCTTCATGATTAATGCTTCTAGAAAACAAACATAATTTAATGTATTAGGACATGCACCTTTAGGCTTGGTGGAATTACCTTTGCTTTCATGATTAATGCTTCTAGAAACCAAACATAATTTAATGTATTAGGACATGCTCCTTTAGGCTTGGTGGAATTACTTTTTCTTTCTATTTCTCTTACACACACACATATATATATATGAAGAGATGATCCCATTTTCTTTTTTATTCATAGATCAAATTTCATTTAAATACAATATTTATCATAATGTACAATGATTCATTCCATATTATTCATAAATTTTTTCATTAAAAAATGAACCCTTTAAATGATGAACCTAGTTAATGCTTATTCTTCATGAAGAAGACTACTTGATCTTTCAATTTGAATTTGATGATGTTCCTTTGTTATCTTTCTTGACTACTTCAAATTATTGACACAATCATATGCTTCTTGTTACTCTTTTTATTCCTTCCTTATATTGTATTCTCCCCCTTGGATATTGTGTACTCTTGCACATAGATATTGCACTCAATTTTGATGGTCCTTTGTTATCTTTCTTGACTACTTCAAATTATCAAATTATTGACACAATGATATAGATATTGCACTCAATTTTTATGGTCCTTTGTTATCTTTCTTTACTTCAAATTATTGACACTTGATCATATAGATATTGCACTCAATTTTGATGGTCCTTTGTTATCTTTCTTGACTACTTCAAATTATTGACACAATCATATGCTTTTTGTTACTCTTTCTATTCCTTCCTTTTATCTATTCTCCCCCTTAGATATTGTGTACTCTCCCACATAGATATTGCACTCAATTTCATAGGCTCTTATTTTGAAGTCAAATATATTGTATTCTCCCCCTTAGATATTGTGTACTCTCCCACATAGATATTGCACTAAATTTCATAGGCTCTTCTTTTGAAGTCAAAGAAGTGATAATAATTTACAAGAACTATCCCTAATTTGTTTCTCACATGTTCAAATGGTTCTCTAACAAGATAATTTACAAGAACTATTCCTAATTTGTTTCTCACATATTCAAATGCTTCTCTAACAAGAGGCTTTGTAGGTATGTATTCCATCTTCACTATTTTCTCAAAGACTTGTTGTGTGAGGAAGTGGTACTTTATGATGATATGTAAATAGTGATTGAAGGAAGTAGAATATTTTATTTTTGAAATTATTATTACACTTCTATTGAAACACTTAATAGATATATAGATTTACCTTAATATCTTGTAGAGCCCATTTCATCCAAAACACTAAAAAAGAAGTAACTGTACTATGTATTCCACTTCTACTCACTCAAAAAGAAATTTACCTTAATATCTTGTAGAGCCCATTTCATCCAAAACACTAAAAAAGAAGTAACTACTATGTATTCCACTTCTACTCTAGATAGAGAAAGTAACGACTCTTTCTTGCTTAACCATTAAACCAAAGACTCTTCTAAGTAGAATTATACATTTTCCACCTGTACTTTTCACAAGCCTAGTTGAATCTCTATATGTTGTCAATGTAAATTTCTCACAAGTAAATTTGTCAATATAAATTTTTTAACTTCTACAAGTTTTATAGGCAGAGTCTATAAAGGGCCAGGTAGCCTCTGGATCTCATCTTTTATGGAAGGTGACATATCTAGTAAATGCGCCTACAGTCAATCTCTGGAATAGATCTAAATAGAAGTTATTCATTTTAATATCCATAAAACACAACCACTTTAAGGTAAATTGTGTACATGTGTCATTTCTCCCACAAACTAAAGGCTTCCTCCCATTAATTTTAGATGTCAATTCTAGACCATAAACTTTTTAAGTCAAACTTTAAGATAAACCATGCACATGTCATTTACCTCATGATCTTGTGTCATTTCTCCCATGTCATATATATATTTTTTATTGAATTTTTTTTCAGGGATAAGAAAACCATTAAATATGGTTGAAAAATGGAAATTATGCATAGAATTTTCTTGCTATCCCAATCCAGGGAAAGCAGTGATTACATATGTGCTTTCCAATATTGCGACTAGCAAAGTCGTCCAAAGGAAAATGAATATACCGGGAATAACAACAAACAACGAGGCATATTATATTGGATTGATAGAAGTCTTGGGAACAACGATGAATTATGGATCAAATGGAATTGTATTTTTCACCAATTCTGAACTTGTGTGCAACCAGATGAATGGCGTGTGCCAAGTTAAAAAGGAAAGGCTAAAAAAACTGCATGGAATAGAAAACAATATTGTTAGCCAATTTCAATTTTTTAGTATAAGGCATTGTACAAATGTGAATAAGATGTCTGTTGATCTATTGCGTGGGGCAATGCCAATTCATGATTCATCTATCAAAGATGAATTAGAATTATACAGAGCAATGCCAATGAAAGATTCATCTCTCAAAGATGAATTGGTTTTGAGATGCTCTTCTTCAAAAATTCAAGATTCATCTCTCAAAGATGAATTAGTGTTGAGACGCTCTCCTTCAAAATTTATTGATGGACATTGTAACATATCTTGGATATGTGTGTGTTGTGTACTTATAAATGTGTCTTTTTTAATGACCATGTGCTTTTTTCAATTATATACCAAGTGTGCTCCCACCACACCATGTAAAGCACAACTTGGTGAACTTCACATTTGCAACAAGTGGTGAACTTCACATTTTTATAAAATTAAAATGCGGGGACTTCAACAATTTTTTGTTTAAATGGAGTTTGTTTAAATGCACTTTCACTTCTTTTTTAATGACCGAGTGTTTTTTTCATTTTTATACCAAGTGTGCTCCCACCATGTAAAGTGCAATTTGGTGAACTTATCATTTTTATAATTTCTTTTTTTCTTAAATTGAGTTTCACACATCAATTATTGCTTTGAAAGTTGTGTTCTACATAATTTGTGTATACTAAATTACAAATTGATTTTCTGAAATCTATTTTGTGTAAATGTCCACCAATAGATATATATATCATGGAGGATGAACAATGAAGATCAACCGAATCCCATATGGGGGTTCAGGGATCGGGGGATGTTCACGGTATTTAAATATAATCTTAAATCTCCATACATGTGTGTACATATGAAATTGATTTTTTATTAACTTTGTGAGTTAAATTAGTTGTTAATAAGTTTCATTTTTTAATTTTTAGGAGCTAAGAGGAGAAGGGTCTCTACTCCATCCATGGAGCATGCCCATGGTTCACCTAGTCGTGGTATGGTTCACACAATTTAATCAATGAATATGTATATGTATTTATATGTACACATGAATGTATTTTTCAATTGATTATAAATTCGTATTTGTTTATGAAGCTTCTCTCTCGTCTCGAGAGGTTGGTGGTGGTTCAAATCCCCTTAGAGGGCCGTCAATGAGTGGTAGCAGGTTGCGTGGAGGGGGCGATATTTATTCCCCTGAAGGCCAATCAATGGCTGGTGGTGCTAGTTCTCAGCAGGGTCATTCTGGGTCTCAACAGTTTCATGGTGGAGAAGATGCTAACCAACCACGTCAAGGTTGCCATCAATTTCAATATTTTTTTCATTGAATTTGTACAAATTTTTTTACATGTGTTTTTTCTAATATACAAAATTATATATATATTGATGTAGAGGCCGAAAATGTTCCAAATATTGGTCAAAATAGATGCAGGGCAGAATGCTACATTCAAGAATAAGGTTGTCTACCCACCACAACTTATCCGGCGAACATTTCTGATATACCATGAGAAACAAACATGGCGCAATGCACCATACAAAAGTGTGAAAAACTTCGTGCAAAATTGCGGAGATCTCGTGGCTTTGACTCTACCTGTTGAGAGTTGACAAAGCCTCAAAATAGTTACAAATTCATTGGGTGAACTTGTAAATGTGTACAAAAATCTTGGGCCAATGACTGATACATTTGTAGAAGTGATGAGAAAGAGAAAGGAAACAATAATGGGTCCAGATAAATGGGAGCATGTAAAACAAAGAGTTACAAAAGATATGGCGAAGTCAATGTTTAATTTCAAGGAAGGGCCAAAAAGAAAAATTCTGAAGGTGAAATATTTCAAGCACCCAAATATAGCTCACTATTTGTATGATAGACACCTTGTGGCCTATGGAAGGCTCCCATGGAACGACGAGGTTCCTGTTTATTTTGCACAATTGTTTTACGCAGAATTATTTTTTGGATATGAAACCCAACTACAATGACCTTCTGTCAGAATTTTTTGGTCCGGGGAAAGGTCGATTGTATGATTGTAAGGGCGCTAAGCGAGATGTGGAGTTGCCTTGCCCTGAGCCGCCATTGGTGAGTCAACCTTTTCGAGTCGAAACTTTGTGGTCAGAGATGCATGCGACTTCTCAAATAAGTCGAGAAGCAAGGGATGTCATGATCGACAATGTTTACAGTGGATTGGGTGGAGTTGATGTTTGTCTAAATCGACAGAGAGCACGTGAAAATACACGTGCCAATTTTGTGTATTATACAGATGAAGAGATTGACAACATGAATGTTGAAGATCTCCGAATATATGCAAAAAATTGTCGCAATGGTTTTCAAGACCTAATTCTTCATGAGGAAGAGGGCACGAGAACGGTATGTGTTAATGACCTTAGGGTTCAATTATTTTAACATGTATACATGTGTACAATTTGTAATAAATACATGTGTATGTACATGTATACATTTATTTGTATGTACATTAATCTAACAAAAATGTATCATTATATGTTAAAACACCATTTGCAGTTGTCAAGCATGATGAATGACGAAAATGTTAATATCATGTTCGGGACCTCTGGTTCAAACAATGCAGATGGGTCTCACCATCAAGATATGTTGGCAAATGTTAGTGTTTTTTAAGTGATATTTTAAAATAAATAATTGTGCACACATGTACATGTATGTATATATAATGATAAAATGTTTTAATAGATTCTGATTCCGTCCGATGTTCTTGGGATGGCGGTACCTTCTTCTTCCTTGGGAGATGTACCTTCTACTTCCTTAGGATATGAGCCACAACTATGGACAATTTTTCACTTTTAAAATGTATGTTTAAGTTTTATATATATATTCCACCTCAAAATGTTTCATTAAAAATTGAGATATATATATATATATATATATATATATATATGTATGTATATTGACTTATTTTAAATTTTTTGAATTCATATTCCTATAGAATATTTCTTTAATCCACGGACTCTAGCGATGGAGATAGGAACATCCACACCATTTCAACCATTTGAACAAGTTGTCTAACTTTTTTTTAATATTATTGAAAATAAGTTTATATATGTAGACGTGCATTTTCATTTGAAATTTTTTAATATATATATATATATATATATATATATATAATTGTACATGTATATTGTACAGTTTACCATTGCAGATGTTCCCATGGGGGTGGAACTTGTTGCAGGTTATCAAATGGAGAGGGAACCTCATGAGGTATTGCATGATTTTTTTTTATATTTTGTTTTTTACATGAAGTTCTATATATATTCTCACTCATTTTTAAAACATCAAATTTTAATGTTCAAGTACATGTGCATTGCGTACAGGTTTCCCATGCTTTGCATGATAGTGCGTGGATTGAGACCCTGATAGGGAAGACGCTACATCCATCTCTATTTGATGGAACTGATTTGTAGATTTGATTTCAAGATTTAGATAGTCTTAAATTTACTTTTTTATATATTATCTAGATGCACTGTCATATATATATATATATATATATATATAACTTGATACAGTTTGATACTTGTGAGATCTACAATTTTTGGACATATTTTATTACAGTGTTAATATAATTTGTTTTGTTCCAAAAAGTTAAGTTTTGGATGGTTTTAGTACTTTTGGCATGTGAATGTGAAGTAATATTGTTATATAATTTGTTTGGTTTTTAAAACTTTTAAGTTTTGGATAATTGAACTACTAGTAATGTTGTCATCTATAAATTAATGTTTTGCTTCTGAACTACCTTTGGCATGTTATGTAATGATGTGTTATAATTTGTTTTGTTTTTTAAATTTAAGTTTTGTTTTGCTTCTAAACTACATTTGGCATGTTATGTAATGATGTGTTATAATTTGTTTTGTTTTTTAAATTTAAGTTTTAGATTCTTGAAGTACATTTGGCATGTGAAGTAATGTTGTGATCTATAATTTTTTGTTATTTATTAAAAGTTAAGTTTTGGATGGTTTCAATCTACCTTTGGCATGTGAAGTAATGTTATGTATGATATAATCAAAAAGTTCTTGAAACTCAGGTTTTGGATGGTTTCAATCTACATTTGGCATGTGATATTTAATGTTAAATGTTTAATGTTTTAATGTTGCAGGATATATAATCAAAAAGTTTTTAAAACTTAAGTTTTGGATGGTTTCAATCTACATTTGGCACATGTGATGTAATGTTAAATGTTTCTATTGGATAGTTGAATTATAATTGTCATGGCATTTGAAGTAATGTCGCATGATATATTTAATTAAAAAGTTTTTAAAAATTAATTTTTGGATGGTTTCAATCTACATTTGGCACATGTGATATAATATTAAATGTTTTTATTGGATAGTTGAACTACAATTAGATGAAATGTCAATTAATGTTCTAATATAATCAAAAAGTTTTTAAAACTCAATTTTTGGATGGTTGAAGTACATTAATCATGTGAAGTAATGTTGTGATATAATCAAGAAGTTTTAAAACTAAGTTTTGGATACCATTTTAATCTACATTTAATGTAAATCCCTTTAATTTTGATTTAATGTTAAATGTTTTAAATGTTCTGATATAATGTTAAATTTTTTTATCTAAGTTTTTGATGGTTTCAATATACATTTGGCCTATGGAAGACTCCCATGCATAGACAACAAATGCATTGTAGAAGGGGAGGTGGGGGTAGGAGTGCTGGCTCTCGCCCGCATCTTTCAATCCATGACATAGGCGAGCACCCTCCTCCTGCAAGTAGTGTCTCACACTTTCACTTCACCAGTGCTATGGTCAGATCTCAAATTACAGTGACCATTTCTATGTTTTTTCAAGAGAAACCCCAAGATGAAGGTGCCTCTGGTTCCAAGAAACGACAGAGAAAGTCCTCCATCCCAACCCATCAGCCCCAAGACACCAACAACGGTAGCTCGGCCCGTGTGGAGAAAAATCTCAGAGACGACTCTGGCTCCTCTTCCGCTTTAGAGAGCTCCTCCCAACACTATAAGGGAGTAGTTGATGATCTGGAGGACTACAATTGTCTAATTGTGGAGGAGAATCCTCCTACACACATCGATAGCTAGCTTGATGTCAGGTCCTCTTTATCTTTTTTGAAATTTTGTCATGTTTTGCAATCACTATGCTTTTTAACACTCTATGTCTGCTAGTTTCCTGATATTGGGCAGCATCTTCTGGGCTGGTTTCCTAGTTATGCGCAACCCCTTTTCTGTTTTTTTTATTCAGACCCCCTCTGATTGTTTCGATTTAATCAAAAAGAGAAAAGAAGTAGTTATATGTATTTATCCCTTTAATTTTTATTTAATGTTAAATGTTTTGATCTAAGTTTTCGATGGTTTCAATCTACATTTAGCCTATGGAAGACTCCCATGTGAAGTATTGTTTTGATTTAATCAAAAATAGTAAAGAATTTGTACGTTATCTTTTTAATTTTGATTTAATGTTAAATGTTTTGATATAATGTTAAATGTTTTGATCTAATTTTTGGATCGTTTCAATCTATATTTGGCCTAGATGGAAGACACCCATGTGAAATATTGTTGTCATTTAATAAAAAAGTTTTTAAAATTCAAGTTTTGGATGGTTGAAGTACATTTGGCATCTTAGGATTGCTTTTGATCTCTACATACTCTTGTTTGAGTGAAAAAAATTCCAAGAGGAAGAACACATCTTTTCAATGCAACTAACCATATCAATTGAGCTCTAATTGAAAAAAATGTAAAGTAGATATATGTATTTATCCCATTAATTTTGATTGGAAATATAAAAAGTACATATATGTTTGTTGAATTTGGGTCAATGTCATTAATGCACTCAAATAGGTAGGCTTGTTGATTTATAAATTGGTAAATTGATGACATTTAGTTAATTGCATTCTAGAACATAGAACATACCCAACCATTCGACAAACAAATTTTGTACTAGATTTTAAATTAGGAATAGAGATGTGGGTCAAATCCCACCAAAAGTCAGAGAAGTGCTCCAAGTCTCTTGTCTGAAAGGAATATTCGTACAAAACTATATTGTGGATGATTTATTTACATTGTGGATAATTTTTATCAGAAAAGCCCACAAGAAAAATTGGGCACATTCAGTTCATGTAAATATCTAGTACGTGCAACATTTTTCATCAATGCACATAGTAAAACTACTTGAACAATTAATTCCATTCTATAACATATATGTTTGTGTGTGTGTGTGTGTGTGTGTGTGTGTGTGTGTGTGTGTGTGTAACATTTTTCATCAATGCACATGTATAGAAAAGCTACTTTCAGTTGGTACTAGAGCACGTGCATGTACCAAAACAATTTTTACATGTGCAAACACTTGCACAAATAACATAAGCATCTCAATTTTTAGTTAAGTATTAGAAGTTCTAAAACATATTTAATCCAAAGAGAATAAATTTTTGGGCAGTTCAATCAACAAAAATTCTAATTGAATGCCATCTTCAATAATCCATTCATGATCGGATTTTGACATTTTCCATTTCTTATTTTTCATTTTTTTCTTTGATTGAACTTCTATCAAATTTATGCGTGTTTCACACACCAAGTGACTATATTGACAACTTATGAAATCAGGTTCATAGTCTTCAAAGTAAAAAAAATCCCCACTTTGATTAGTTTTTCTGAAAAAATAACCTTTGAGTATAATAAATCCTCTTTCATATTGAAATCTGTGATCATTATAGTTTTCTAATGATTTAATTTTTCATTTAGTGCAATGCATCAAATAATACTTCACATTTTCATCATTGTCAATAGGTGAAATTACAGCAAAAACATCTCCTGCACAATAAAACAAACTTAACAAAATTATACATATTTAAATTTACTTCTAGATCTGTAAATCATTAGAAAGAAATTCCAATGTTACCTTCTCTAACAAGATAAGAAAATCAATCACCATCGGATGATATTGTAGTTTCCTCTGATTGCATTTCTTCAAACATTGCAATAGACATCTTTCCCTTTGTATTTAGCTCTGTATGTTTCCAATAGTTTAGATACATATTATTTTCACAAACGTCATCGGATTTTGTGTTGTCTATGCAAACATGACAAAAACAAGAATATTTCACATTTCTGGACGACTTTGTTTTAATTGAATGCAATTTTTGAGTCCCTTTTATTGTTTCAATGTCATTTGCAATTGATCTATCTACGTCTTCGATCCCGATATGACAGAAAATCCTTTATATGGAAAATTCAAAGAAGAATGTAAATATGATATCAAAATACAATCAAAGATAATCATTGCATGATAAAATTAGATTTCCAATAAAAATTAAATTGAATGTACCTTCACACTTCCCTTGATGGGTTAGTCTCATGGCTTAGAGCAGTGATGCACCATTGAACAAATTCTTTTGCATCCACAAGTCGGCTTGCATAGGGGTTCATTTGATATCTTCGAAGTTCTCGTTTTATGCATGCCCCTTCACCGTCATGTTCTCCTTTTCCATGGTTAGTCTCAAAGAAATTCCAACAATGTTTAATGCATTTTTTCTTATGAAGATAACATAACCAAAAGAATGATCGTGCAGATTTGAATTGACCTGCGCATCTGTTTGACCATATCCAATTTTCATTGAATGTTATTCCATGATTTTTCAAGGAATCATAAGTTTTTCCAAAACAATGTTGTAAAAATTATGTATCATGTGTTTGATCGTCACTGATATACAAGTGATATTCTTTAATGATATGTCGATTTTCACTCGTGTTTTCTATATGATCGACGTTTTGTTCAACATTTCTATATATAATATCGAGGAGCATGGAGACTTGGTTAGAATGATAATATTCACTTTGAATTTCTTTTTGTGTAACAAATGTGTAGTTTTCTGCAAAATCAATCACTTACAAAATGGTCCCTGGTGGAAAAACTTCACGAGATTTTTTGAATTGCAAGTCTTGCCATCGAGCTCTATGGGAATTCTTGGTGTATTTGTAAATTTATGCCTCAAACTTTCTCAAAAAGTCTATCACAAAAATTTCGTCTTCTCGTAATTCAATTCTTTTAACACTATTTTCACCTTCAATCGATGTATATTTATATTCATATCTCTTCCATTTCACTTTCATGTTGGAAAATGATTAATCATTTATATCAGTACGATATTTGTTTTGAAATTTAGTCAAATTTCCACAATCATCGCATTTTTTTACCACCAACACATTTCTTTTTGTAGAATATTTCCTCGCTTTCTCTTTCACATAGAATTTGAGATATGAAATCACAGATAGTGGAAGGAGGAGGTGAATCCTTCCATAATGTTCTACCAAAATCAAGGAATGTGTCATAATATAACTAAAATTCCACATGATAATGACAACAACAAGTGTCGTGTACGGTGATAGGTTTTACATACCATGGTTTTTTTTGAACAAAAGCACTGATTGAAACATGAATTTCATGATTCTCTTCTTTGAACTTGTTGAATAACTTTATCTGAGTGGTTTCCAAGAAATATTTTTCATGTTCTTCGTACTGATTTTGTGTTATTCTTCTTCGCATCACATGCTTTGCAGTTGGCGAAACACGCGAATTATTCTTCCAATATTCATATATTGTTTTTTTAACATTTTCTCGAAGTCTGTCTTTGTATGGTTGCCTACAAATATCTCTCCAATAAGCGATTTCATCATTTACATCTATTTGCAGCCAAAATTTCCGATGTTTGTGAAAAAAAATTCGCGACGTTCCTAATGCTCGTGCCATAGATGTTACCAAATGATTCTCTTTAGTACTTGATAAAACCACTGCCATATGTATTCCTCTACGTACAATTGAAACATTTTTTTGTCTAGATCTCCTAATTGAATTTATAGCACTACTTATATTTTGCATCACATTTTCTTCCATTTTTTATCTTTGGTTGATTTTCGAATGCCCAGTAGTGTCGTAGCTTCTTTTAATTTCCTTAATGATAGGAGACCTTTCAACACTTGAGCTTGAACTGTCCCTTACTCCTTTATGGAATACATTTCAAAAATGCGGTTAACACAATATCGTATATAATGGTTAGGTTTTTTATCTCCATATGTGTGAGTGTCGAAATTTTTTAACATCTCATCATCAACACTGATTTCATATGTACATATTTGAATAAATAGTACATAATAAGTTTACATATTCAATAAATAACTAAATTAATAAATATATGTATAATTTCAATAATACGTGCATGTGTTCAATATATATATATATATATATATATATATATACCTTGTGATTGAATTTCTTCACTTGAATTTATTTCAATATTTTTACCATCTTCAATCATTGGTTCAATATCTCTTTCACTTTCTCTTTCAAAATTTTGTATTTCATCATCAATGTTTTGAGGAATATTTCTCTCGTTTTACATTGCAAAATATTTTTCTTGAATTAGTTCATCAAATAAAAATTAAGCTTCACATTTTACACTAGGAAAATTTTAAATATATCAATAGATCATAATATTTAGATTTGCATACCTGCTTCAATTTCTTGTTGAGGTTGATTTTTCCCTTCAATATTTGAGAGTTCTTCTATCTTTCTTTTGCAATATTGTATCGTATTTTCTCTATGTTCCTCAGGGTCTCTTTTTCGATCATATTTTCTTGCACAATTCCTTCGATTTCCAATGATAATAGACAATGAAGTTCGAAAATTTTCCTTCAAAAATTTAGAAAATAACCCAATTAAAAAAGCCATTACAAAATATTTAATTTAAAAAAACTCATTTTAATTTTTTTGCAAAAAATACATATGCCAATCCAAAAAACTTGCCTTAAAAAATTCGAGAAAAAAATGTCTTATAAAAATGAAACGAAGCTCAAAATATTTACTTCAACTCAAAGCACGTACTCTAAAAAATCGAAATTAAGCCCAAATATATACTTTCAAGAAAAATGAAGAACAAAAAACATCCAAAAAAATGTATCACATACCTCCAAGAAATTTCCTTTGAACGTATGTCCAAGAAAATTTCTTAAACCCAAAACAATTCTTTGCAAAATCAGACCGCCTCCAAGAAATGTCCTTAAACCCAAACCAAAAACTTTGTAAAATTAGACTAAATGTGCCAAAATATGCAAAAATTATGAAAGATTTTGTGGCAATTTATATTGCCGTGAAATGTTTTTTTGGAGGGGCTCCATGTAATTTTCTGGCTGACAAAAAAGTAGCCAGAATTTCGGGCGAACTTTGAAAAAAAGTTTGGTTGAACTTTTAAAAAAAATCAGCCGAACTATTAAGGCGTGAGACTTAACGGCTCGTTTGCGCAAAAAATTGTTCGGCCGAACTAACGTGTCACCAGTTACGCAGATCCAAGCTCTGAATACGTTTATGCAACTTTGGATTGATTAAACTCCTTGAAACATTCTAAATTAACTGTTGGAACCAAGGCAAGCATTTTCAAAATTGAATCTACTTTCAGGAAATATAACTTTTATGGAATTTCATAAACATTTACTAATTTTAATTAATTTTGTAATAAAACTGGTGCAAACAATTTCTGAGGGTCATTGTGATTCAGTGAAATCAAAATTCTTTATCTCCCAAAATACATTGTGAAAAAAATTGAAAAAATTACGGGGCATTACATTGGTCCATTGTCTCTAATGGGTAGCTTTTATATTTTTAGTTTATAACTTATATGTTAAGAAATTTCTTGTGTCGCGAAACATACTCAAAATATGCAATTTTTTCATATTGGACCAATTCAAAAAATTCTAGTAAGTAGACTTTGTCTAAATTGTTGCAACACATTTTGTTTTCTCAAAAACATAAATTTTCAAAGAATACAACATTGCGTATTAACATGACTTCTTATGAATCCTTTGATTGTTAAAAAACACACACTCAAAGAAACGCTAAGTTGACATATCAAATGTGCATAAAAAAATTCAAAAAAATAAGTAATAGAAAGCTAACAAAATTTCTGACAACTTTTATTTCTATCACAAAATGAAATTCTAAACAGAAAAATTGTTATAGTTTGCAGAAAGATGAAGAATCGAAAAAAATGAAAGTTTTTTTCAAAAAGGGACAAAAGGTGTAACCCAACTTCACATTTTCACCCTATAGATAACCAACATATTTAAAGATGACACTAATATAAATCAGTGCCAATAAAAATCTTAACAAAAACATGCAAGAGCTTTTTGAACATTGTAGAATATTTCACGGACACATCAATACATCCCAAATTCATTTATAAATATCAAAAAATTCATACAAAATGTTAATAACAAAACTAACTTGAAAGAGAAAAACAAGTAAAGGTGAAAAAGACTAAACAACTCAACACATGGCAATTACAAACAAAGTGAAGATAAATAATATTCAAAATATAAATAATTTTATATTAAAAAGACTTTAATGTGGAAGTAGAAACGAGAAGTAAATAGGTGTAAAGAAGGAAATGACGAAATGTCGGCATTAATGTGAGAGCATAAGAAAGGAAGTGCAGGGTCTGAGCAAGTTAATTACGAAATGCATTAAATAATTATGATATTCTAAATATGGAAATTATAATTCAAAGTGGAGATGAAGTATTATTAAATGACAATTATAAGTCAAAGCGGAGATGAAGAATACTTGAATACTTACAATGATAAAGAAATTTATTAAACGAGATTTTAATTTCAGACTTATAAAGTGAATGGTTGTGAGCATAGTGATAACCAACATAGATCCATCTAAAACATGGATCTAACATGAGCCGAAAGGGATCAAATTCCTTTCGTTGCAAACTTATTTTAGAATACAAAAATTTGTTATTGTTTAAATTTCACTTTTGATTGTTATAGAGATTACATAACATGTGTATTGAAACATTTTATATTAATTCATATTAAATTATTTTATTCATAACTCACATTGGATGTTTGATTCTATCATACATTAAAATATTTTCTTTTAACATTTTTTTCTATATATAGATTTATATAAAGTTGATATCACTTATTAAAATATTTTTTAAAAACATAAGGTTTAAACATCTTACTCACATATTTTTTTTACTTCTAATTACTCTACATGATATTAGGTCATATGGACAACTAATTAAAAATGCATAGCATATATATTTTTTTTTTCATTTTTATTATAGCCGACATTGTTTTTCTATTTAGAGAATATTTTATTTTTATTTTACGAGGAATGAACATACTTAATGTAGCCTTCACATTGGGATGTAGAAACAATATAGATGTAGTTTAACCACATATCTACCAAGGGCCTTGAGAGATCCAATATCAAACTTTTTTTTAAAATTAGATGTCAATTAATACATTTTACTGCTTCGTAAATTTGTGATTCATATAGTTTTATGTGGTAATTTTTCATTGTTTAAATTGTATAATTTTATATTTTATCATTATTAATATTTTATATTAAAAATTGAATTAGTCACACATTTTCCTCTTATTAAAAAGTAACTACTCTACATTACCTTCAATTAAGTTTTCCTTTCAAGCTAAGGTTAACACACACACACATATATATATACACATTTTCTGTAGAGAGAGAAAATCCATGCTGAAATATATTAGTTAATATGGATATTCAAACACTTTCTTTAAGTTCTATATATATATTTTATTTCTATAAAGTTGTATAAAATTATAATATCAACCCTTAATTGTTGTGTTAATAGATTTTTAATTGTTTAAATTATTTTTATTATTTTTTGAGGACGTGACATACTTAACATCTCCCTCATATTGGATTGTAGAATGAGCCTTTCGGCTCAATCAACACTTAATTGTTGGGTTAATAGATTTTTAATTGTTTAAATTATTTTTATTATTTTTTGAGGACGTGACATACTTAACATCTCCCTCATATTGGATTTCGGCTCAATAAAATGCATATAAATAAAATAAAATATAGTTTTTTTATAAATGAGTATATATATTTATAAAAGAGTATAATTTCATTTAAATCTTCATAATGAATATGCAAAGAAACTTGATTCTTATAAAACCAAGCAAGGACCACTACACAATGCAACTTTATGACAATATTCATCCTAGAATGTATATTTAATTGTTTTGCATTGTGCCTATCCAAGAATAGTGATACACCAGTCTACATCAAAATCCCACCACTCCCACTCTTTAGAATAACCCAAATATTTGAGTACTTCAAGATATTAATAATCACATTCCATGGAACTACCGTGAGGAAATTTTTTTGCCAAACCATTTTACCATAAATTCATACTCACTCGATGCGATTGGTTCCCATCACAAGATAGAATTCCTTTGCGTTGTTCCAAGGGAAAATTATATTTAAATTGCAGTCTAATTTCAGAGAGATTCCCTCACGGGCAGCAATAAAAGGAAAACCCCCGAGAAGAGTTCCCCGTGTCCCTGTCCTAAGAAAATCAAGAAGGATACAAAATCTGAGAACGAGATGCAAGGATTTCCAAATGATATACAAGAGAAAGAACAGGAAGAAATCTTTGTCAATGAAAACCAACATGCAGTTGTCAGTGAAAACCAATTTGCAAAGCAACAACAGGAAGAAATCTTTGTCAATGAAAACCAATTTGCAGAACAACAACAGGAAAAAATATTTGTTAATGAAAACCAATTTGCAGAGCAACAACAGGAAGAAATCGTTGTCAATGAAAACCAATTTGCAAAGAAACAACATGAAGAAATCTGTGTCAATGAAAACCAACTTGCACTTGTCAGTGAATTCCAATTTGCAGAGAAACAACAAGGACAAAACTTTGACAATGAAAAAAATGAGCAAAAACATAATAATGGTCAGTTTTATAAAAGTGGTAAGAGAGTGCAACTGCACAAGCATGTTAAGCAACGGTTAGATGAGTTCACTGAAGATTTGAATTTCATATTTATTGGAGATACCCTAGAGTGGTTATCACCATCTGAAACGAAAAATTTGATAGAGCTCACAAAGAAACTGGGCTATTGGAAGGGTGGCGAGACCATTGATTGGTTATTATCATTCAGACGCAATTGCATGTTGTACCTCACACAAGATCCAGTTCTTTGAACTAGTGAACAGCCTGGCCAATGGGTAGCGCCGAGGGGAGCCAAGTGTTTGCTAGAGAGTAAAAGATAATTAGGGTTTAGCGAAGTTGGGTAGACTATGAAATCCTTAATAGCAATCGCAAGTTCTAAACCTCTTGTAGAGCTCACAAACTCATTAGGGTTTCAAGAGTGCCGTAAAACCCTAAAGTGGTTATTGGATCAAACAAAGCAGAACGTTGCCGAAATAAAGAATGCAGGATTTTCAGCTGCTGCACCTCAGTCTGTGTCATTTTCCATGAACATCTCTCTCCACATTTCACCAAATCAATCAGAGATAGTACCCGTTTTCCCATATCAAGGAGGCGAAGAAAACACAGTTAATTCTTCATGTTATGCGAACAGTTCGCCTAGTCAAACCTCAATTCTTGCATATTTGGCATTGGCACAGCCCTCGCAGGTATATCAAGCATCTGGTATCTTTAGAAATGATTACAACCCTTATCAGAGAATGCAGCCAAACCCTAAAGATGCTGGAAAATTTTATAATGTTGGTGAGATAGATGGAAGCCATAGTGAAGTTGGGATGGGTATTTCACAACTCCAGCACTCGTTGCTATTCCGAATCAATACTTGTGGTTGGCCCCAAGAAAATCAGTTGGTGAGTCAATTTCAGGCCAACGGTAGAGGTCGAGAAAATCTGCTCCATGCAGAGAGTCAATTTTCCAACTGGTTGCACAGTGGGCAAGAAGGATCTATGCAAGATAACCTGTCTTCAAACTTTTCAAAGCACAAACCCGTGCAAGGATCAAACAAAAACCATATTAATATTCGTGTTGATGTTAATAACCAAATTCAAATGCAATATCGTGTCGAGCGTTTAAAACAACAAAATTCTGATCTGTACAATGAGGTAATGCAAAGAACAATGGATGGTAGTTATAGCGATTATCGTGGAAATCAATTACAAACTCAATATTTTAGTGGAAACCGTGCTATAAATCAGGGGAGCTCAATTAGCGTGTCAGATTCTAAGGCTATGCTTATGCCAAAACCCTTTAAATAACATTGATCTTGAACTTCATGCTGGAGCAGCCTAATTATTAGAAGTTTTTTCTTACTTAGTTATAATTGTAATAGAATTTTAGCAAAATGAGTTGTCTAGTTCATTTTAATATGTGTTTTTAGATTGTATAAATAGATTTACTGTCATAAAAAAATTTGGAGCATTTAATTTTCTGCAGAGCTAAATTTTTTTTTGTAGAAGTATGAATTTCGGCAGAAGTTCATATTGCAAATAAATTTTTCATGTTTGATTTTACTGAAAAGTAAACATAAAACTAATTTTGTAGAGAAAAAAATTAAAAATGTTTAAAGTTATTAAGGGAAATTTGAGGTGAGTTTTTAGGAAAATATAAAATAATAGTGAAATAATAAAATAATATTATATTATATTACCAAAATTTTATAGTGAAATAATAAAATAAGATTAGATTATATCATCAAATTTTAAAGGGAAAAAAGAAAAAATTATTTTTTCAACTCGTATTTTCAACTTATCTCCCAATGAATTTACTCAAGAATACTTGTTGGACACATAATTTGATTCCTCATCCAACCAATACCCATATTGCATACTTTCGATGGAACGTGCTACACAAAAAATAAGTAATACATGAAAAATGTTATTGCAATCACTTTCTTTTGTACCTCTCCTCAAAATTTGAGGAAAACCTTAGGGAGATAAATTGAAATACACGTTCAAAAAATCGTTTTATTATTTTATTTTATTTTTATATTTTTACTATTTTAGCACAAAAATGGTGAATCATCCCCATGGTTGAGATCATCATCTTGAATCCTATTGGTTTTTATAAAGTTTATTTTGGTTACACATTTTCCTTAAGAGATCCATTTTAGACCTTAAAAGTTCTTTAATGTAAAACACTACATTCTAGTTTTATAATTTCCAAGGAATCTCACACACATAGTAGGGATTCCTAGTGGGATACAAGAGGATTCGTAGTGGAATAGCTAAAGATCAGTGTCCATCAAGAAGTTAATAGGGGATTGGGCCCATAATGAATTTGAGACTCGTGAGTGAAATCGGGTTAGATCTCGAACGAATGCAGGAAGTATCGATATTTATATAAAATAGATCTGAATAATAAAGATGGTTTTCAAGCTTTTGTGGTTGTGAATTGAATAAGAGCTATTCAGATTATCCACAGTGTTATAGTGAACTTGTCGTGTTTCAAATCCCAACGGAGATCCATCTTCGAAGACATTTTCTTCAACGAAGATCAGAAAAACAGACCAAATCAAAGATAAATAGTGAAAGAAAAATCAATAAAAAGAACCAACAAAAATAAATTAATTTTAATAAATATCAGTTAATTTTATTTACAGACTAATTAATAATTTCTATTAATAATAGTTAATAATTATTATTATTTTTTATTTATTTATTTACATTTAAGGTTTTTACTAATTAAATTAATTTTTTCTTTCTTTTTATTTGCTAATGATTAATATTAATAGATTATCAATTTATTTCTATTTATATTTATTTTTCTTATTAATAAATTATTCTTAAATTTCTTTTAATTATGTTACTACGATAAAATTTCGTAAAAGTTATTTATTTGAGAGAAGAAAATGTTAATGTTATTTTATTATTTTAATAATTATTATTATTTTTTATTTATTAAATAAATTTATATTATTACAAATTAATTTATTTCTTAAAATCAATAATAAAACAATGATTCATTATATTTATAAGGTGTTATTTTTATTTTATTTTATTTAATAAATTAAAAAAAATTATAATTAAAAACTAATTAATATTCATTAAATTCATAGTTTTTAAGAATTTTTAATAAACCATTAGATATTAATATAATTAATAATTAATAAAATTTTAATTATTATTAAATAATTTTTTTATTAATAAGGATAATTATTAAAAGTAAATAGTATATACTAATTGCTTATTAATAAAATCAAAGCAATATATGAACCTTCATCATGACTTTGCCAATATTTGTTGCATAAATAGGTAGTTTGCTTGCATGTTCAAGTAGCACAGCAAAGGATGACTTCACGAGCACCCTTAGCTTCATTTACAACCTTTCATTAGCCTTATGTTCATCAAATCACCATTAACCCTGTTTTCAGATTTCTCACCTTCACAACGTGAGAAAAACATATAGATCCAAAACAACCTTTTTAAGGGGTTTTGCGCTTGGGCAAGGAGCTCACCAGCTTCCACTCATTCAAACACACCTTCACTCCACTTTCCCTATGCTTTTCTGCACCATATTTGGCCTCAAATTTCCCACGGACTATTTCTTGTTGCAACTCAGGACTTTCCTGTAACACTATAGGAAACCTATAGAAACACTTGCAATAGCACCAGTGGGCCCCTCCTTAAGCCCAGAAACCACCATCCAGCTCATCCAGAACTACCAAATCCACCCAAGCACCTTCAAACTTACACCCATGAGTTTAAGCCCTTCCTAAATCACCTTAGCGCTTTCTCCTCCTAGCTACAAAACAATGCATTCACAAGCATAGTTAGGTCATGATTAGATGCATGAGTAAAAGCATCATAGTTAGAATGTGAAGTAGACAGACTGTTTTTATCCATTTAGCCCAAAAATATGTGATTAGGTTAGTCTTCTTTATGCAATTTCAATTCAATAATTTACTTCATGAAAGATGCTTAGGTTGCTTCCATTTCTTGCCATAGCTTAATCTGTAGATTTATTTCATTATAGAGTAGATATAAGTACTTTATTGTTGTATAATATTTGTTTTTTTACTGATAGTGTGATGGTTTTGAATCATTTGTAGCCCTAGGTCTCAATTCATAAGTGTGAAAAACTTCATTTAGAAATCCTAGAAATAGCACCTTCTCATAGAGATAAAAAAATGATGACATGAGTAGAATGCATTTGTTGTATATATAGCACTGTCACCTCAAAGTTTATATGAACCCTAGATTGATAAAGTAAAGTAGAGTAGCCTCTGGGAGTTGCAGCACTGTTGGTGCAATACCAGGGCTCACCACTTTTTGGCATCGTTGTCGGGGATGTGTCTAGTAGATGCTTTGATTTTATTTTAGCATTATTTTCTTCTTTACTTTTACATGTTTCCAAATATTGAAAAATGTACAAAAAAATTTTATTTTCATGCCTCGTAGGAGTAGGGATGCTCAAGGAAAAATTTCACCTAAAACCCCCACATCACCACATAGTCACCCTTCACTCTTCTTTAGTGACTGTGGGGTTGAACACACCATAGGTGAGCCTTTTGAAAAATTTGAAGAACCTATTGGGGAAGAAAAAAATATTGTTTCACCAGAGGAACATCGTTAACCTATTCAAACCATGCATGAAACTAAAGCCCATGGAGCCTTTCCCATTAGAGAGGCAGATGGGGGAACTAAAATGAAGAACATTAGCTCCTCAACCCTTCCACATTTCCATTGAATTACGTTTGAGGACCATGACCTGTTCATGTTTGAATTTTCTGTTGTCTGTAGGACCTATGACTATTCCTCATATGATCAAACGCTGAATTTATTCCCATTTACCCTTAAGGATGCAGCCTTGCGCTGGTTTATGGGTCTTCTTGGGAACAACATCACTACCGGGGCACAAATGCAAGAGGCCTTCAATAGAAAGTACAGGGACTATTTTAGGTATAAGGAAAATAAAGATGGAACATTTAGGATGACTCTAGGGCCTGATGAATCCCTAGAGGACTATGAAGAGGAGTTTTAGTTAAACTATAAGAGAGCCAACTGTATCCATGATCTTGGATCACTTAAACTAGTACTTCTCCAAGGGATCGAGGGGGAGGTTATAGAAACCCTCAATATGTTATCGGGATGAGATATCTACCAACTAACTTATGAGACAATCAAAACTCTCTTCACGAACCATTATAGGGAAGCTAGGAAGAAAGGAAAAACTAGCTAAAGCACAACTAATACCCTTTCCTCTTCCACCTCCATCAAGAATGATATCAGAAATATGTTGGAGGAATTCAAGAGTGGCATGCTGCACACCTTTGCCTTGCAAATGGACATAATTAGATCAAAAGGAAGAAAGAGGAAGCAGAAATATCCTTGGCTATATTCTACCCTAGATGTACTAGAAAACACCCTAGAATCGAATTTCCATTAAATGTCATAAAGGTTTTATTAGTTTGTGAGGAGAATCATACCATATAAAAGTGTCCCTCCTTACTTGGACTCAAAGCTATATATCAAGGTGGGGAAGCAGGACCAGAACAAATTTGTTTCATCAACCAGAGAAGGCCCCAAGGCCCTCGATCATATCAGAAGGGTATGCAAGGTACACCTTATTCGTACTATCATAGCAATCAAAATGCACCTATGAAATCATGGTACACCCCCACTCCTCCATCTTGGCCTACACCTCCTACTTGGCCTCACAACCCTCCATATCATACTTAGCCTGTGAACCAACTATTTCAGTATTATGTTCCTCGGAAACCTGAATGGAAGAACCGATACCAAGGGTGGAGGCATCAACATGATCAACCACCTTCTCTAATACCTCCACCCCAACCTCAATGTCATCTTAATCATGTTGCTCCAACCTAGCTACCTTAGATTTTTTCACAACCCAATCTAAACCTGAACAATAGATAGACACAACAAGTTCATAGTGGATATACATCCTATCCATATTATGTTGTGGAGATATAGGAGATTAATCTCAGGTCAGGAAGAGTACTCCTAGACAACCACCCTCCATCTCGACCTGTAGAGGTTGAGGAGGAAAAGGAAGAAAGTAACACTTAGATCTGACAAACTCCTTTTCATGAGTGCTTGATCCACTTGAGTCAACACACCCTAGAGGAGACCAAACTTTTGGGACAACCAAAAATTTGTGTGTAAAAATACCCCTTCTGTAGGCCATTAAGGATGTCTCTATTTACAATAGAATCATCAAGGAAAATTGCTTCAAGAAAACTGGGAGAAAGAAGAAGATACCCCCACCATCAATGTCGTAGGACAACTATCTGACTTAATGTTGGGAAGAGTGATCTTCCCAAAGTACCTCGACCCTGGTAGTCGAGTTGTAGATGTGCACATAGATGGTGTCACATTCCCCTATACTCTAACTGATCTCAGGGCTTCCCTTAATGTAATGACCAAGGAAAATATGGTTAAACTCAACCTACAAGGGACTTTGATGAAAACCACAAAATATATGCAACTTGCAGATCGGTCCACAGTAACTTCAGAAGGAATTGTTGAGTATGTTATGGTTTCAATTGACTCTTGGGAGTATCCTACATACTTAATGTCATGCACCCAAAAACCAAATGACTATTAAGAAGGGGCCTTTGTCCAAATAGCTGGTATTATATCCTCCAGCCCATCCTTCCATTGACCATGACCTACCTATATGGTTGGAGGATGAAGAAGAAGATGAAATATACAACACTACACCCTACCCCATTTGTACCATAGTTGTTGTTCTTAAATGGGGGCATCTTGATGACCTCATCGACCAAGTCATTCAAAACAAGTCTGTCACTAACATGCCATTTGAAGACCTAGTCAAAGAATATGAAAGCGACCCTTGAATGGAACTGCACTCAGTTGATTCAACCTCTGAAACCACCAAGGTTGTGAAATTTGGCCCATCCAAATTACTAAAAATTAACTAAAATATCTCAGATAGAGTAGAAGAGAAGTTATGCCAGCTTTTGAAATAAAAAATTGATGCATTTACTTGGGACTGCAAGGACATGAAAGGGGTGCATCCTTTGGTATGTAGACATCATATTTACATTAAATAAGGATGCAAGCCTGTGCACCAACCCCAAAGGTGGATGAACCCAACTCTAAAAGACATAGTCAAGGAAGAACTGCATAAATTGTTGGATGCAGGTTTCATTTATCCTATATTAGATAGTGAGTGGGTATATCCTCTTTTCCTTGGCCCAAAGAAGAATGGAAAATGGTGAATCTATGTTGATTATCGGGAACTCAACAAAGCCACCAAGAAGGAAAATTTCCCTGTAGGTTTTAACCCTGAACAAAAATTATCTACACACAAGTCTTATAACAGAAAATAAACAATAGCGAGAGCATAAAACATAAAATAGATAAACATAGAGATTTTCCCCTGGATCCCAAATCGGGACAACCAGCTTGATTTTTCATTATATTCCTTTTAGTGTTATAACATATATATATATATATATACATGCCGAAGCATACATAAACCCCCAATCCATTAACCCTGTATTAGAACATAACCATAGTTCCCTTGAACAGATCTACAAAATACTAGGGGTCGAAACCATCGTACCCCAAAACCATGTGCAAACTCATGCACAAAACATGGGTGGGTCCGCATATGAGTGGGACCGCATACCAAACAAATTTTTGTCAGGGCGCTACCTCGGACCCCAACAGTGGGGGCTGCCTCCCCCCTTGTGACCCCCCTGCTGCGCCTGGCACAACGTACAACACGTGGGGCTAGTCGTGGAAAGAATATAACACATACCCAAAATTCTCCCACTTGTTGTTTTCTTTCCACAGGGGGCCACAATAGAGCTTAGTCATTGGGCCAATTCTTCAACACCCATTGTTTCTCTACACCAAGAGAACTTCTGAGTGCTCACAGACTTTGTCAATGCATCTGCAACATTCTTCAAAGTGTCCACCTTTACCAGCAACACCCTTTTAGCCTCAACCATATCTCTAACAAAGTGATATTAAACATCAATGTGCTTTGTCTTTGAATGATAAGCAGGGTTCTTAGCCAAGAAAATTGCACTTTGGCTATCACAGTCTATCCTTATAGCTTGTTGTACCAACCCCATACTTGAACACAATCTTTGCAACCAAACTGCTTCCTTGCTTGCATGAGTGGCTGCTATGTATTCTGCCTCTGTAGTTGAAAGAGCCACTACAGACTGCCTTGTACTCATCCAACTGACTGCGCCTCCAAATAGGATAAACACATACCCACTTGTAGATCTTCTTTGGTCCAGATCGCCAGCCTAGTCTGCATCAACAAAACCATGAATGTCCAACATTCTTTCTAATCCTGGTCTTCCTTGGTAGCACAACCCATAATCACTAGTGCCATGCAAATATCTGAAAACCTGCTTCACTGTTGTCCAATGCTCCTTCCCTGGGTTTGACATAAAATTGCTCAATACTCCCATTGCATGTGCAATGTTTGGTCTAGTACAGACCATTTCATACATCAGGCTACCCACTGCACTTGCATATGGAACACGGGAAATATCCTCCTCTTCTTCTTGTGTCTTGGGACACTGTTCAGCAGATAGCTTTACACCTACAGGAATAGGAACTTTCACCGATTTACTATTCTGCATATTGAACCTCTGCAATATAGTCTCGACATACTTCCTTTGGTTTAACCAGAGCTTCCTCTTTTCTCGATCTCTCTTAATTTCCATGCCCAAAATATAGTTTGTAGCACCAAGATCTTTCATGTCGAATTTGGAGAACAGCTGGGTCTTCAAATATTGGATAATTTCTTTGTCATTTCCAATCAACAACATATCATCCACATACAAGACCAAATAATTAACACGGTCACCAATTAGTTTAAAATAAACACAGTGATCCTCCTTGCTTCTGGTGAAGCCAAGTCCCCGTATATAGGTATCAAATTTCTGATACCACATCCTTGGTGACTGTTTTAACCCATACAGAGACTTCTTCAACCTGCATACCAGTTCTTTCTTACCCTTCACCATAAAACCTTTAGGTTGCTTCATGTAGATCTCCTCTTCTAGATCCCCGTGAAGAAATGTTGTCTTCACATCCATTTGTTCTATCTCAAAATCAAATGCAGCAGCAACAGATAAAAGTAATCTAATAGAAGTAACTTTGGAAACAGGAGAAAAAATATCACCAAAATCAATTCCCGGCACCTGGGAATAACCTTTTGCTACCAACTAAGCTTTGTATTTCTCCACCTTTCCTTCTACATTCATCTTCTTCTTAAACACCCATTTTCTCCCAATGGGCTTCCTTCCAACTGACAACTCCACCAAATCCCATGCCTCATTTTTATGCAAGGATGCCATTTCATCAACCATGGCCTCCTTCCAGAGTTTTCCATGCTCTGAATCTACTGCCTCCCTAACAGTTCTGGGATCATCATCAGTTATAGTTAAGGCAAAATTTGAATAGAAAGCAGATGGACTATACCTTTCTAGTTGCCTTCTTTCCCGAACTGATCTTCTCAAAGCTGGGGTTTTTGGCTCTTCCTCTTCTGAATCTTCTTCTGCTGTAGAGTCTGATTCATCCCCCTTTAGCTCAAACTCTATCTTCTCAAGTTCCTTTGGTAGGACTTCATGTGTAACAACATCTTTCACCTCTCTAAACACCACATCTCGGTTGTACAAAACCTTCCTTTTTTCTGGGTTCCAAAGCTTGTAACCCTTTAAACCATCCTTATACCCAATAAAGATGCACCTTTCAGATTTATTATCCAAATTGGTCCTTTTCTCCTTTGGAACATGTACATATGCATGACATCCAAATACCCTTAGATGTGAAAGAGAGGGTTTCTTACCAGTCCATACCTCATGTGGATTCTTATCCTCCAACACTGATGAAGGTGATTTGTTAACCAGATAGCATGCAGTCTCCACTGCCTCTGCCCAGAATTCTTGTCCTAACTTGGTACCACTGAGCATGCTTCTTGCTTTTTCCATCAGTGTTATATTCATTCTTTCTGCAACTCTGTTTTGCTGAGGTGTGTATGGAGTAGTATTCTGCCGTGCTATACCACACTTCTTACAGAACTCTTCAAATTACTTCTTGCAGAACTCCCCACCATTATCTGTCCTCAGTGCCTTTATATTCTTCTCTGTCTAGTTTTCCACCAGAGCCTTAAATTATTTAAATTTGTCAAAGAATTTGTATTTCTTCCTCAAGAAATATATCCATGTATTCCTTGAGAAGTCATCTATGAATGAAACACAGTACACAGACTTTCCCAGTGATGGAACTGACACAGGTCCAAACACATCACTTTGCACAAGCTCTAATATCTTGTTTGCCCTCTTAGCACCAAAAGAAAAACTCACTCGATTCTGCTTCCCATATACACAATGTTCACAAAAATAAAAATCCATAGAGCAATTAGACATACCTTCTACCATACCATTTCTATGTAGTATCCGAAGGCCCTTCTCTCCAATATGTCCAAGCCTTTGATGCCATAGCATGGTCTTTTCTCCAGAGAGAGCTAGGATTTTCACTCCTCTTTCAGGAACCATAGAACTGTTACACCCATCAATAATAGTGCTACCTTATATCTTGTATAGAGTTCCAATCTGAACTCCCCGCATTAATACTAGTGCTCCCCAAACTATCTTGCAGGCATCTTTCTCAAACACTTTTTTTACACCTTCATCATCCATCTTGCTTACAGAAATCAGATTTCTGGCCAATGCAGGAATATGCAGAACACCAGGAAGTGTTATAATCCTTCCACCTTGCAGCTTCAGATTGACCTTTCCACGTCCGACGATTCTGGCCTTCGTATCATCCCCCAGGAAGACATCACCACCATCATATTTCTCATACTCGCAGAACCAACCCCTATGGGGAGTGAAGTGAAAGGATGCACCTAAGTCAATCAGCCATGACTCATGATCTACATGTGTACTTGAAGAAGAAGCCAAATACACATCCCCACCTTCATTCGAGGTGGTTTTTGCCTCTGCAGAAGGAGCATCCTCAGATCCCTTTCCTTTCTTAGGAGCTTTAGATCTGCACTCCTTTATGTAGTGCCCTTCCTTTCTGCATTTCTAGCATACCTTTACAAACTTTCTAGGAGATTTAGATCTCCCTCTAGATTTAGATCTCGCACTCAAAACTTTATTCTTGTTTATGTTTTGGGACCTTCCTCGTATAGATAAGGCATCTCCATTTTGACCCTCCATATTTCTCTGTCCCGTTTCCTCCGACAGCAAGGCTGAGACAATGTCATCAAAATTCAAGGTAGTTGTATTGCTACCTATTGCAATAACCAGACTGTCTCACGAGTCTGGTAGAGAACACAAAAAACTGATGCACTTATCTTCATCTGATATTTTAATATCAACAGATGAAAGCTGACTTACCACAGTATTGAAGGCATTCAGATGCTCTGTCACCGAGTCTCCATCCTTCATCCTCAGGTTATACAGCTTTTTCCGCAGCAACAACTTATTCACTAGAGACTTAGATTGGTACAAAGTCCCAAGTTTTTCCCACAAATTTTTCACCATAGCTTCCCCAGATACATTCAACAATACTAAATTTGAGACACACAACCGTATTGTGCTCTTAGCCTTCCAATCCAGTTTCTTCCAGTCTTCATCTAACATTGCCGTTGGTTTAGTACCTAGATCTACTGTGATCCACTGATCTTTATCCACCAGCAGATCCTCCATCTTGAGCTTCCATAACTCAAAGCTCTGACCATTAAATTTCTTGATCTCTATCTTCCCACCGCTCGCCATCTTCATTCACCGCAAGAATCGATCCCGCAGATCTCCAAATACCAAATGTTGCTCTGATACCAAATGTAGGTTTTAACCCCGAACATAAATTATCTACACATGATTCTTATAACAGAAAATAAACAATAGCGAGAGCATAAAACATAAAACAGATAAACACAATGATTTTCCCCTAGATCCCAAATCGGGACGACCAGCTTGATTTTTCATTATATTCCTTTTAGTGTTACAACACATATATATACATGCCGAAGCATACATAAACCCCCAATCCATTAACCCTAGATTAGAACATAACCGCAGTTCCCTTGACCGGATCTACAAAATACCAGGGGTCAAAAACCATCGTACCCCAAAACCATGTGCAAACTCATGCACAAAACATGGGTGGGTCCGCATATGAGTGGGACCACATACCAAACAATTTTTTGCCGGGGCGCTGCCTCGGACCCCAACATTGGGGGCTGCCTCCCCCCTTGTGACCCCCCTACTGCACCCAACACAACGTATATCATGTGGGGCTAGTCATGGAAAGAATATAACACATACCCAACATTCCCTTTTCCCTTTATAGATCAAGTCTTGGATGGCCTTGCAGGAAAGAAATTATTTTATTTCTTAGATGGGTCCAGTGGATATAACCAGATCCAAATTAGCCCTGAAGACTAGGACATGACTACTTTCACATGTCCTTTGGGTACCTTTGCTCATATAGTCCTACCCTTTGGGTTTTGCAATGCCTTAGCTACCTTGCAAAGAGTTTTCTTGAGAATTTACTCTGAGATAGTCCATGACTTGGTTGAAATGTACATGGATGATTTCATACACTATGGGGATGTCTTACAGGAAGCTCCCTCCAATTTTGGAAAAGTGTTGAGAAGATGCATTGAGATGCATCTCTCCCTGAGCCAAGAAAAGTGTGAATTCTTGAAAAGAGCAGTAGTATTGGGACACTTAGTCTCCCAAGAAGGAATAAAGGTGGACCCGAACAAAATCATCATCATAAAAAGGGTACATTCTCCTCAAAAGGAGAAATATGTCAAGAATTTCTTAGGATTAGCTGGCTACTATATAACTTTTATCAAATATTTTTGCAAGTTGGCTTCGCCACTATTTGGTTTGTTGGCCAAATATTCTGAGTTTACTTGGTCCAATCTCTGTCAGGAATATTTTGAGCTCATTAAGGGAAATTTAACTACTGCCCCCATTCTCTGAGGTACAAATTAGACTATTCCTTTCCACATCCACACATATGCATCAAAAAAAGTTGTGGGGGCAGCCCTGGGGCAGTTAGAAGACAAATTACCTTATGAAATATATTCCATTAGTAAGAACTTGTCTAAGGCCAACTCAATTATATTGTCACAGAGAAGGAAATGTTAGACGTTGTCCATTCTTTAAAAAAAATTAGACATTATATCACTGCTTATCAAACCTTTGTGCAAACCCACCATACAACCATCAAATAGTTAATGAAAAAACCATATGTTAAAGCTAGAATAATTAGATGGTTGTTAATATTACAACAGTTTGACCTAACCATTGTTGATAAAATTGGAAAGGAGAATGTTGTTGTGGATTTTTTATCCAAGTTAGCTCTATATTCATATGAAGAAGGAATGGTGAATGGCCATCTCCCAGATGAACACCTTTTTTCTATCTTGGCACTCTCTACATGGTTTTCTGACATAGCTAACTACTTGGTTGCTGAAAATTTCCCGCCTAACCTCTCATCTAAGGAGAAGAGAAAGATCATCAGAAAAGGCGCCCCTTTCACATGGATTGGGGAAAATATCTTCAAGATAGGTGCTGACTAAATTCTTAGAAAATGTGTGAGGGTGGAAGAATTTTTTGACATCCTCTCTACATGTCATGATATCCCTTATGGAGGCCACTTTCCTGCAAAATGGACAATCTTCAAAGCTTTGCATGTAGGTTACTATTGGCCTACCCTTCACTAGGATGCCACAAGATACACTAGTAGGTGTGACCAGTGTTAAAGGATGGGGAAGCCGACATAGAGGGATGAGATGCCTTTGCACCCTTAGGTGTCTCTAGATCCATTTGAAAATTGGGGCATGGATATCATTGGACCCATTGATCCACCATCTGGCCAAAAAAATTATATCATATTCTACACTTACTACATGACAAAGTGGGATGAAACAAAATCTGTGAAGGTAGAAATTGAGGAGAAGGTAGAAAAATTTATGAGAGAGAATGTGTTCTACAAATTTAGATACCCCATAGAGGTAGTAACTGATTAGGGGTCACAATTCACATCTAATATCATTAAGAATATTCTAAATATGCATAAGATAAATCATAAGACTTCCACTTTATACCACCCACAAGAAAATGGCCAAGTGGAAGTGACTACCAGAGCCTTGGATAATATCCTCACCAAGGTTGTGAGCAATAGTAGAAAATATTGGGCAGACAAATTGGTAGAAGATACTTGGGCCTACGACACTACTTGGAAAACAACAACATGGTTCACTCCTTATCACTTGGTCTATGGGAAGAAATCTCTTTTTTCCATTGAATTTGAGTTCAACACCTTAAGGATGCCCGCTGATTTATACCTAGATATATCAAAGGCCCAACAAGAGAGGTTGCTACAATTAAATGGAAGGGATGAGTTGAGGATGCAAGCACTCCTTCACACAGAAGTGATTCAACTGAAAAGGAAGGTCTGGCATGACAAGTACATTAAGGAAAATTCCTTTCAAGAAGGAGATTGGGCATTGTTGTACGACTCAAGTTTTAAGGATTTCAAAAGAAAACTGATGACAAGATGGTTGGGACCCTACCAAGTGGACAATTTTTTTATAATGGCACAGTTCAAATCAAAACCATACACGTAGGAATCTACAGGATAAGTTCCTTAGATCAAGAACCAAAGGTCACCGCTCACAAAAAGATCAAAAATCAGTACACCAGTATAATCACGTGGTTAAAACCCTTAAAGAGGTAACTAGTCCATGGCCTGAGCCAACACGGCCACTTCAAGAAATTTATTAATATAAAAAATAAAAGTTACATATGTTTCTCTCATAAACGGTTACAGGAAAAATGACCCTCCATGCTCTTTAAATAGAGATCATGGACCAATCGGGTGCTAAGCCACAGATCAAGTGTCGTTAATACTGAGGAGAGAGATAACCATCGGATCACTACAAATCGTGACCATCAGATTATAAGTTACAAATGTACATGGTAAAGAAACACACTTTACCTAAATCTACACTAGACTAAGTTATTATTAACTATTTCCTATGTGTCGGAATATCCTAACATCCCCCCTTAAGAACAACTTGAGATAGGATTGAAGGATTTACAAAAGTGACACAAAAGGAGCCTATTTCCTATGTGTCAAAATATCCTAACAACCCCCCTTAAGAACAACTTGGGATAGGATTGAAGGATTTACAAAAGTGACCCAATAGGAGAAGGAAGGAGGCATTAGAGCCTATCCCCCCTTAATTTCAACTTTCTTGAACTCCAAGCATGGATCGAAATTTGGTAAACTTTTCTTCTATGAGAGCCTTTGTAAAGATATCGGCTACTTGATCGTTTGTTGGATAGTACTGCACTTCAAGAACACGATCATGAACGAGATTTCTGATGAAGTGTATGTGGAGTTTAATGTGTTTCATACATTGATACTGATTTGGATCTTTACATAACTGAATGGCACTCTAATTATCGCACCAAAGTGTAGTTGGATGCTGCTGATGAAGACCAAATTTAGACAGGATCTGACAAAGCCACATGGCTTCCTTAATGACTTCAACTGCACCACGATACTCTACTTCTGCTGAAGAAAGAGATATGACACTTTTTTTCTTACAATACCAAGTAATAGGTCTTGAACCAAGAGTGAATACATATCCTGAAGTAGACTTTCGATCATTAGGGTCACCAACCCACTCAGAATCAGTGAAACCAATCAACAATGGAGATTCTCCTGCACTATAATGAATCTTGAACTGAACTGTACCTCGAATATATCAAAGTATTATTTTAGATGCTTTCCAATGACTTTCATGAGGTTGGTGCATAAACCGAGTGACAAGATCAATGGTAAAGGAAAGGTCAGGATGGGTATGGGTTAGATACAAAAGTTTACCAAGAAGTTGACGGTATAAGGTAGCATCAACTTCAAGGTAGTACAAGTGACTGAAAGCTTGACTCCATACTGAAAGGGAGAAAGGGCTGGCTTACAGTCTTCCATGTGAAAGTGGTGTAGAATATCACAGGCATACTTGGAATGAGAGAGGGTAATGCCTTCCTTGGATTGCAAGACTTGAAGACTAAGGAAATAATGCAAGTGTCCTAAGTCTGTCATTTCAAACTTCTTTTTGAGGCTAGACTTCACATGTTTTATATGGTTTGGATCACTACCAGTAAGGATAATATCATCAAAATAAAGAAAAAGGATGGTGAAGGACTTACCCACTTTCTTGGTGTAGACAGTGTTTTCAGGATGACACCTAGAAAAGCCATTGTCTAATAGAAATCTATCCATTTGTCATACCAAACCCAAGGAGCTTGTTTGAGACCATAGAGAGACTTCCTAAGATGAAAAAAAAGTTTGGAGTATTTTTGGATAAAGCCAGAGGGTTGTTCCATGTAGATTTCTTCATGCAAATCTCCATGTAAGAAGGAAAATTTAATTTCCATCTAATGGACCTCCCATTTAAAAGAGGTAGCAAGAGAAAGAAAAAGGTGGATAGAATTCATTTTGGAAATAGGGGAGAAGGTTTCAATATAGTCAATGCCTTCAACTTGTGAAAATCCTTTAGCGACAAGACGAGCTTTATGTTTATCCACTTTTTGATCTGGTCCAAACTTTTTTTTGCAAACCCATCTACATCTGACAAGTTTTCTTCCTTTTGGAAGAGGAGCAAGATCCCAAGTATCATTCATAGCTTCATCCCAAGCTGGATTTCTAGAGGCTTCTTCAAAGGTTTCTGGATCAGGATTTTTTGGAGCTTGAGCCAATAAGGAAGAGGCTCTTTCGATCTGAGAACATGTACATCGTCGATCGGCAGGGTCACTTGCAATAGAATATGTTGCATCCCAAGTAGAGCGAACCCATCTTGGAAGCGGTGGAGTAAAAGGAACAATTTCAAGAGGTGGAGGAGGATTTTCATCCTCGTTGTCATCATCTGAACTAGAAGGAATGCTATTAAAAATAGAAGAGAGAGAGAGAGAGAGAGGTGGCACATATGCTGAATTAGGCTCGCAGGCCAAAGGTGGCACACTCGTCGAACTAGGTTCGCAGGCCGATATATTTTCATCAAATTTTACATATCTTCTAATGATTATATTTTTGGATTTTGGTTGAAGAAGTCTTTATCCTTTGACATCTTTAGAATATCCAACGAAAATGTATTTTTCACTCTTAGGTTCTAAGGCTTTATGTTTGAAATCTGGAATATGGACCCAAGCATCACTTCCGAAAACACGAAAGTGACTTACATCTGGTTTGATTGAGCTCCAAGCTTCTTCTGGAGTTATATTCTTTAAAACCTTAGTAGGAGTGTGATTTACTATGTAATGTGCACATTTAATGGCTTCTGCCCAAAAATTGAGACTAAGGCCTTTAGATTGAAGCACACAATTAGCCATTTCTTTTAAGGTGTGATTCTTCCTTTCAACTACACCATTTTGTTTTGGAGTATATGGAACAATATGTTGCAATTGATTGCCATGCTTAGTGCAGAAGTTGATAAATTTTTTGTTAACATATTCTCCTCCATTGTCTAGTCTTAACTTAAGAATTTGATGTCCAAATTATTTCTCAACAAAGGCCTTAAAGGCCAATAACATGTTAAATACTTCACTCTTGAGTTTTAAGAAGTATACCCAAGTGCGTGTGGAAAAATCATCATTGAAAGTTAAGAAGTAATTGAAACCAGAGAAAGAAATAATAGGAAGTGGACCACATAAATAACTGTGCACAAGCTGAAAAGGGGCTGAAACGTGCCAAGAGACACATTTGTCAAAACTATCCCGATGACGTTTTCCGAGTACACATCTAGAGAAAACACCATCTTGGCAAGATACCATAGGAAGAACCGTCACCATATTTTCCTTACATGGAGTTTGAAGAGAGCGATAGTTTAAGTGACCAAATCACTCATGCCAAATTTTGCTCACTTCATCATTATGAGTAACAAAAAATGGAGGGAAGACATGATGACCCAAAGTTGTCAAACTTATACAACCTTTTGGAATCATCAGCAATGCCAGTAGCTAAAATATGTTTATGATCTTTCAGGTCCTTGATTACAACATCATGGGGTGAGAATTCTACTATTTTCCCTTCATCTGAATGAGTTATTTGATAAACGGAGAGAAGGTTGCATGAGAAGGTAGGAACACATAGTACATCATTAAACTAACCATTATTGAGATGAATGGTTCCAGATCCTACAACACTAAGAGATCTATCATCACCAACATAAATATGTTTGGTGTTACAATAATTTAAAAAAGAAAACATGGCTTTATTTTTGGCCATGTGATAAGAAGCTCTAGAATCAATGAGCCACTCATGCGAAAGAGAAGAGGAAGATACATTTAATGCATAACTAGATCTTGATGCTTGAAAAACACAAGAAGAAAGTTCCATTCCTAAAGATGAAGGTAATGAGTGCTCCAAAATGATGCCGTGGTTCTTCATTGTTGCTTCTAAGGCTTCCATCTTCTTAAAACATTTGGAATCTATATGGCCATCACGATTACAAAAGTTGCAATGTCTATCAGTCTTATTCCCTCTATTTTTATTTTCCTTATCATTTTGGTGGGTTGCTTTTTCAATTTGCGGCTGAAATTGCTTAGGACCCTTGTTTGGTTTCAGACTATATTTTTTAGGATACTGATTCTTGGGTTTCTTTTGTATGATTGTTGTTGGGCTCCTAAGGCATTCTTAGAAGCGTTTCCAAGAGTGATAAGACCAAGGTGTAAGAGTTTTTCTTGTTCTCTTATCAAATAATCACAAAAGGAATCAAAAGAGGGATTCTTGTAGGTAGTTCCTGAAGAGATGATGGCTTTTATAGTGGAACGGAAGGCGGAAATAAATACAAAGTATGCAGGGCCAAGCTTAGCAAGAACACAATAGATGAGGATACCATCTTCCTTTTTGACCTTACAACCTTCTAGAAGAAGTCTAAGGGTCTTGAATTTGGACAAAAATTCTTCAATAGAGGAGAAATTATTAGGGTCCAAAGTAAGCAACTCATTTTCAAGCTGATGGGCCCTGATTTGGTTTTGAATGCCAAAGACAATATTTAGCTTGTCCAGGGCTTCATGAGGGGTGTCAATGTCAAGGATATGAAATCGAAGATCTTGAGCAATGGACATTCCTATCAACCCTCGTGCTTGATCTTGTTTATTTTCCCATTTAGCGACTTTATCATCATCAAAAGGTTTAGTTTCTAGCCCTGTGGCTATTCTATAAATCCCTTTACTTCTAAGTATATCTACCATGTGAGGTAGCCATTGGAAATAATTGGTGTTGTTAAGAATAATCGGGCATGCACTTTCCATTATTTGTTTTTTAAACTAAAGTTGAGAAAAGATAAAACTAACTGCTCCAATGGAAATGTCTCGAAAAATTAGGTGGTTTCGAAAAAACGGCTTCAGAAACAGCTTCCAGATGAAGAAGTTATGCCTTTTCAAAAAACTGAGTTGTAGATGTCGAATAGTAAAGGGTACGGTTTGAAATTTGGTGATGAAGTTCAATTTAAAAAAAAAAAATCCAGCCCCCTTAACAATTTTTTTTTTTACAAAATGAAGCTTGAGAAAGAGACTTGAACCCAAGACCTCTATTCTCATAAATAAACTCCTCACCAAGTGAGATAGTAAAAAGATTCTATAAATGTTTGAAAGGAGGAAGGGGGGGGTTTTTTAATTTAATTTAATTTAATTAATTTATTTATTTTACTCTTCGGCATGCGTGCCTTTTCCTGCACAAAAGCCACAAAAATCTGAGCAAAAAAAAATGAAATGCAAGCCTTACGACAAAATCTTAGATTTTCAGTTAGCCTTATCGACAAATATCTACTTTTTCATTATTTCTGATTTCTCGAGATCACATAAAGACGTAGGGAAAGGGCATACGTAGCAAAAAAAATCCCTTTTCTTGTTTCTGATTTACCGAGATCACATGCAGCATAGAGCAAAGAGCATACACAAAGAAGAGGGTGTAAATCTGGAAAACAAAAAAAACCTTAAAACCAAAAATAAATAGAGGGAACCGAAATAAGAAGAACTATTACAAATATAACTGCAAAACAAAAACTTTATACCTCCAGATCTATAATGTCATAACTTGGGCAGCTAGAAACCTTTTCACATGAAACGAAAGGTGTTCCTCACTATAAAAAACGCTTCAGACACAACAAAGTAGCTCTCCAAGCCCAAAAATGTTCAAAAATAGTAGATCTACAAAACATAATTCACATGCAGTCAAACCGGCTTCAGAGTTTGATCAAGAAGGATGTGGACCTCAAAATAACTCTGATACCATGTAGTAATTTACAATTTAAGTTCCTTAGATCAAGAACCAAAGGTCACTGCTCAAAAAAATATCACAAATCAGTACACCAGTATAATCACGTGGTTAAAACCCTCAAAGAGGGAAACAATCCACGACCTGAGCCAAAGCGGCCACTTCAGGCAATTTATTAATATAAAAAGAAAAGTTATATATGTTTCTCTCATAAAATATTATAGGAAAAATGACCCTCCATGCTCTTTAAATAGAGATCATGGAACAATCGAGTGTTAAGCCACGAAACAAGTGTCATTAATACCGAGGAGAGAGATAATCGTCAGATCACTACAAATCGTGACCGTCGGATTATAAGTTACAAATGTACATGGTAAAGGAACACACTTTACCTAACTCTACACTAGAGTAATTTATTCTTAACTATTTCCTATTTGTCGAAATATCCTAACAGTAGGGGATTCCCCTACTTGTCAATGGTTACAAGCTTAAGGTTTACAAAAATCCCCTGTCTAGGGAAGAATTTGTAAATTCCATAAACATGAAGGTGTGTGTCATGGGAGACTACCAACACATCTCCCTCCTAGAAAAAAAGAAAAATAAAGAAGCATGGGTGAAAACCTCTCTGAGGCACCCAAGGCCAACTCCAGGGTTGAAAACCTCCATGAGGGAACCATGGAGGAAATAAAAAGAAAAAGAAAGAAAAAATAAAAATGAAATATCCTTGGGTGAAAACCTCTCTGAGGCACCCAAGGCAGGCTTGTGGGTTGAAAACCTTTCTAGATGCATCCCACTTTCCTTCTGAAAAATAAAAACAAAATAAAAGAGAGAAAGAAAATACTCGTGCACTCATTTTTTTTTTTCTGTTTTGTAGGTTATTGATCAAAGATGGTTTTTGGATCCATAGGAGAATTTTTTCTTCATGTATCCCTCTCCTCTGCTTACACACTCCATGGACCACTCTGCCATACACCCATTCATTCATTTCATCCCTCAAATAGGTAGAAATCTCCATTTTTTTCTCCGAACTGTAATTTCTATAGGCAAGTCTAGGAGCTACATGATTCTTGTAGCACTAGAGGAAAATCACATGAATACCACATGAAACTTATTCATGAAGGAAGGATTTCTCTCAAGGATTTTTAAACTTCAAGGAGAGCATGATAATTTTTTTTTTCCTATACCTACCACTCCTAACCGCTCATTTCACTCCATGTACAAGGATTCATTCTCTAAACCCTATGTTGTGCCACTAGAAGCTAGATCATTTGTAACTTGGCATGAGACTTCTATCCTTACCTATCCACCACTCCATTCATTCCATGAATCCATTCATGATCTCCATAAAACATTTCCATTCATTTCTAAGCATGAAGAAGAAAAAATAAGACTGCTACAGGAAATTGGAATTTTTCCTGTAGCAATTCTGTGTATGGCACAACAAAGCCAAAAGATGAAGAAAATTTTATGAAGATGGCTTAAAAATACCACCAGCAAACTCTAGGAGAGTGAGAACACTAGAAAAGACACCTGAAGACCTCCATGCAACACCCGCAAGAAGAAAAGACAAAAAAAAGATTAAGCAGCTCACTCAGAAAATAAACAAGAAAAAAAACAACAAGAGGAAAATCATGACTGCAACCACAAGCTCCATCTCATTCTACAACACACCAGCACCAGGTAGGCTCAGCTATGGACTTCACCTCTCATTATGCATTCATAATGACCAAAATAGTTTAATGTTGAGGTTTAGAGATTTAAAAGGAAAAACATGGGCAATTAGCTTGGCCACCTTCGTAAAGTAAAACTAAAGGAAAAGTGAAAGTTAAATGCCACCTGGGCAAGTCAAATCAATTCAATATGAAGTGAATGAGTACGAAGAGGTGATTATGAGGTTTTGCAATCATTAACTAAAGTGGGACCAGTGGTCTCAAAGAGGAAAATTAGTGTTAAATTCGAGTCACCACTGCAATCCAAATTTAGTTAAAAATTCCATAAAAGTGAGTTGTGCCTCATTATCACCACTTCACTGAGAATTTTGAGAGTAGTGAGAGAAAAATAGTAGTGGGTTCCATCAGGGAGAGAAGAATCGATGTCTGGGCTTGCATGCACCATCATGCGACAGGAAATAGAGAATTGGTACAAGGAACTACACAGAAAGATCAACAAGGATACGAAGGGAAAAATAGAGTCACATGTGGGAAAAATTGTTGTATAAGGCAGCCATCTCCCAAGAAAAAACACCAGAGGATAGAGGTAAGTGGTTGTCACCTTCCATAACTGAAATTTATCCATGAAGTTTGCACACAACAACTTATAATTTGGTAATTAAAGGGTAAATTTTTTTTTCATCTGTTTGAGACGATAAGTTCCAACACCTCTTCATATAACTCTCAAACATCTTACCACATACCTATCACAAAAATAACAATAGGAGGGGTATTTAACGTAAGGGAGCCCACTGATATTAAAATAATAAGGCAGCATCCTCAAGTCATGGAAATTTTTAGAAACCACCAATGGCTAGGTTTCTTTGACATTTTGAAAGGTTTTGATGAGGATATAGCTAGACAGTTTGCAGGGCTCTGAAATAAAACTTAGAGGAGAGAGCTACCAATGTGGTTAGGGGCCTATCCATCACACTTTAACTTAAAATAAATCACTAAAGTCACTACTTCTCCCTTAGAATTTAAATGGGTTAAGGAAAGGATGCCAAGTACTGCAGCCAAGAAAGGATTATTTCTGCTAGGATAAGAATACTTTGAAAACAAGAATAGAGTGAGGAGAGAAAGCCTTCCATACCCCTAGGATGAAGTAGCCTTCCATATCATGAAATTCATTTCTTGTGAAGGAAGACTTAGTGTAGTTTATGGGTACCATTTTAGGTTTTTGAATGAGATTAGGTTTAAAGGAGAACTCCCTCTAGAACATATATTGAGCATACCACATTTCCTCTTGAAATCAATAACACATGAGAAAAAAGGTAAGGGAAATAAAATATTAGTGTTTGGCTCATCATGGCCTTATAAAACTGATAGTGAATGATTCTTTGAGAAGATTAAACCTCCCTGTATCTCGGTACTCATTCATAGACATAGATAGGGAAGCCTTCATAGCCACCAAAACAAGAAAAAACTCTTCCTCTATTCTTAGAGCGATGGAGGTAGAAGAATAGGTAGAGGAGATAGAAGAACAAGAAGAGGAGGTCGAAGATGAGGAAGAAAAAGAAAAAATGGAGGTTGAAAGAGAAAACACAGAGGCATTAGAAACAGAAAAGGAAGAGATTGAGGGGAAGAAGGAAGAAAATATAGAGGAGAAGAAAGGGTTCGACCCTATGCTAGGCAGTAATACCTCCTCACAGGACAACATCATGTCACTAGACATAACACATCAGGAAATGGCTGCCACCCTAGCCATTTTGAGCACACCTAAAAAAACAAAGAGGAAGAGGCAAAAAACCTATGTATTTCATGACTAGGAAGAGGAAAAGGGTGAGGTAAGGGAAACCAATGACTCCAACCAAAAACCCTATTTCCATTAAAGAGTCACCCAAGAAAGATGATGAAATCAAGGTAGAAGAAGGAAAGGCACAAGAGGTCACCTCACCTGTGAGGACCTCTGTGACCTACATAAGAAGAAACTCAACAAGGTTGGCATCCCATGCACATCATACATTCCCCACAGACCCTCAAAAGACATAAACAATGGAAAAACAAGCAAAAGAGATTCTTCAGCAGAAAAAACAGAGTTTTCTACAAGAAACTCTATCTTTGCTACAGGAAACTACAGAAGCCCTAGAATTAGAGAAAAAGACCTTCCTTGAGGGAGAATAGACAATCATAGATGGGAAAGAGGTTAAAGAAGATTAGGACAAGACAAAAAATGAAGGGAAATATGAAAAAGGGGGGAAGAGAAGGATGAAAAGGAGGAGGCTACCTCACCAAAATCTATCCTTAAAGATGTAACAGTAGTCCCAAACCTTAGCCCTCAACCCAATCTCAGCTCCTACTACACATTTATTGAAGGTGGCAGATTGATTCCTCAGAAGTTCACAATGCCTTTATTCTCTCAGTTGGAAGAGGAGAGGGCACACACTCATCATTAGATTAAGATTGCCACAACTACAAGTGTGCATGACATCGGGGTCATGGAGGAAAATATGACCGAGTTGGGAAGGAATTTGTATGATACTAGGCTAAGAGAATCCATGTTGAAAGAGAATCTTCAAAAGGCCCAAGAAGAGAATGTAGCATTGCAGGAAAAACTTCAGCAAAAGGACAAACAAATGGCCACCATGGCATATTTTTGCATGGAGGCCATCCAACATAGATATTCATCAGATTCCTATACAGTCTAACTCAAGGAGTAGTGGCTCATATTTCAAATAAAAAATTTGGCCTCTCATGGATCCTTACCTTTTCAAAATTGTAGACAATTCATTGACTTTTGCAACCAATCAAGTATGGAAGACAAGGCAAAAATGGCAGAATCTAAATGCACAATATTGTGTTGACAAAATTGAACATTTAGGACCCTAATCCTGGAATGGGAGACTTTTATTTTGTTAGGGTCCTATAATAATATGATTCATAATTTTGAATTGACTATGATTAGTCTTGTAATATGTACATACTTTGCTTTCTGCAAATTATTCTCCCATATTTAAAAATGCAAAGAGAGTAAAAGTCCTAAAATAAAAATCAAAGGAATGAAATAAAAAGATAAAAAAGGAATATAAAAAATGAACCCCAACAAAAAAATGGATAAAAATAGATCATTAAAGTGATGCAAATTCAAATGCCACTACTTTATACTTTACTTTGCAAAAATAATATTGTGTGTGGCTTGTAAAAAATTCCACAATCCGTGAAGGACAAGCTACTTAATCTTGATCTTTCATGTTTTAAATTTCATGCTCATAGATAGAGAATAAAGATCTAGCCAAACTGTTTAATCTTGGCAGATCAGTAGTTAGGTATAGAATAATAAATGAGCTCAACAGTTTAATCCAAATCATTGGAAGTAATAAGGTTAGAATTAGATAGTTTGTTGTTAAAAGAAAAATAAAAAAAGGTCTGCAAGCTCAAATGCACCCAAATGAATGAAGAAAAAAATGTTAGGGTAGATGATGGGTAGGAAAAAATAGTTTTCATAAGGCATGGATAGCAGAATTGATCATTTCATACTTATTAATTTCCCTCTAAATTCATTTTCCCTTGTAAAAAACTCCTTCCCCTTCATTTTAACCCTCTCCCCTTACTTCACTCCTTTTCCCTATAAAAATCCCCGTTTCCCTAGTTTAAAATGCAATATTCTCCTTTGGAAAAGTAAAATCCCTTTATTAACTTCCATTTTCATTCATACTACCCCATAAAATACACTTATCATAAGTTTCAAGTTTAAAATAATAATATTGGGCCACACTATTAAAATCCCACCCCTTTATTAGTTTTAAACACTATCCTTAGTGTGTTTTAAAATCCCTCCATTTAAATTAATCATTTCATTAACCTTATTTTATTAAATCCCATTAAAAATTTATCCCGTACTTAATTAATTCCCACATATACATACTATCCACTACCCCTTATATATTTATAACCTATAGTTTTAATTTTCCCACGTTTGATATATCCTGGCCACACCTTATAACTCTTCTACCTATTAACCTTTTTACATATCCCATCGCATGACGTTATTCCTCGGGCCTCGCCTATCAAATGTCTTATGAAATCCTGCTATTTTCCAACCGTCGAATCTTAATTGATCATATCCAACAGACAATAACTCATATCGCATCCTCGATCGCTCAAACTTTAACCACCCCGAGGCCTTGTGAGATGAGTATTTTTCGCACCCCTCTCCCCTGCTACGTGGCAATATTTCATTGCGTTGCATCCTCAAAAATTATACCACCTACCCACTTTTGTCGATGCGAAAACAACAAGCCTGTTTTCTCCCGTTATCAAAACCAAATCTCCCATTTGAATTGACCTCACGCATTGATGATTAACCACTATTGGTTAAAAAATGCATAAGGCTGCCCTTTTGACCATTTTCACCATTATTTATGTTACACTCTTATGCAAAGAGAGACTGATGACGTATTTTAAACCAAACATCACTCTGCTAACCTTGTTTTAATCCAGAGTTCAATAAAATTCAACCCTGCTATTACTTAAGCTACTGCAGAAATAGACAAAAGCTTTATAAAGACCAGTGAATCCATAGAAAACCTCTGTTGCGTCCAAAACCACCTCTGCAAGCCAGAAAATCACCCTTTCCAAGTATTCCTTAGTGCAAAGGCATGTTCCTAAAGCTATAAAAAATTAAAAAAGTAATTGAATCATTTAGGAGCCTTTGCAGACCAAAAGAAATCCCTATTGCTTCCCAGTCCTTTTTTAGTAGACCCTAGGCATCTTTTCACGTAATTCCCCAAGCTTGAGACTATTCTTGATCATAAAGCCTGAATATTTAATCAACTGAACCATTGTAGACCAGACGAAAATCCACTATATCATTCCAAACCCTGTGGGAGACTATAAATAATATTTCAAAGCATTCATAAAAGACCAAAGCTTATTTCTTGAAGAAAAGAGTAATCAATTGATTAAAATTTAATAAATATGGTTTCGAAAAGCATTGTATCAGTTAATCCCCTGCAACCTCCAGTTGTTGATGTAGAACACACTCCCTTAGCACATAGAGATTTTAAAATTAGTGACTCTGTCACTGAGTTTAATCGTCTTGAGCTCCACTGCTCGAGCCATGACAAATCAACTGACCAAGCTGATGAGGTTTTCATTTGGGAGTCTAATTTTCCCAAGTATGTTGTCCGACAGACCTTCTAGTGTCCATAGGTGATAAGAATTTGCCAAACTTGTTACTTCCCTAATCAAAGAGCCATTATAACCCCTCATAAAGAAATTATTTTCACTATCGCAACTAAATCGATTAATTAGATGCTGCAAATCTAGTCTACGCCAGATGAAACCCATTTATCTATTAATACCCTCACACTGTTGTATCTGAATCTCGACTTCCCAAAGAGGTTCAAGATATTCCAAAATTTCATCCCCTCATCAGTAGAAAACCCCAAAACCAACCCTCCTTATCCATCAACTATATTCTTTGAGAGAACCAGGCATATTATTAGCATGATATCTTTTATTCTTGGTTATTTAACTAATGAGCATGTTGATGCTTTAGTCTTAGGTTTCCTGTCTAATTTCACACTTGGTCAGCCTCCTGCTACCATATTCAATTTTTCCCAGTACCTTACTAATACATTCCATGAACAACTAGTCAAATTACCTGAAGAAGGTGTCTTCAAGTACTCATCAGTATTGTTTCACATGTTTTTATACTTTCAACCAAAAATATTTGCCATGAACTTTCAGAAATTGGATGTTGAAGGTAATCCATAGTCAATAATATTTTGGACTCCATTATCGAGAAATACTCCACAGATTCCACACACATAGGCTTCGTTGACTCTTTAATCCATCCAATTGTCAACATGCTGAACAACAAAATTCAACCAAGAGTCAGTGATGACAATAAAAAGGTCCTGCAATTATTAGAGCATAGTAGGACAAGAGATTGGTACCTCTATCAAAATCACATAGAGATTAGGGTATATTGATCTAATATTTTTCCATATAAGATGCCTAAATACCTCCCAATGAGGTTATTTTCCCTTGAATATATTAGGTAGATCGTTAAGTCTGATGCAATAAATTTCTTGGCAACCAAAAGGAAGACACAATTTAAGATAAAGAATCATGTTGGTCCTTTTATTTGCAACAGTAGAGATGCAGTTCCACAAGCATAAAATTATTTGCAGGAATTTATATTCAGTTAGAGTTTCTAATGGTATTATGATCCTTTAGGAGTAATAAGCAAGTTAAGAGTCAAATGTAAATTAACTCCTTATGTACATGAACCTAAGTCAGACATTGAGAAATACTCCAATCAGTATGAATGGTTGGAGAACACTTTGAAAGAGGCAGAGAATTAAGGTGATACTAGTTCTATCTTGTAGACTCCAGCCCCACATGATAGGAACTCCAAGAGAGAAAGAGAAGAAGGATCATACTCAGAACAGACTACCACTAAAACTAAATTTAAACTGGTATATAGGAAGAATCCAAAATTAAATCTTGTAAATGAAGAAGTGTAAACTATTGAAGTAATTGACCTAGATACAGTGGTAAAGGATAATGCACCTCTTGTCGTTTCTGAAGAAACTCACCAACCTTCAACATCAAACACTCAAATGATTCAAAAGAAACATAGTATTGAAGTGTCTTCATCTAGCAAACTAGAAGAGAAAGAGAAGGGCATCATACATAAGTAAAAAGAGATCAAGATCAGAAATGAGGCCTTGAAGGCTGATACATATACTCAATACTGGAAATAGTCACCTAGTGACCAAAACAGATTGCTTTCTGCATTTGAATAAAAAACTAGGAAAATTTAATTGACTTTCCTACAACCCACAATAAAACATCCCAAATCATCAGAGGATTATAAAAATACATCATATGAAGTTCAAGAAAAATAACTTCGTCCTATAGACCAGATAGAATTTCACAAGCAAGCTGATGAAATGTTTTATTCTACCATGAAAAACAAATCCATGAGTGTACAGAAGTTGCAAAGCACTCTAGGGAACATCAGAGATCACCTAAAGTTATAAAAGGCATTCTCACAGGCTAAGGATAACATAATTAAATCTCTGGAAGATTTAATTATTGAAGTAGGATATGATCCAACAAATGTCAAAGTTGTAGATGAACTCATAAAAAAAAAGAATGCAGACATTGTTGCATTAAAAAAGAAACTAAAACTGCCTCCTACTAAACATCCACAAGAAAAGGAAGTGTTAGAAAATGAAGGAAAAAAAGATTAGATGATGAACCTCATTCTTCAATTAACTGCCCAACTAAAAGAAATTGAAAATGAGATGGACAAGTTAGTGTAGGAGAAAAAATCCAGATCAGAAGAAGTCCTTGTCACTGTTATTCCTGTAGTCACTACAATTTCTCCTTCTACCTTAGCAAAGTCATTGGCCCCTTTAGTTCCAATAGCTACATCACTTCCTGTTACATCAACAACTACTTCAGCAACAGAGTCATCTACAACAGCAGCAAAGCCTACTGATGAAGCAAGTAAACTTGATAAAGAAATGCAGGAAATGTCCATTCAGACAAATGAAATCAACAAACTCAAAGAACAGTTGAAAATTCCGGATGATGAGAAGAAACTAGTTGAGATTATGCACAATAATGAAGTACAAAAGAAAAACAGGTTAACAGAAAAAATTGAAGAAATTAGAAAAATATTTAACACTGAAAGAACCAATGGCACAAGCCAAGCAGCAGCTATGGGCCAATATCATTGAATCTGTCAATGATATTTGGCCATCCATTCAAGTTATTTATGAACAAAAAGATTTAATCAAAGCAGCAGGTGAAGACATCCAAAAAATTAAAGAACTTGGTAAGAATCCAAAAGAGGATAGTGAAATCATTAAGTTTCTTAACTCCAAGAATAAGGAAAAACTAGAATAAATTGGAATTAGTCACAGGAAAAATAGAATTCTTGAAGATAGGAAGGTGATTTCAAAAGGAACTTAATGATACAGCTAGAAGAAAAGTGTTAGAACATGGAGCTTGGAATAACTAGATTCATGATGAAGTTTCATATTCTGAGACAAAAATGCTTGCCAAATCCACTGGTTATAAATGACAGATTAATGAAACAAGAAGATTATAATAAAAAACTCAGAGAGGTGGCAAAAGAGCAAGCCAACAATTCAGCCATGCAAGGAATTCCAATAGGGAAAGTACTCTACAAAAGTTTTGAAAACCTTTTTTACCTACAACATGAGGTAAAACATTTATTCATCAACAAGCCTACTTTTTCAAAGTATACAGAAGTTGATGAAATATTTAGAAGGATGGTAAAATTCAAATTACCAGATGTAGAGAATTGAGAAAAGTTGGCTGATTTAATGTGAAGGTAAAACAGTAAACATAGTAGTCAAAGTTTAAAGTGTAAAAACAACAGTGACATTCAAAGAGTATCAGAGTTAAAGTGTATTAGATGAAAGAAATAGGTTAAATTCAAAACAGAAACGATAAATTAGAGTGAAAGCTTCTAACGTAAAGGACACTCAACTGCCTAAACAGACAGCCTTCGTTGAGCAACAGTTAGAGAAAAATAAACAAAAGATCAAAGACATCAAACAAAAAAGTCAATAAAAGAAGGGACATCTTGCATTAGTTAGATAGCTATCACATTTTCTTGCATGAAGATATTTATTTTTCCTTGAATAATGTAATATTCGCAAATTTCCACATCATATTTGGAATATCAGAGTCCTTGATTTTCTTAATGAATTAAGTAAATAAAAGGGTGGAGGGACCCACAATCCTGAATATGAATAAATATCAACTTTGTGTGTGTGCATGTGGATTAATTAAGCCTAGATCTACATAATAAGGTACTTTAGCAACTACTAATGTGAATGAAATTGGGGAACCTGTCTCATTAATGAGATAGATCATGGAGGTTGACACAGTTAACTAAGATCTTGAAGAGATCAAACAGAAGGTTGATTCAGTCAACTAAGATCTTGAATATGTCAAAAAAAAGATCATGAGACATTCATGTTAAAGTGATGGAGGATGATGTGCAAACAAAGCACACTTGATGGAGAGGGTGTACATTGCACCTAGACATGATGGTTGATTTGGTCAAATAGCGCAGTCCAACTTGGAGGATTTTGTCCACATACACTGCACAGTCTAAATGAGGGCCAAGGCTTGGGAACACTCAAATTTTATATAAAGAAGATGAAGGCAAGGATGAGGGCATGTTTATTATTCTTGATGTAAAGATATTTTCAGATCTAGAATTGTCATGTGACATTCCATTTCTTTCTTGGGCTGCTTAGCAGAGATTGCAAGTGTTGTTTAGCACAGGGTGTTCCTGGTCAGGAATCCCATATCCTTCTTAGATCAGCTCTAGAAAGAGTATTTTACTTCATATTACATCTGGCTTTGAGTTCCACATCTCTTTTCCTACTTTCTGCAGAACATCCATATTCAGAAATTGCAGATTTCTAAAGATCAGTTTGGAAGGAGGAAGTTTTCTTCAGTACTTTAGCTGGAGAACTAGTGATGGTTTATTCCTATCACCTTGAGCTTTAATATCAGCTTCCTGGAGCTTCATTGTAGATCTAGCAACAGGCCAAAAGTTATTGGCCACCTAGCAGCAGTATTTCCCTCAGGAATTACGCTGTCCATTTTGCAGATCCAAAAGGAGGAAGGAAGTTGCTAGTATTTCAGCTAGCAATCCTGTGAGATATCATTCCCTCACATTGCCATCAGTCTTACCATCAGCCTAGAGTTTATTGCAGTATTTTTCAGCAGGAAGAAGGACTCTCTTTCCCTCACAGTGTAGTTTCTAGAGGTAGTTCTATTGCAGCAGTTGCAATCAGCATTAGAGGATTGAGAAGCTAGATCTAGAGCTTCTAGCTCATAGATCTGAAGAAGGGATCATCCCTTGAAGCATAGATCTGATCTGATAACATATTTCAGCCATCTATTTATCAGATCTAGCTTCAGATCTATATTTCCCAGCAGATCAAGGATCAAATCCTAGGGAGGTGATTTTCCAAAGTTGTAGATCTGGAAAATCATTTTTGGGTTATCTTGGGAATCCATCACATTGGAAAAATCTCAAATATTGGCATCATCTGAGCTCCAGTTTTGAGTAGATATGCATTTTCATTTTCATCCTGTAGCTATATGTTCATATTTTGCTGAAGGGATAGCGTAGTATTTTCTTCAACACCTCTCCAGTTACGTTGTACCTATTGTAGCATGTTTTCTGGGTGATTATAGACCAACTTTTTGGCTAGATCTCCTTATATTCTTGTACATTGTGTAACTAAATAATTTCCATATAATAAAATGGTTCAACTTCTCTATAAATTCTGATGTTGTCTTAACATTTATTGTTTATCTTGTTTTACTTCTTATATTGTGCTTAAGTATTACTGGATTCTCCCTTTTGGGATATTACAGTGGTATCGGAGCATGATCTTTGGCTCAACTTGTGGATATTTCATCTTTTGCATCTAAAGAAGAAGAAGATAGATGAGATCTATCATTGAGGAAGAAAATTATGCCGCTCATTTCTTTAGATATATCCAAGATCTCTCTAAGGAGGTCTATCAAATGAAAGAGGAAATGCAGAAAGAAGGTCCAAGAAGAAGATGTGATGATGAAGGTCCCAGCACTTCCTATCAACAAAGAAGAAAACCAGAGAATCCTAGATCTCCTCATAGACCCGCGATGACCACTTTATTTGAAGAAGGTGAAGGGTGTAGAAATTAAGGAAGGAATGAACCTGAGACTCATGAGACTCTCAATCTATATCTTGAAGAGTACAAAGCACAGTCTAGAGCATTCAAGGAGAAGCTAACTCTCCAAAAATTCTTCAAAGTAAAATAAGAAAGAGGATCCTATACCAGCAATAGAAGAAAAAGGTATAATAGATTCTATTTTCCTACATTTGATGGATCTTCCTCAAGCACTGTTAAGGATTGGAGGAGAGAGTTAGATGCATCTTTCAGATTACATCCTGTGAACAACCTCTTCATCTCTTAGGTGAAGCAAATGATTGGTGGTTTGGTCACATGGAGCATGCAAAGGTGACTAAATATTCATATTTCTTTCACAAGTTGAGGAAGAATGTTGATGTGGAGAAGACAGAGATGTGCTACAAAGAGACATTTCCTAAGGAGGGTACTGTCAATCTTGTCACTCTGGACAAGAGGTCACTACATTCGCCACTAGCTATAGAAGTACTTGCATCTAGAGAAGAGACACATGCACCTTTGCAAGATGGTCTTGAGCTCTTAACATATAGAGTCCCATGCATGATTCAGGAGATGTATGAGGAAGAGGAGGAATATTCTAGCGCTAGTACATTGGAAGAAGATTAGCCATCTCTCTTACTAGTAGTTGGAGGCACTATTGTCTCGGTTGGAGGAATTCTTATGTTATATCAAGAGGTTCCCACATATCAGTTGATCCAAGGTATGCATACACATTCATCACCTATTGTTTTGGTAGATCTTATTGAAACTTATGGGGACATGCCATCAGGGCCAATGCATAACCAAGGGTTAGAACATAGTGCTGATTTGAAGAAGCAACATATCACAGTGCAAAGGACCCTTGATTTAATCAAGGAGGTGATGAAAATCTATCCCATTTTTTCATGGATGAAATACATTCAACCTCTTGAGTTTAAGTGTATATTTTCAAAAGAAGGGATGAGCATAATCCTTTATACAATGATTGGTTATGAGATCAATATTGTACCTTTCTTTGAGACAGTTTATGTATTACCTTGCCGATCTATAGCATTGTCACTTAGAAGCAGTGATAATGATGAGGCCCCATTATTTGTGGAGCATTTTGAAGGTAGCTTCACTCATGAAGCAATGGAGGTAAAGATAATAAATGGTATACATCTAGATATGAGAAACCTTTTCTCCTTTCTTGATGACACTTTCTCAATGAGAACCTCACTGCTCAAAGAGAGACTTCTACCTACAACAGATCCAGGAAATCATTGTTTTTGGAAGGCCATGGATGAGAAGAATGTCTCATTAAGAGATATCATTGGAGGTGCACTTCAACATTTCATGGAGTGCAAAGTTCTTTATCAGTTTGGGGAAGATGGTATTCTACGAAGGGAGGATACCATGATTATGCAGCATATCACTCATCTTCCATATTGGGGTGAGTAGATGAGGAAGATGAGCAAGGGGTTGCATGACCACTTGTAGATTTATATGGGCCAGCAAGCTTGGTTACATTGGTTTCCCTTGGGAGGTTCTTGTCACTGCCCAAAGTCTCCTATTTCCTTGATCCATACCTTGAGGAACACTTATGAGATGAAGAAGAAGGCATGGCTATGCTAATTTCTCTTGGGTGAGTATGGTTACCACCCAATAGCTCGTATTTTTATGATTCATGCCTTGTGTTTCAATGGAAAAATGCAGCAAAATAAGGCATGTTCATTTTGGTTTCACTTGAGAGAGATTGGCCACCACATGACATCTCCTATATCTATGCGTTTTGTCCTGGGGTAAATCTTGGCATGATGCTCTCATGATGTGCATTGATGATGTTTCTTTGTATTGGGCTGATGTGACATTCCATATGTCCATTAGTATGTTTTTTCTTCATGATGCACATGAGGAGGAGAGAAAGCAGCAAGATCTCTTATTGCTTTGGTTGCTTTTGGGGGAGTTTGGCTTGTCAATATTACATAGAGGAGATGGAGGATGGTGGCAAAGGGCCTCACTTCGATGGTTACTATTAGGAGAATATGGTTTGACATCCTTGTCTACCCATATATCTCCTTTCATTGTTCTTTTGCATAACATTGGAATGATGCTTGGATCCAACAAGGCCAACATGGCTAAGTATGAGAGCATATCAATGCTCAATCTAATTCATAAAACATGGGACGGAGACATGTATTGCTTGATGGAGCTTTTCCTTTGTGAAGAGAACCACCTTATTTTATGCACCTCATGTATTGATGACGATGTTGGACATCATGTGGTTGTCACTTGGTACTTCATGATGGGGGGAGGACATTTAACCATATAGTTAGAGGTCATTCCTTATGTTTTTAAAAGAAAGCTTTGGAACCAAACATGCACAACCCATTACAGCAAATGGAGGAAGCCTTCCTTATGTGGATGCCATTTGGAGGGGAATAGATGGCCTTGAATATAATTTTGGAGTTTCTTAAGGACAAGCAACATTTTTCTGGGGGGGGGACTGTAATATTCCCAAATTTCCACATCATATTTGGAATATTAGAGTCCTTGATTTTCTTAATGAATTAAGTAAATAAAAGGGTGAAGGGACCCACAATCCTCAATATGAATAAATATCAAATTTATGTGTGTGAATGTGAATTAATTAAGCCTATATCTACATAATAAGGTAGTTGAGAAAATACTAATGTAAATGAAATTGGAGAACCTGTATCATTAATGAGATAGATCATGGAGGTTGACACAGTCAACTAAGATCTTGAAGAGATCAAACAGAAGGTTGATTCAGTCAAACAAGATCTTGAAGATGTCAAACAAAAGATCATGATACATTCATGATAAAGCGATGGAGGATGATGTGAAAACAAAGCACACTTGATGGAGAGGGTGTACATTGCACCTAGACATGATGGTTGATTTGGTCAAACAGTGCAGTCCAACTTGGAGGATCTTGTCCACATACACTGCGCAGTATAAATGAGGGCCAAGGCTTGGGAAGGCTCAAATGTTATATAAAGAAGATGAAGGCAAGGATGAGGGCATGTTGATTATTCTTGATGTAAAGATCTTTTCAAATTTGGAATTGTCATGTGACATTCCAATCATTTCTTGGGATATTTAGTAGAGGTTGCAAGTGCTATTTAGCACAGGGTGTTCCTGGTCGGGAATCCCACCTATTTCTTAGAGCAGTTGTAGAAAGAGTATTGTACTTCATATTACATCAAGCTTTGAGGGCCACATCTCTTTTCATACTTTCTACAGAACATCCATATTCAGAAATTGCAGATTTATGAAGATCAGTTTGGAAGGAGGAAGTTGTCTTCAGTACTTCAGCTGGAGAACTGGTGATGGTTTATTCATATCACCTTGGGCTTAAAGATTATATTGCCAAATATTCATTGTAGATCTAGCATCAGGCCAAAATTTATTGACCTCCTAGCAGCAGTATTTCCCTCAGGAATTACGCTGTCCATTTTTCAGATCCAAAAGGAGGAAGGAAGTTGCTAGAATTTCAAATAGAAATCCTGTGAGGGATCATTCCCTCACATTTCCACCAGTCTTACCATAAGCCTGGAGTTTATTACAACATTTTTCAGTAGGAATAATGCCTCTCTTTCTCTCACAGCATAGTTTCTAGAGGCAGTTGTGTTGCATCAGTTGCAATCAACATTGGAGGATTGACAAGCTATATCTAGAGCTTCTAGCTCATAGATCTAAAGAAGGAATCAACCCTTCAAGCATAGATATGATCTGATAGCATATTTCGGCCATCCATTTATCAGATCTAGCTTCAGATCTGTATTTCCCAACAGATCAAGGATCAAATCCTAGGGAGGTGATTTTCCCAAGTTGCAGATCTGGAAAATCATTTCTGGGTTATCTTGGGAATCCATCACATTGGCCAGATCTTGAATCTCGGCATCATATGAGCTCCATTTTTTAGTAGATCTTCATTTTCCTTTTTAGCCTGCAGCTATATGTTCATATTCTGCTAAAGGGACAACACAATATTTGCTTCAGTACCTCTCCAGTTATGCTGTACCTGTTGTAACATGTTTTCTGGGTGATTCTAGACAAAAAATTTGGATAGATCTCCTTATATTCATGTACATTGTGTAACTGAATCATCTCCATATAATAAAATGGCTCAGCTTCTCTGTAAATTCTAATGTTGTCTTAAGATTTATTGTTTATCTTGTTGCAGTTCTTATATTGTGTTTAAGTGTTACTGCATTCTCCCTTTTGGGATATTACAAATAATTCCTAAGTTTGTTTCAGGATATTTTGTAAGAGTTTTTGTATAAATACTTCACATTTTGAAGTATTGAGGGTGGATTGTGGATTGCTAAACATTTCTATAGATGTACTGATCTGAGCCAGAGGGTTCTTTGTACCATTTTCAAGTCAGCAAACTGGATTGAGCAATAAAGACATTATTTTACACGATTCATGTGTTGGGCCACTTCAGTGAAGTACTCTCAATTGTTCTTTGTTTTTATCTGAATTTTTCACATACTTACATGTTTTCTAAATCTAAATGTATAACAGGAATGTTATTTAGGAATATGTTTAAAAACACTCTGTCTTGAACTGTTATTTCATTTTTATGTTTTCTACTGATATCTAGATTAGGGAATTCTTAATTTCTCCCTAGTTTCGATTGGCCTCCTTCATTTCCCTCATTATCTGGATCTCAGAACCCTTAATTTCTCTCTCATCGCGATTGAAATCATTTTTACCATCAAACTAAGGATTTGAAGTTACTCAGCTATCTTGCCCTCTGAACACTTCCCTTTAGAACCTTGATTTTGCTCTGACTATGTGACACATTGACTGCATTAGCCCAATGGAATATAGACTTACATCTATCCATCTGAATAAGTGATTCCACCACCAAACCAAACCCAAAATAAAATCCCAAATCAATCCTACATAACTAGCCTAAAATCAACTAAAATCAACAAAGATAAATCATATAGAGAGAGCCCTCTCTAAGCATTAGGAAGACTAGATCCTAAGGCTTAAAATTAGGTTTGTTCTTACCTCTAATATTCTTTAAACCAAAATATAAAAAACCCTTGAGAACTATTGACTCCTGGGGACCATATTAGGGAAATCAGTCCTCAGTTTTTAAAATAAACCTTAAAGGAAATACTTTTACTCATATTTTCACCTTGAGATTGTTTTAAAGGGTGTTAAGTAAATTTTTCATTAAAAACTATAGTTATGGCTTCTAGAAGAACCTACTATACCAGGTCTAATCCTGATCCAGAACCTGCTGTAATAGTAGATAATCTTGACAGAATTTTTAAGAAAAACAAAAAAGTAGAGATTTTAGGTAATAAAAGTCCATTGATCAAAGAAAATTATCTTCCCAATAAATTATCAAGTTTACAAGACACTGAATTAGATTTAGATTTTGAGCAATATTTGTTTATAACTAAATCAGAAAGTGCCATATATGATAGTGTAATAGATCATGATTTCATTTCATTTATTGAAACTAAGAAAGAAACTATTTCACTTGATTCAGATCAAAAAGCTCTTGAACCTTATGATAAACTTGATGCTTTAACTCCAACTTTGATTAAGGAAATTGATGAAGATTTTCTCCAACATTTTGTTGAATTGGTTGCTTTATATTCTTATACCCCTAATCCTTCTACTAGTCATTTAGAATCTGTACATTCAAATTTATTTAGTACCACCTCATCTATTATTTCCACTATGCCTCATTCCACAGAATCCTTCAGCCGTCAGAATCATCTTCAACCTAGAGTTTTATTTCCATCCCCAAATACTGTGAGTTCATATTTTAGCACTGCTGCTGCATTTTCAAGCACTTCAACCACATTTCCAAGTACATGTTCTAGTGTCCCAACCTCATCTGCAAGTACTTCAACCTCATCACCAAGAACCACACATTTACCTCCCAACCCAACTAGAATCTTATCCATGGCTGCCAAATATGCCTCATTGGTCCTACGAGGTCAATTTAATAACATGCTCGAGGATTACCAAAGAAAAATACCTCAATTTGATGCAACTAGTCAATACATTGCACAACAAAATGTTAACAAAATGACATTACTTTGAATTCCATGAAATTGATGAATCTGATGTCCAAATGAGGCTATTTGCCCAAACTTTAGATGGAGAAGTAAAGAAATGGTTTAAATCTTTACCTGCCAATCATATTGTTGATTTATAACCATTCCATAGATTGTTTATCAGTAGATGGTAGAAAAATAATAATCCTTTACAATTTTTTTCTGAATATGAACACATAAAAAGAGGACCTAATGAGTCAGTTCAGGACTATTGTACTAGATTCAATAGTATCTATAATGCTATTCCATCAAACATTAAACCTCCAAAAGATCTAGCTTTACTCCAATTTCCTGATGGTTTTGATATGGATATGTCATATCAACTGAGGGAAAGGAAGCTAGAAACACTAGAACAAATGAAAAACGTTGCAGTTAGTGTAGAAGGAAATTTTTTAGCCAAGAGAGAAAGAATGAGAAATGAAAGAAGAGTAACAATAAAAGAGGAAACATCTACATCAGATAGAAAAATAGATAGTTTAGCAAAATCCATGGAAAAAATGATGGATAGACTAGAAAGAATGGAAAGGAAACCACAGTGGGATAATCAACAACAAGGTCCCCAAATAATAAAGCCCAACTTTAGAAAAATCACAAACATTGGTAAATCTAGAGAATCAACACCTGATCAAACAAATAAGACCTCCTTTCCAAGAGAACTATGCTGAAAGTTCTCACCAAAAGAAAGAAGATGAAGACACTCGGATTAACTTAATGGGAATCAATGATGATAATACTATTTTTCTTACACAAGAAGAACAAGAATTATATGAGATACAATAGTTACAATTACAATCTGGAGAGTCTTTTTATTATAAGAAAGGTTATGAGTTTGCCATTAATGAATTTCACAAGCAATATAACCTTAGGAGAAAGAAAAATGTAGAGGCCCTTACTAAGAAAAAATCTCAAACTCAGACAAAGAAAATAGTAGAAGCTCCTACAACCAAAGTATTTCAAATCCTCCCTAAAGAAACCCAACAAAAACTCTAGTTCAAATCAGAAACATTCAAGTCCTAATTAGAAAATTTCTAGTCCAAAAATTACACCCAGTCCAAAAATTGTAGACATTGTAGATATTGTTGTTCCTTCATTTTATGTAATTCAAATTCTGGAATAAAAAGAAACACAGTTTTAAAATAGAAAAAGAAGGAAATTGACAATGACAACATATTTCATGAATCAATGTGGCACTTAGACTTTGATGGCTTAGTGACCAAACTAGGAGCAGGAGCAGGAGTTTGGATTCATAACATGGAAAAAAATCATTTAGAAGGTCATGCCTTTAGATTAAAATTCAAATGTAAAAAAAAACATGGCAGAGTATGAGGCTTTAATCTTAGGACTACAGATTTTTATAAATCTAGGAGGTAAAAGATTTTCTATCATGGGAGACTCTGACTTAATTGTAAAAAAAATGAGAGTGGAATATTCTCTATATAATCCTAGATTAAGCCAATAAAGGGAAACAATTTTAGATCTGATTAAATAATTTCCTGAAATTGACTTTGCTGTAATTTCTAGGAAACAAAACAGTCAGGCACATAGTTTAGCAAATTTTTCTAGTACCTGCAATCTTCCTTTTCAGCCAAATCACCAATATACATCAAAGGTAATAGACGGGCCTACTATACCAACAACTTAAAATATTAGCAAATTTTTACACAAGATACTCAAATCTATGATTTATGAATGATGAGGGAGAATTCCAAAATTGTAACATAGATATAGATTGTACAGTAGATCGAAATATAGACAGTGAGATAGATGTAAATAATTTAGATTTCACTGAACCCACTAAATTTACTCAAGTAGAAATAGGTAAGTTAGAAAAAGTAGAAATAGAAGAAATGACAGATGATGATTCTGATATTTTAAACCTTAAGAATAACTTTTTACCTAAGGGATTAGCCCCATTAGAAGATCTTTTTAATTCAAATGTTGTTGCAATAAAACCAAAGATGGAACCATTAAGATCATACATATAAGAATGCAATATAGGAATAGAATAGAAACCTAAGCTCATCAAAATTTCCAAAGCATTACCTAAAGAATAAAATATATAGCTTTTCTTAAAGAATTTCGGGATGTATTTGCATGGAGTTATGAAGACCTTAAATCTTATGACACTAGCACAATACAACATAAAATACATATCAAAGAAGATAAAAAACCATTTAAACAGAAGCTTAGGAGGCCCTCATGAAACAAAGGAATGCGATGATGGATAACTTTGCCCATATCCTTCAATGACTGCCCATCGATGGCGCATCTGCATATAATAGCCATTCTAGAAGCACCACTCCTTTCAAGGTACATGTCAACTTCAACATTCATGTATTTGAAGGCCAGATAGATGTAGACGTCGTAGATAGATGGTTGAATTTTTTGGAAGGGTATTTCTCAGTCCATGATTTATTCGTCTAAGAAAAAATTACTTTTTTACTCCTCAAGGCCACCTCCCATGTAAAATATTGGTGGGAAACCTACTGCGAGCAAAAGGACGAGACAGAACCCTCTCTCTGCTTGGTTTCACCCACATGAAATTCATTACGAGACGGAATCAAGGAATAATATTACCTCGTGGGGAGCTATGAGGACAAGTATATCCAATGGACCATGCTACGACAACAAAGGGATCCAGATGTTCACGCGGTAACAAATTTGTTCCATACCCTACCCACAAAGATGGGTATTAAATATTCACAAAAAAATTTGGTGCTCAAGTACCAAAGTTGTTTGCATAGATAAATTTAGGAGGAAATTGAGTTACTCGACATTACCTTGCTTGGAATGGTATATCAATATGCATCCAAGATCAAGAAAAATTTTAAGCAGAAGAAGTGAGACTTTGGATCCACGAATCCAAAGCTAGGGAAAGGCACTGCCAAACCATAGAACAAGGGGCAAAGCCAAAGTGGGGAAACTCAGAACAACACCACAAATCCAAAGAAGGACATGAGGAAGTGGTGTTAATCTCATAACATCTCCACTCCCAACACAAGAAAGTGTCGGGCCAAATAATCCCTATTGGCCGAACTGAAGGCATTTGAGTCAGATGCATGTTTTGATTATGAGTCAGAATCGGACAAGGAAAATGACAAAGGGAAGAAAATCATTGATTCAAAACCTAGTGCCACTATTTACACCACCAAGCTCCATAGGGAGGAGCCCGAGGATCTAGAGGAGGGGAAGTGCCTCTTCCATTCCCATATCTGGGTGAAGGGTTCCCCACTGCAATTTCTTTTTGGTAGCGGAAGCCAAAAGAACATCATTTCAACAGAGGTCAGGAAGCAACTCAGCCTACCAACCACAACACACCCACAGCCGTATACAATTGGGTGGCTTCACCAAGGAATATATCTTCATGTTCATGAGTAGTGTCACCTTCTGTACAACATCAAGCCATTCACCGATGAGGTACTCTGTGATGTTGCTCCTCTTGACATGTTTGATGTATTATTAGGCCAACCATACTTATGGTCGCAACATGTTGTGTATGAGTGTAGGCCTTGTTATGTTATTATTACTTTGGGAAATAAGTTGTACAAGATACCAGAGGTAGTACTTCCTTCTGCCATATCTTTGAGCAGAACAAAGAAATGCAGTAAGATTATTTCCCAAACTAGGAAATTTGTTTTCATTATGATTCGCCCACAGGGAAAGAAGCAGATTCTGGCTGCAACCTCCAAATAGGGCTCCCCTGTGCGGCAATAACATATGGAAAAATATGTGGAGGAATATAAGGAAATTTTATCCTTACCCACAGAGATTCCCCTACACTATCAGGTCAAGCACTCAACTAATCTTATCCTAGGCACGTCACTACCTGATGTTGTCGTACCTCATGTGACCACACATATATTGTTTGAGGCTATTAAAGAAACTAGATTCATTGAATGCATCCAACAAGTGCACGAAATTTTGGCTAAATCTAATGCCAAGTACAAGCAGCAACATGATCAACATCGGGTGCCACACAAGTTCGAGGTGGGTGACAAATTTTTGCTACATTTGCAAGAGGAGTACCCTACTCGGCCCCACTACATGCTTCACCTGCTCTGATATGGGCCATACACCATCACTAAGGCTATATGGGATAATTCTTTCGAGCTCAGTATTTTACCACTCCTTGGTTTGCACCCAGTGATCAATGTGGACTACCTTCGACCCTACATTCCAACTGTACTCGACACATCTGACATGACATAACAACTCACACCAACAAATTTAAACCCAAACTACATGGAATAAGACGCAGTTGATGAGATCATGGACACAAAAATAAAGAACTCCCGACAACAAAAAATCTAGTTGTATCAGGTTGTCAAAGCTAGCCAACTCCTACTCCAATGCAAGTGGCTCACTAGGGAGCAAGTTTAGCAGAAGTTTCCTCATCTCGTGGAGGAACTAAATGCAATGGGGACCATTGATTCCTAAGGGTGGAGGAATTTTCAAGGTTAATATTGGTGCCCACGTGCCTATTCCACTTGGACCCTCACCATTATTTCTTTTAGGTTTTCAGTTTCCTTAATTGTAGCAAAATTTACTATTTTTGGCAGTTTTTTGGGTCGTGAACTTCTGGAACCGTTTTGAGGTCCTAAATGATGTTTTTGGGAAAAGAGGGACCAACATGGATTTTTCACTGATTTTGGTCACTTGAAAGTTGTAGTCCTCGGATATATATTTCTAACGAGGTATTATGTGTGTCAAATACATGTCGTATGCCAAAGTTACATCCCTGGGAAGTTGATGTGCCAATTTACAAAAACAAGGTCCACCGCTTTTGCGCGTCATCTCCTAGGGTTATGTTTTTTGATGTTTAGGGGTTTCCATTATTTATCAAACATAAATAGGCCTTGGATCCTCATGGTAACACATTTAAGAGGAATGTAGCCACCACATCTCTTCTTAGAAATAAGCTACCATCACCATAGCTAGTTTATTTCCATTCTTTCTGTAAGCATATTTCAGTTATTTGATATTAATGAAATGAAGTGTTATTTCCACTAAATCTTTGTATTTATGGTTATATTCATATTCTATTGTGTTTCTACATAAATCATGATCAAATTTCCTCAACAACTCGATCAACCACTTAAAACTGCTCTATCAAGCATCCTTTTTCAACCAAAATGCGCCCTCGTCTCACTAAAAACTGTAACCCAACTCCATGCTTTGACCAATGAAAACTTGAAGTAGGACACTAATGAAGTACATGGCATTAAAATCTTCGATTATGTTAGGAATGTGACACATCTTGGAGAGAAATGAATATACATATCTTCAATACCTTAACAAATTATTTAGCATGCCAAACATGGTAGGATATGACCATCACGGTTGTGGATGGGATGATTTATGGTTTCTGCATGTGCCATACAAGTCCATCTTTTAGTGCCATTAATTGTCACACCGAATTAAATCTCAGAAGATATGGTTGGTGATGAGATGTCAAGAGTCCCAATAAAATTCAAGTAGTAAGTGGATGAGTTTCATAGCCCAACAGTTGCAGGCGAGGTAGCCAAGAGAGAATTTTTATATGGAGGGGTCTCAATGAGGAACCTGAGCTCAATATTGGTTCATATAGATTATAGGGACACTTCTTGTAGCTCATACATGTGGATGGATTTTGACTAGAAGTTTCACCTTGTATGATATTGTATTGATTTCAATAACTATAAGGAGTCATCCCTACATTCATTTAGAGGTCCCATGCAAATACTTTTAAACACATTGGAGTGCATGAGTTTGTAGGACACCATACCGCATGAAGAAGAAACAATGACAAATGGATAAGTACATAAAGTGTTGAAAGGTGTTAATTTAAGTGAAGGAAGGGAATTTAAGAGAAATATGGAATAGTAGAAGGGCTGAGTGGATCGAGACGAGCCATATATGAGTGTTGGGGGCCTGTTCGGGCTAGTTTTGGAAATAATATAGTCAGAGAAATCTCAAATTTTTTAGGTATTTTTGGGAATTGTGCAGAGAAAGGTGTAGCAGAAACAACGTAGAGAAACAATGTGTAGATATGCTATAGAAAGAGGTGTGTGTAGAAATGGAATAGAGAGGATAACCACATATAAAGGAGTACTGCATGAAGAAAATGGGTGGAATGCTCAATTTTAATTGCATGTTTGAACTGATTTTGATTTTGTTTAGATTAGCAAGTGTAATGCATCTACCCATGGTAATTCCCAAGGTAATTTTTTTCATTGGTATTTCGAATGGTATCAAAGTATATGTAACTATGTATAAATATCAAGATGCCAAAGGGATTCAGGTTGTTCAGTTGGTTATTTGGTTCATTATTGATTTTGTGGTAGTTCCTTGTTGTTGTTGTAATGTTGTAATTGTTGGATGAAGAACCCCTTTTCATGATTAAAAAAAGATGGATGAAGCTTAGGTTGTCCCTATTTCATGTGTTCTGTGAAATGATTACACTATTCATGAATTATTTTTCTTTCTAATGATTGTAAGGAATTTTCGCGTTTATTATAGGATTTGGATAATTTAAAGACACCCTTTTAAAATTTCATTTTTGTTTGCCAATTTCTCAATCTTTCTTCTATATATTCTCACATCGGGTTAGAATATGAATAATGGCTAAGATGTGGTACAGTGGTTGTGCTCATTTGATTCCTATTCCATTTTAAACTACAAAAGCCTGGTTCTTGTAGTCTCCCTTGATGCCTAGGGTGATACTTCACCTGCATCGTAGGCGATTCCAAAAGTGTAGGTATATTTTTTGGTTGCATTTTTCACATAATCCAGGTCATAATAAAATAACACCAACAATGATGAAGAATTATAGGTGATGTTTCTGCACATATTGGATAGGGAATTCATGGGTTCCCTAAAACAAACCCATCAGTTTGGCATAAGTTCAATGAACCTATAGATATCAAATAGAAGTAAAATGATGCCATGTAGTATCAATTTCTATAGGAATTTATAAATTTTGATTGTGTGTTTGTGCACTAAAGGAAATTAAAAAGAAAGGGGAATGGAAATTTGATACCATAACTTAACCCCCAAATTTTAACACATATGTATACATGAAACTTAGGCGGGTGGGACTAGTTCTATTTAAGAAGGTGTGCTTATGTGTACAAATGTATTGCGATAGTGAGCCAATATACATAAATGTTTTGAGGATGAAGTGCTAATATTGTTAGGCTAGTGAGCTTGTATTTTAAAATTATAGAGAGCCTAACATACATAATATGTAAACTTATTGATATTAGTAAAGAACACCAATTTTAGATACTAGAGGATGAAAAGGGTATGGGGCTAGGAATCCACCAAAAGGGAAAGATGAGTTGGTAGAAACAAGAGATGGTTCGTAAGTAACCATTATTGATATAATATTATTAACACAAATTTATGGGATGGTATTAGGCCTATTATAATATTATAATATACTTAATATAATATTAGTTATCCCCAACTATAAATAAAAGGAAAAGGGAGCCTTCCTTTCCATCAAATATTGCTAGAGGATGACTATGGTTATGATTTTGACTAGAACCAAAGGATACCTAGATATTTTAGCCCAAGGACCCTATGTGGCTCTAGGTATGGCTATGCTTCTCATTAGGTTACCTCGAGGAAGGTTGGAGCCCTATAGGGAGAGGTGTAGAGACATGTGTCTCTATGCTGACCTAGGAGGTAGTTGGATACCCTTAAAGGTAGTTGTAACTTTTGGAAGACATAGGGATCTGAGACATTCCTAGACAACCCAAGTTCGAAACCTTGAAAGGATAATGGCATAGCCTAATGGAATGTGGGTGCCGAGAAGGGGTTGAGATAAATTGGGTTGCATGGCCAACAAGGGAAGTGATACTATTAGTTGGAGGCTATTGGGATTTGGTACCTTAGCCTTATTCATATTCAATATCAGTTAATGTACCTGTATTTAGGTATTTTTTTATCTTTATGGAGTCATGGACCCATCTTGGGAGTGATATTCTACTAACGTATCTAAATTATTGTGGTCTATGGTTGGATTTTATGTATGAGGTCTGCAACTAGTTGGTGGATTTCATTAGATAAATATTTAGAGCCTATTTATTGAATATTTATGGTTTAATGTTTATGATTTTTCTTGCATGGTATTTCATGATGTATATATGATATTAGTGATTATGGTATAAATATTAATGGGTGGTTGCATCTCCCTAGCTAGGTGGCTGTGGAATGTACATAGGCCTAGGGATATGGAGGTTGGAGGATGTTAAATGTGTTTTCAAAGTCCACTTTCAAATTGATAATAACATAAAAAACTCAACTTCTAGCAAGTTGGAAATTTATTTTTCTAAGTATTAAGAAAGTATCCCCCTATGAAAATTATCTAATGGGCTTCCATATTTCATATGTGGATTAAATATGGCTAGAGATGTGAATTTTTTACTTTAAAAAGAGAAAATTAACAAACATTTAACGCAAAGTTATGGAATAACACTTCTGAAATGTACTTATCTTATTTGGGACTTGAAGTCTTTGGTTTCTGTTGCATATTCACAAGGGTAAAGCCAACAAAACATGTTTGTATCTACAAAATATTATCTAGATATAAGTTTGAAATACCTATATATAACATGCATCTATCATGTAATATATCTAACATTAAATCCAATATCTCCAAGGGATATAACTTACTAATAGGAAAAACTAAAAATTAACAAGTAAATAAACTCCTAAACTAATATAGAAAAGTATAACATTTTTATTTCTTTAAAGAATAGAGTGGTTTTTGGATTCATACCTTGTGCCCAAATTACCTCACCTTTGCTAGGGTGTAAAACATGCACCTTCTTAAGTTGACCTTGATGATAAATTGAGGGAGTGTGTTTGGTCTCTATGAGAATTCACCCCCACTATTGACTTAATAAGTCCAAAAACATTGAAACACAATTAGGAGTGGCCCCTTTGATGTGGAATCTCTAGTATTTATATTGGTTGATGATGAATTAAAAAAATTTCAAGATTTGAAGTTTCCCTTTACAACGGTCTAGTTTCTTATAGTGATCCACCTACAAAAGATAAATCCAAGTGGGGTTTCCACCAAGTTATCCCTCTCTACATGAGTAAGTATCCCCCTTCTAGCTCAACCCATGTAATATTTTGTGGTTTTAATCATTATTGAGTTTATTAGACTATATTCATGATAGAAAAATGATAAAGAAAATAGTACAAACAATATCCACTCCACACAATGTAGCTAATAAAATATGGAAAAAGGTTTACAAATAATTATAGCTTTTTATTAAAATGATGGCCCTAATCTCTTATGATGACAACAAAAAAATATATGATGGGAGGCTAGAATTTGATGGACCAATTTGCAATTGCTAGATAATGGCTTAGCTAATAGCTAGTTTAAACTCCTCCTCAAAATATTATTTCACTAATCATCCACAAGTTGGAGGCTTAGTAATTTTTCTCATAAAATATTGCATTACAATTTTTTAATTTCCTTTCAAAGGGTAGGGTTGGTTGAAATTTCCCAATTTGGTCTATTTTTTCCTTTTCTAATGGCCTGGTATGGTCAACAATGAATAATAGTAGACTAAAGTAGCTTAGAATTCCACTAGCTAGTCCTTGAATGAACTCAATTTTTTCCATGGGAGGCTCAGATTGGAGAGAGGAAATCTACTTGGTTATTTAGAGAAAAAATTCATCTTCTCAAAACTACTTTCTTGGTCCAAGGTTTAACTTTTCATTCCATCACCCTTCTAATGGCTAGTTGGCTTGTCAAACATCTAGTTGAATTCTCTAGTTTCTAGTTGACCTCTCCGAGAACTACCTTTACTTGAATTTTTACCTTTGGTATTTGACTTGGTCACTTTATTGTTATATCTTCAATGCCCTTAAATTTTTTACTATCCTTGAAATCAAATATGCTAAAACTAAGTTGGATATATATTATGTATCTCTCATCTTCATATAATACCTACCATTACAACATCATCACATGCCCTACAACATCATCATTGACTTGCGTAAGTCACATAACACCTTGAGGAATATTTAAAATATGAAACATGGGTATTATCTCTCTAATTTTGTTAATCATTTTTGTTGTGATGCATGCATGATTATGCCTAATTTTGACTTTATTCTACTACATAGAAACATGTTTGACCTATTGACCAATTTTGACCAAGTTGTAACTAGCCACTGTCACCTTTGATTAGAAAACTAAAATGTCGCATGGAATCTTTTAATCAAGATGAAAAATATGGGACCAAGTTTAATTTTTATCATGAGTATCACTTTTCACTAGGAACTATGCAATATTTTGGGAAACATGAAAATTGTCAAAAACAAGATTGATGTGCTGACAGTTATCCGAGCAAAATGGTACCAAAGCCAAGGCCACCTAATGACCATAACAATGTGGTAAAGACATAGGTGCACATTGAAATGGGTTAGACTAGCCCATACACCAATGGTCACACCTATAAAAGTAGGTTCCCGTAAAACCATGACTCATGTAAGATCACCTAAGACTTTGCAATACTATATAGGATGAGGGACACCTAAAGATAACTATAATGGACTAGCCATGGTCCAAACTAGAAAGAATTAAAAAAAAATATAGACTCTTGAGAACATGACATAGGCCTTAGACACCTAATACAAAATTTCACATGTTTGTTATAATGATTTGACTTGTGACCTTATATTTACAATGGTGGTGATAAAATGTTGCAATAGTTTTTATATATCCTAGTAACATGTGGGGGTAAAATAACCTATATGTACACAAATTTATATTTAATTATGTTGTCACTGTAACTTTTATAATAATCTATTAAATGTGAAAAAATTTATATACGTTTTTCAATAGCGACATGCCTTCTCGAATAATTAACTATTGCAATTCTTTCTTTTTTTAATTAAATCTAAGATTACAATTATTTAATTATGTCTTAAATTCTAAAACTTGAAATACCCAAATTGGATTTTACAATTTTAAACTCAAATAAAAGAAGAAAACATGTTGTGAATAGAAGGAAAAAGAAATATAAATGAAAAGTGCTTTACCTTTTTTTGTTTTCCGTTACATTTGTTTTCCTTTATGCATCATTTGAAATATACTTTGAGCTTAGAGTTTCACTTATTTAATGCCATTTTCGAGTATTGATTTGATCCTATTGAATTTGTAACAAATTTCAACCGTATCTTTGTAGGTTCCTATTATAACCAACAAATTTCACCATGCATAAACAACATATTTAAAAATGACACTAATATAAAATACAAATTTCAACCACATCTTTGTAGGTTCCTATTATGACCAACAAATTTCACGATGGATAAACAACATATTTAAAAATGACACTAATATAAAATCCGTGCAAATGAAAATCTTGACAAGAACATGCAAGAGCTTTTTGAACATTGTCGAATATTTAGCTGACACATAAATACATCCCAAATTTATTTATAAATATCGAAAAAATCATACAAAATGCCAATAACAAAACTAACTTAAAAATGAAAAACAAGTAAAGTTGAAAAAGACTAAACAACTCTACACATGGCAATTACAAACAAAGTAAAGTTAAATAATATTCAAAATATAAATAACTTTATATTAAAAAGTATCTAATGTGGGAGTAGAAACGACAAGTAAATAGGTGTAAAGAAGGAAATGACGAAATGCAGGCATTAATGTGAGAGCATAAGAAAGGAAGTGCAGGGTGCGAGCAAGTTAATTACGAAATGCATTAAGTAATTATGATATTTTAAATATGGAAATTATAATTCGAAGTGGAGATGAATACTTAAATGACAATTATAATTCAAAGCGGAGATGAAGAATACTTAAAATGACAAAGAAATTTATTAAACGAGATTTTAATGTCAGACTTATAAACAAAGAAGTGCAGGAAGTGAATGGTTGTGAACATAGTAATAATAAAATGCATATAAATAAAATAAAATATAGTGTTGTTATAAACGAATATATATATTTATAAAAGAGTACAATTTCATTTAAATCTTCATAATGAATATGAAAAAAACTTGATTGGTACAAGGACCACTACACAATGCAACTTTAGGACAATATTGTGCCTGTCCAAGAATAGTGATACAGCCGTCTACATCAAAAGCCGACCACTCCCACTCTTTAGAATTATCCAAAAATTTGAGTACTTAAAGATATTAATAATGACTTTCCATGGAGCGACCGTGAGGAGCATTGTTTGCCAACCCATTTTATCATAAACGCATCCTCATTCGATGCGATTTGTTCCCATCACAGTCCAATTTCAGAGAGATCCCTCCTCATGGACAGCAATAAAAGGAAAACCCCCGAGCTGAGTTCCCCGTGTCTCTCTCCTAAGAAAATCAAGAAGGATACAAAATCTGAGACCGAAATGCAAGGATTTCCAAATGATAGACAGGAGCAACAACAGGAAGAAATCTTTGTCAGTGAAAACCAATTTGCAGAGAAACAACAGGAAGAAATCTTTGTCAATAGAAACCAATTTTCGGAGCAACAGGAAGAAAACTTTGTCAATGAATTCCAGTTTGCAGAGCAACAACTAAGGACAAAACTTTGACAATGAAAATAACGAGCAGCCACATAATAATGGTCAGTTTTATAAAAGTGGTAAGAGAGTGCAACTGCGCAAGCACGTTAAGCAACGGTTAGATGAGTTGGCTGAAGCTTTGAATTTCAGATTTATTGGAGATACCCTAGAGTGGTTATCACCATCTGAAACGAAAACTTTGTTAGAGCTGACAAAAAAACTGGGCTATCAGAAGGGTGGCGAGACCATTGATTGGTTATTATCAGCCAGACGCAATCGCGTGTCTTGCGTCACACAAGATCCGGGTCTCCGAACCAGTGAACAACCTGGCGAATGGGTAGCGCCGAGGGGAGCCAAGCGTTTGCTAGGGATTACAAGAGAATTAGGGTTTAGCGGAGTTGGGCAGACTATGAAATCCTTAATAGCAATTGCAAGGTATAAACCTCTTGTAGAGCTCACAAATTCGTTAGAGTTTCAAGATTGCCGTAAAACCCTAGAGTGGTTATTGGATCAAACAAAGCAGAACGTTGCCGCAATAAAGAATGCAAGATTTTCAGCTGCTGCACCTCAGTCTGCATCATCTGCCATGAACATCTCTCCCCACATTTCACCAAATCAATCAGAGATAGTACCCGTTTTCCCATATCAAGGAGGCGAAGGAAACAAAGTTAATTCTTCATGTTATGCGTAACAGTTCGCCCAGTCAAACCTCAATTCTTGCAGATTTGGCACCGGCACAACCCTCCCAGGTATATCAAGCATCTGGTATCTTTAGAAATGATTACAACCCTTATCAGACAATGCAGCCAAACCCTAAAGATGCTGGAAAATTTTATAATGTTGGTGAGATAGATGGAAGCTATAGTGAAGTTGGGATGGGTATTTCACAACTGCAGCACTCGTTGCAATTCCGATTCAGTCAGTCAATTTCAGGCCAAGAAAATCAGTCGGTGAGTCAATTTCAGGCCAACGGCAGAGATCAACAAAATCTGCTCCAGGCAGAGAGTCAATTTTCCAACTGGTTGCACGTTGGGCAAGAAGGATCTATGCAACCAAACCTGTCTTCAAACTTTTCAAACTACAAACCCGTGCAAGGATCAACAATAACCATATTAATACTGGTGTTGATGTTAATAACCAAATTCAGATGCAATATCGTACCCAGGGTTTAAAACAAGGATATCCTGATCTGTAAAATGAGGTAATGCACAGAACAATAGATGGCAGTTATAGCGATTATCGTGAAACTCAATTACAAACTCAATATTTTACAGGAAACCGTGCTATAAATCAGGGGAGCTCAATTAGCCTGTCAGATTCTAAGCTAGGCTTATTCCAAAACCCTTTAAATAACATTGATCTTGAACTTCATGCTGGAACAGCCTAATTATTAGAAGTTTTTGCTTCCTCAGTTGGAATTGTAATAGAATTTTGACAAAATGAGTTGTCTAATTCATTTAATATGTGTTTTTAGATGAGTTTTCGATTGTATAAATAGATTTACTATCATTAAAAAAATTTGGAACATTTAATTTGTTTAAGAGCTAAATTTTTGGCAGAAATATGAATTTTTGTAAATTTTTCATGCTGGATTTTAATGAAAAGTAAACATAGAATTAATTATATCAATCAAATTTATAATGGGAAAAAAGAAAAAAACTAATTTTTCAACTCATATTTTCAACTTATTTCCATAAACACTAGTTGTATCCATAATTTGATTCCTCATCCAAGGAGTACCTATGTTACATATTTCGATGGAATGTGCTACACGACAAATAGAAATACAATAAAGGCAATATTGTAATCACATTTTTTTGTGTATTTCTCATTTTTCGTGTAGCAGGCTCCATAGAAAATATGCAACATGGATGCTCCTTGGATGATGAATTAAATTTTGCATCTAACGAATACTTCTACTCGAAATTTGAGTAAAACCTTAACGACATAAATTGAAATACAAGTTCAAAAAATCGTTTTATTATTTTATTTTATTTTAACATTTTTAAAAAATGGTGAATCATCCACATGTTTGAGATCATCATTTTATAAAGTTTATTTTGGTTACACAATTTTCTTGTTTAGACCTTAAAAATTCTCTAATCTGAAATACTGCATTCCAACTTTATAATCTCCAAAGAATCTCACACACATAGTAGGGATTCATAGTGAGATACAAAAAGATTCGTAGTGGGATAGCTCAACCTTAGTGTCGAACAAGCAATTTACAAGGAATTGGGAACCATAATGAATTTGAGATAGGTGAGCAAAAATGAGGGTAAATCTTGAACTAACTCAATAAGTATCGATATTTATATAAAATAGCTTTTTTCTTTCTTTTTAGTTCTTAATGATTAATATGAATAAATTAATTATTTATTTCTATTTGTATTTATTTTTTTTATTAATAAATTATTCTTAAATTTCTTTAAATTTTTTTTACTAAATTTAAATTTCTTAAAAGTTATTTATTTGGAAGAAGAAAATATTAATGTTATTTTATTAATTTAATAAGAATAATAATTTTTTATTTATTAAATAAATTTAGATTATTACTAATTAGGTTATTGCTTAAAATCAATAATAAAATAGTGATTCAGTATATTTATAATTTTTTATTTTCATTTTATTTTATTTAATAACTTAAAAATTTATTTAATTAAAAATTAATTAATATTCATTTATTCAAAAGAATAAATAAATATTAGTAAAATAGTTACTAATTTTATTATCTAAGTAGAATAAGAAAATTAAATGATTGTTATCATTATATAAATAGTTTTTAAGAATTAATTTTTTTTTATCATTAAATTAATAGTTTTTAAGATTTTTTAATAAACCATTAGATACTAATAATAATTATTAATTAATAAGTTTTAATTATTATTAAATACATTTTTTATTAATAAGGATAATTATTAAAATTAAATAGTATATACTAATTGTTTATTAATAAAATCATAACAATATACATACTAACCCTACAATTAAAAAATATAAAAATGAAGGGAGCGAAACATATGTGAGATACTATACCTGGGAGGATGAAAAACTGGAGGAGACAATTTGTCTCATGAGAGGACACCAACTATCACTAATTTCACACCCTCTAGCTCTATTGAGATTATGAGGATGCTTTATAATCTCTAGTGCCTCTTTAATTTTCCTTGTTCTATAATGTTCTTTTCTCGCGATGATTTTGGAATCTTCTAAACACATATGCTCTTTAGTTTTCGAGGAGTGTTATGCAAGCGTTGAGGTTCGAGACCTATCATTCCTAATATAAACTTCATTCTCTTTTCGTCTTCTTTGTAACGAACATCTGATTTCTCTAATATAACTTTTTCCACACGAATAGTCAATCTTGTAAATACCTTTAAGGTGCTCATGACTTATACTATCCTTAACATATCACATTCTTCACCTTAAGGTTCCTGCTGTTGAAAATTGTGTGAATACGTCCTTCTTTCCTAAAACCTTATTGATTTTATCAGTTACACCCTCGATGTATGGTAGAAAAACCCTACTATTTTTGCCTTGAGGTCCCTAGTTCTTCTATGAGAGGACCAAACCTTCAACTCTTTTTATGGTTTTTTTCTATATCTCTCTCTTTATATATAATACCCTTAAATATAGACCTCAAGTGATTGATTTCCTCCTTAAGGTGCTCTGCGTCAGATATCCTGAGCGCTCTAACAACAACAGTATTTAGGACACTAAATTTTTGAGTTGGGTGATGGTAAGGCTCAACATGAAGATAGCTATAAGTATGAGTTTTCTTTCTGAAAACTTGATGCCCCAATGTCCCATCCTCCTTCCTGGTAATAAGGACATGCAAAAAATGAATGCTCTTATTTTCTTCACCCTCCATAATAAACTTAATTTTTGAAGAAATGGAGTTAAGGTGATTAAAAAACCTTTCAAGATTTTCCTTCTCATGAGTCCACTTTATGTTGGTGTCATCCACAAATCTCTCCCATCAAGCGGGTTTTAGGGGAAATAAATCAAAGACCTTCTTTTCAAATGGATTTTTTTTCTTCTCCTTCTCTCAAATAAATCATTTTAAGGAAATTTTAATTTAGAATTATTATTATTATTTAATTTGAGAATAATTTATTATGTTAGATCTAAGAATTTTGTGATCCATAATGTAGATAGATAGAAAATCTTTCAGATTAATCACATCATTAAGATTTGGTCAACGTTTCAAACCATCTAATGTGGTTCATCCTCGGGACAAGGTGAAGAAGGAAAATGATCTCAATGAATAAATAGTAAGGATGCATCATTGCCCGAAGTTAGCTGTTAAAAACTAGACATTATTTAGTTAATTAGTTAGAAAATTAATTTTTTTTAATTATTTAATAGATAGAAAATTAAAAATTTTTTAATTAATTAATTAGAAAATTAATTTTTTTTAATTATTTAAAGATATAATAATTTAGGAAAAAATCCTCCCAGAAGTAACTTGAGCAAGCCTGAGTTTTTTGCTCTTAAATCCCTTAGAAGCACCCAAAACATTGTCATCCTTAAGGCTAATAAGGGTGGTGCTATTGTTATTTTGGATAAGTCAGATTATGTCAACAAAATTGTTGACCATATTTCCCTTAGTGGTAGCTATGTTAAGGTTAAGAACAATCCCCTTAAATCTATTTCTAAGGAGATTGCCTTCGCCATTAATTTTGATCCCTCTCTTAATCCCCTTTCGAGGAAGCTTATTGAGAGTAATCCCCTCACGCCTAGGATTTATGGCCTTCCAAAGATTCATAAACCGAGGGGCCCCTAGACTTGTTGTTAACACAATAGGTGGTCCTTCTTATCATCTGGCTAAATTCTTAGCTCGGAAGCTTAAGACCTTGGTAGGGCTTAATGATTCTTATGTAAAGGACTCTGCCTCTTTTATCCAGGAATGGAAGGACATTAGGCTTGAGCCTGGTGATTTATTAGTTAGTTTCGATGTTGTATCCTTATTTACCGAAATCCCCATCCCGAAAGCTATTGAGGTCATTAAGCGAGTCACAGAATAAGACACTTCTATGTTGGTCGACCTATGCCTCACCTCGTCTTTTTTCAATTTCCAAGGTGAGTTCTATGAGCAAACCTGCGGGGTAGCCATGGGTTCCCCTCTTTCCCCTATTGTTGCTAGCTTATTTATGGAGGATTTTGAAATGAAGGCCTTGGCCTCTGCTCAATTCGGCCGAACAAGGTGGAATAGGTTAATGGATGACACTTGTGTCATTTGGCCCCATGGTCGTGAGAAGTTATATTTGTTTCTTGATCACCTGAATTCCCAGTCTGATTAGATCAAATTCACTATGGAGGTTGAGGTGGATGGTTGCCTTCCCTTCTTGGATATTCTTCTCTCTAGAGGGGATGATGGTTCGATCTGTCACTAGGTTTCCCACAAAAATATGCACACGGAACAATATCATCATGATGATTCTCATCACTTTCCTACTCAGAAATTTGGTGTTCTCTACACTCTGGCTACCCGGGCTCTTAAAATATCTGATGACAACCATTCTGATTTAGAGAAATCCCATCTTCTAGATGTATTTTAGACTAATGGGTATAGCAGATCTCAAGGTCTTAAGGCCTTCCAAAAGGCCTCTAAAGGCTCAAGAGACAAGTCTTCTTGATTGGATCCTATCTCTAAGGTGAACCTTTCGTTTATCATAGGGACCTCGGACAAAATTTCCCATGTCCTCAAGAGAAATAATGTCGCCTCTTCATTTAGGCCTATCAGTACCATCAAGAATTCTCTCGGATCGATTAAGGACCCTATAGACCCAAAGGATATGAAACACGTATATTTGGTTCCATGCTCCTGCGGTACTCCCTATATTGGGAAAATTGGTTGATCCCATACTTCTGCTCTTGCGAAGCATGCTAGGAAGTTCTGTCACCATGTATGCACTGAAGACTCCAAAGTCATTACTAGTGTGGATCACTTCCATCATAGAAAGCTGAGGGAGGCTATTGAAATTGTGAGACATCCTAGAAATCTCAACAGAGATGATGGGTGGAAACTAAGTAAGAGCTAGACGCCAGCCCTCTCAAGGTGACTCAGCCCCCGTGAAGTGTTTCATTTGTTTTTATTCTCATTCTTTTTTCTAAAGCTATTTTATTATATAATATCCTTTCTTTTATATATATATATATATATATGTTTATTTATTTTCCTTTCTTTCTTTCTTTCTTTTTATTTTTATTTTTTAATTTCTTCATTCTTAATATTATTTTTATTCTATTATTTACCCCTTCTCCCTTACTAGTTTTATAACTTTTATATATATATATATATATATATATATATATATATATATATTAAAGGTGTTAAATTATAAAAACCCATAAGGGGGAAGGGGTAGCTTATAGTACATGTGAAAAATGATTAAATTATGAATGATATATATATATATATATATATATATATCATTCATAATTTAATCTTTTTTCCCATGTACTATAAGCCACCCCTTCCCCCTTATGGGTTTTTATAATTTAACATTTTTTCCTAAATTATTATATCTTTAAATAATTAAAAACTTTTAATTTTCTAACTAATTAATTAAAAAAAAAAATTAATTTTCTAACTAATTAAATAATTAAAAAACTTTTATTTTATAACTAATTAACTAAATAACGGCTATTTTTAACAGCTAACTCCGAGCAATGATGCATCCTTACTATTTATTCATTGAGATCAGTTTCCTTCTTCACCTATCCCGAGGATGAACCACATTAGATGGTTCGAAACGTCGACGAAATCCTAATGATGTGATTAATCCGAAAGATTTTCTATCTATCTAAAATATTTTATTAATAAGAAAAATAAATATAAATATAAATAAATAATTGATTTATTAATATTAATCATTAATAGTGAAAAAGAAAGAAAAAAATTAACTTAAATAGTAAAAATAATATATTTTAAATAAATAAATGAAAAAATAATTATTATTAATAAAAATTAATAATTAGTCTCTAAATAAAATTAATTAATATTTATTAAAATCATTTTATTTCTGTCGGCTCATTTTATTAATCTTTCTTTCACTATTTATCCTTGATCTGGTCCCTCTTTCTTACCTTCATTCAAGAATATGTCGTGAAGATGGATCCCCATTGGGATTTGAAACGTCGACAAGTTCACTATAATATTATGGATAATTCAGATAGCTCTTATTTAGTTCAATAATAAAAAATAGACGTGGTTCTTTCTTAGCTTTAATGATATTATTGCTCCCTACAAATAAAATTTAGATTTAAATAATTTTATAAATAAAGATATTAATTAAAAAATATGTTGTATTTAGTAGAAATTAGTTATTTAAAATCATTTGTTTGAGGGTAGTGTACATGGTCAGATGTGGGGTTTATTTTTCATTTTCTTGTGTTCAAATTTTATGTTTATATAAACATATATTTAAGAAGCGTTCCACAAATTCCCTAGTCCCCACGTATTTATGTTCAAATTCCATAAAAAGCGACCTTTTTCATACTATTTTTGAGTAACTTTGTGCATAAAATATTTCTCCTCTGTATTCAAATGCCATGATGGATAACCATGTCAATACTTTAAATAGAAAAAATCATACATAAAATATTCACCTATTGAATTTTATTCATATAAAACATATATGAGTCATTATTTTATAAACAAAAAAATCCTAATATTGGCAAGGGGAGAGAGAAAGAGAAACAAATCTTGATGTGTGTGTGTATGTGAGAGAGAGAAAGAGAGAGGAAGAGGGAAACTAGAAATAGTGAGAGGAAGAGAGAGAGGGAGAGATAGATAAGGAGAGAGGAAAAGACATAACGACAAGTTTGGAGAGTGTAGAGAGTGGGAATCTAAGCAATGGATAGAGGGATTAATGGGGGAGAGATAGAGTGTGTGTGGGGGGGGGCGGTTGGGGGAAGGGAATGACGAAGAGAGAGTGAATGGAGAGTAAGGGAGAGAGAGGTATAGATTTTTAGGGGCTTTTGTAATGAAGGGACTTATGGAGTACAATGTGTGTGTGTTGTGGAAATAGAGGAGAGAGAGTAATAGTGGTATGTAGAGATAAATGTGTAGGAAGAGAGATAGGATGGGGATGAAATAAAAAGAGTGAGAAAGAGAGAGAGGTATTGAGAGAGAGAGAGAGAGAGAGAGAGAGAGAGAGAGAGAGAGAGAGAGAGAGAGAAGGATAAAATTCATAAGTGAGGGAGGGAGAGAAGGAGAGATAAAGAAAGGGTAAGAAAAGAGAAAGAAAGATAAATAGATAGATAAAGAGATAGATAGATAAATATATAGATAGAAAAATAAAAAGGGAGGGAGAGATCGGAGCAAGAGTGATGGGTGAGATATAGAGAGAGAGGGTGGTAGTGAGATGATGAATGATATGGAGAGAGAGAGAGAGGAAATTAATAGGAGAGAGAGGATAGAGGGGGAAGAGAGAGACTAATTTGGAGGGAGAAGAGAAAGGGAGAGATAGAGGGAAGAAGAGAGATATAAGGATAGAGGGGAAGGTGAGTGAGGCAGGGAAGAGAGAGGGAAATAAAGTGAGAAACAAAGAGGGGAAAAAGTGTGTATGTCAGAGATAATTATCAAGGGGAGAGAAATAGAAAGGGATACTGACGTGGATAGTGATAGGGAGAGAGAGATAGAGGAATAGAGGAAGGAGAGTGGGAGGGATAGAGAGACAGTTTTGGAGGAGGGTTTTTTTGTGTGTGTGTATGTGTGTGTGTGTGTGTGTGTGTGTGTGTGTGTGTGTGTGTGTGTGTGAGAGAGAGAGAGAGAGAGAGAGAGAGAGAGAGAGAGAGAGAGAGAGAGAGAGATGGATGGGAATGGGGGCAGAGAGAGAGGGGAGAGAAAGAGAGAGGACGGGGGGAGAGAGAGGAGGGGTGGGATGGGGTAAGAGAGAGGAAAGGATAAGTAAAAAAATTGTGTAGACTTTCTTAAGAAATTGTCGATGCTATTAAGGAAAAACACATGAATCCTTTTCACAAGGATTGGGATGAGAGTAAAGGAAAGGGAGTAACGTAAGGAATTGATGATGTTTAACATTAGTCATAGGAAAATGTACTTATTTTCAAAAATGCATGCATGCATTTGTAAAAAATTCTTCCACATTGTTTCCAACAATTTTTTCGGCCATGATTGGCACTCACTTGAGATCCATACATCAATATATAAAATAAATGTGTTACTTGGAAGTTAGTTTTTGTCTTATTATTAACTAGAAGTGAAAGTTTTGTAGTTGGAAGGAAATTTGTGTAATTTGAAGACAACTATTGTCTTCTTGAATAATTGGATGACTCTTTTTTCCTTCTTATGTAATTGAAACGGAATTTTTGTCTTGTTGTAAAATTAGAAGACACATTTTGTGCATTTTTATAAGCTTGGGAGACAATCTTTGTTTTGTTGTGCAACTCGAAGATATTTCTTATATTTTTTATAATTGGACAATGATTGTTGTCTCCTTGTAATTTCATTCCATTTAAAGTGGTTGAGGAAAAAAAAATCCATGGAAGAGGAAATTGAAGCAAGATAAAAGGCCAAGGTACATATGGAAATACCTTGGCTTTTAGAAAAAACAAAATCTGAATTCTAGTACATCAAATGAACGTCAAATGAACATTCCATGTTTTTTTTGTGGATGAAAAAATGATGATGTATTTTCTTGGAGTTGATATGCTATGGAGGATATTATATATTACTTTTGAAGTAAAGTTTGATGCAAATAAATTTTAATCATTTTTTTCCATTTTAAACTCCTAGTGTTTGACTATTGTTAGAATAATTAGAAGCATTAAAATAGTTAAATTTTAGAAACAAGTAATCATCATTAGAAGTTTTGTGGACATTTTTCAAAAATTGGCAAGACGAATTGAACTCAATATAATAATTACCGTTGTATATTGTCACAATTAGAAATATCACAAGGAAGTAGAGCTTGCTAAAATACACATCCCATATAATTAAATTCAATGTAAGAACCATTCAAAATTATTCTATTAGGTGAGATAGCCTAAACATAGGTGGCCAAAAAACTTTATAGGCCTTCACTAGTAGGCTGCCTCATTCCAATATGACCTTAAATGGAACAGTTAAGGGACCATCGCAAAATTTCTAGCATAAGAACAATAGACATTTTTCCAACCAAAAATATTTACTAAAATTGAGAAGAGGTTCTAGGGATTCTAAACTCCACATTAAATATCTTATTGAAATGAAAAAATAAGATTCTATGAGATATTTAGGAATGTGAATGATGCACTTAACTTGGGTCACAGATAATTCTAGAAATGTAATCCTCAATATTTGAGAAAAAATAGAACTTTTATGACATGTTGTTTTCAATACCACACTGAATAATATTATCATTATAACACACACACACACACACATTGTATATTGCATGACACCATAATTAAGTAAAGATAATTTAGAATTCCATTGACATCATATATATACTCTATTCATAAGATCCTATTTATAAGGCTAGGTTGTCATACATTCTATAAAAATATTTCTTAGATGGGACATATGCCAAGTGCAGTAACATAGCATTATTGGGTAAGTTCATATGTGTGAGAGATCTGTGTGAATTGGGGATAAAATAATTTATTTTTATAAACTTAAAATATGTCATATACAATTCTAAGGGAGAAATGAATGAAAAAAGATATATTTGGTCACTTCCCAAGTTAGTGATGACTAATTAAATCATATATTTTATTTCATATTTAACTTTGAAATGTAATGGGGGAATAATTTTATACATGTATTTATATATGTCCTTATTTTTTCTCTATGACATATTATTATGTGAATTCAATAGGAATTATTTGAAAATATGCAACAATATGTTCAAATTGTCCATGTGGCTCAATAATAGGATGAACATTTTATATTATGTAGAGAAACATTATCAATTGGTATTATCTTATTAGTGGTGGAATTTATTGAGAACTACACCCTTCAGCTATAAAATGAGATTTGAAGTCAATATTACCACTTAGAGAAGGTCAACATAATGGTCCATATCAAAAATAGTCATGAGCCGGTTAGTAGTAAATAAAACATGGTTATATTGAAGGATTATCACTTATACATAAGTGATGATGGGTGCAATGACTTAGCTTACATATAATATTGCATTTAGTATTTTTATAATCACATGAAGGAGAACAGTATACATTGGATCAATGTTCAATTTGGTCCAATGATTGTGTAGACCTATTAAAAAACACATCTTTATTTCAATGGTTATGTATGTTACACAAAAAACTCTAGCTACCACATATTTGGAACTATTTTGACACGAGAAATAGAAAAGTGAGAATCACAGAGTAGGTTCATGGACCAAAATTGTGTCATGTACAAAAGAAATGAAGTTCACTACTAGTTTCCTCATTCAAAATGAAAAATCCTTTTTTGAAGGGTGTTCATGTTCTATAGGGGAGGGAGAAAGAATATGAGAACACAAGTAAACTAAGAAAGAAAATGTACATAGATATTTTTTGGGAGGTTATCGATGTATATTTATTTCATTTATGTGAATGAAAAACAATCCAAGGTACTCATAGATTTTATTTAGTTTGAACATTATACAAAGATGTAGTTCTTGAATGAGGAGAAAGGTCTGGAACAAGTGAAGATGAATTGCCTTGAACATATGTTTTTAATTGTTAATAGCCATCCTTTATTTCTAACGTTTTGATTAATCTCTCTCCTCTATTATATTATAAATTATTTTGGGCATCACTTTCTTCTATGACCTCACACTTTAAGGGGCATATCTTATCACTGAAAATACCTCCTCATTAGCTTAGAAGATATCACTATTCATTTGGTTTAAGTTCACCCTTATTCTCTATATTTATGACTATAATGTTCTCTTATTATCAAGAGAATGTTTTATAATTCCAGCCACCTACTTTGCTAATTACATTACCCTGGTCTACAATGCACTATTTATTCAAATAGAATCTGTTACCAAAACCTCATCCAATCACAAGAGAAAAATCCCGAGTTAACTCATTGTGAAACTCATACATGGTGGAATGTGATCACCTTAAGCTCATATTCATCATTTAAATATATAAATTAAGCATATAAAAGTGTCTCAAAGCACTTTTTATTAGGAAACATCACCCAATCCAAAAAAAAAATCCCAATTTTTACTAGAGAGAAACTAGCAGTCCTTACAACCTCTATTTACCTATAAATTGACATCTTTTCCATTGAGAAAAGGATTGGAATTAAATGTATTTCTATGCTATCAAGATCATTACTAAGAGAGAGTTATAGAGCTCAGAGTTGGAGTAGGGTATGATGCAAATTCGAAATCTAGTTGTAAACTTACTTCTTCTTAATAATATATATATCGACTATTCTTCTTTCTAAATCAGTGTTTAGTTGTTATTTATTATGTTTAACTAATGATTATTTAGAAGCTTGAGTTACACTAATTCATTCATTAATGCTTAGTTTTTTCATTCATTATGATTTTTATTGATGAATTGTTATGATGTGAAATTATTTATATAATAGTATTTATGTGCAAGACCAGCCTTTGGAGCTAGCTAGGAGCACTTCCCTATTACAATGACAACTCCAAAAAATCTGCATGTGAGGATAAATATGTTCAACCTCTGCATTGTCTTGTCAATATTCAAATTTATTCTTGTATTTTTGAATGAGTAATGTCTTAGAATAATTGATCCCTTGTCCTGTCTACCTTGGGTTTTTGAAAAAAATAGAGAGGGTACTTTTTTTATCCATCCATGCAAGTACCCCTATACCAACATATAATAATTATGCCTAGTAGACCACTATCACTAAAAAGTAGGTAGAATAAAATAGAATATACTTCAAAGATCCCTACGTTCAATGGTTTTGGGAATGAAGGTCCCAAACATCATTTTTTTGTGTCTGAGGAAGTAGGGGTCGAATAACATATAAGATGATACCACCAAGATTATACAATTGGAAACTAATTTCATAGATCATGCCTTAACCTATAATATTAAGTACAATAATAATGCTCTATTTAGATAGCCAAGAACCTTAGAGATCAAGTATGTGATGTTTAAATAATTTCGTAGGTCTAATTCTACATATCAATGTATCAAAGAGTTAAAGTAGATCAAGCCGGGACAAAATGAATTTGTATAAGATTATGATCAGAGATTCAAAGTGTTGTTAGTATGGTTGGCATTTGAAATCCTGGATGAGAAGAATAAGGAGTGGTTTATTTCTAGATTTTTTCCACATATGTGACTGCCTTTGACTTACCAAAACCTTCAAACCCATTCAGAATCCTTGGAGATTGCATTGAAGTTGGACGCACCTCCAACAATAGGTGGAGAGAGTTTTTTCATATCCCAAATTCAATCACATATGGACACACTCACAATTCAATTTCGTAATGTAGCAAATGGGAAAGAATAAAGCTTGGAGGTTTAGTGTACCATGTTTTCACCCAGATTGTACACCCAATTCGATGATGCTCAAAGTAGGGTTTGTCACTATGATCCCTACTCACTTTGTTTAAGAAATATCCTAAGGTAGGCTAAGATGGGTATTCCTTGAAGGAAAAATGATGACGAACCTATTGAAAATAAACAAGTTGAGGAGATAGAAAATTAATATCATAACAACTTGATTTGGATTATATGGCAAGTAAAATTAATTAGCACAACCAGTTAGATTATTTAGATACATCAGAGATAGACCAGTGCCTTAGAATTACAAAATACTTCCATAACAATGACTGATATACCAAGTTACTTGATAGACAAATGCTGCAAGAATGAGATGCAAAATCTATCCTAAATGAAATGTCAGATACAATCTAGACGTGGAATGCAAAATATTGGTTATTTTAGTTAGATGTATAATATATGTGAGAGCCTTTACCTTAATTGTTTTGAATAAAGCCTCGCATAGGGTTGTAGAAATAATTCTAGTGGAAGGGGGCTAAGGCCTCATTAATGATTCCTACCTTGGAGTTCTAATAACCTAGATGCCTTTGCTCCTACAAGGGATTTCTCGCAAGAGAACTACAAGGTCACCTCCTTTAACCTCAGTGTAAGCGTCAAGCGTCACAAATTGGGAGAGAAGGTGGACTTCAATCTCTATAAAACAAGCTTATTCTTGGAGGTAATTTTCAGTTATGCAGTTCTACCTAGGGTGAGAATGCAAGCGATTAGACAATTAGAGATGCTTCAATGAGATACAATTGTACTTTAATGTTTTCAACCACTTGTAACCAAGATCATTAAATGTAACTTTTCTATAGAATATTAAAGAATTCCAAATGCAGTTAATGAAAAACTCTCAATATTACTCAATGAAGAAATGTTTTTAATATTGTGCTTATCAAAATTCCTCTTACTTATAATGTAGCAATTAGGAACAAGAGAAACTTCAAGATTTTAGAAGCACAATGGGATGATTATGACAATGATAGAAATATATTGTTATTACTTATATATTCTTATTAAGATTTCTCTTATATTTATTAGATTTATATATTAGAACTAGAGAACATCACAAAAATTCAAGATCATAATTATAAGAAAAAAAATGATGAAATTGCTAATACAATGCGAAAATTCTTAGAGCACAGGCTGTCACTCTTATCCATGATCTGCAAATTGTCGCATTGGGTGTATAATTTAGGAAAAAAAAAATACCATATTAAAAAATCAGAGGCATCATATAAATTAATACTCAATGGTGACAAAATATATGGATATTGGTGCAACTAACTAACTAGCACAAGGAAGAGTATTATGGTGTGAAATTTCCATATTGTGGGGACATACACCCCCAAGTTTCCCCATGATGAAAAAGTATGAAAAATCTAAAAGGGACTCCATTTCGATATCTTTGTAAGTCAGTATGACATGATATGCATACTTGTCATGTGTTGGATTTTATGAGGGATAGAAAGATGCATTCATATAGGATGCAAAAGGTGCATAATGAGATACCACATAATCATAATCAACCAAGGGCATAAAACTAGAAGGGAAAAGGTAAAGGAATGATGGGAAAAATACATGGAGGGATAAGTCGAGGATGACGAGTATTTTGATGGGGAATAGGAACAATTATTTGTTATATTTATGGTCATCCATGACATCTCACCAGAGATTGTAAAAATATTTGTTGAATGTTGAAGTACTGTAGAACTTTAGATCATGTGATGGAATTTTTCCCCTTGTTGACCCTGAAGTGGTAGGAGAAGAAGGGGAAACATATTCAGAAGATTACTGAAGAACCATGTATGGATCGATTGCAGGTCAATTATTCCATGCATGGAGGTACCGAGACTAGAATGTATGCTTATAAACAAGATAACACAAAGTAGAAGTGGGTGAGAAAATATGCAGATCCACAACCAAAATATGATCCACATAAAGAGAAGAGAACCTACAAGGAGGCACACAAAGAATTGGTTGCATTAAAGTGGGATATTTTATAATAAAACCTAATGTATGAGATTCTTAGAGTATATGATAGTACCACTTCTAAAAGTCCTATAGTAGAAGATAGTAATATCAAAGAATTGTTTAAGAGTTTTTCTAGATTTGATGTAGGAACTAGAACTTGTAGTAGTGAATTATCTAGTATGTTTAGTCATTAAATTTTCATCGAAGAAGAGGACAAGTCGAGAGCCTAGGTTTTGTATGAAGACAGGAGATTACAATATATATAATATCATTATTGACTTGGGATGTGATGTGAATATATTTCCTAAGAATACCTGGGAGATGAACTAGAGCCCTAATTTGGCATGGTCTTCTATCTAGCTAAGATGATTGAATCATTCACTATTAGAAAATGGTGAAATGTACAGGTGGATATTGATGCAGTCAAGGGTCTGAAATATTTTGATGTTATAGAGATAGTTAATGATATTAATTGATATCCAACATTTTTGGGCGTTCATTATGCCTTTGAAAATCAGGTTATTATTATTTTGAAGAAAAGTAATATGATATTTGAAACTAGAAATGTCTAGATGAATGAACCATTAGATCCAAGGGAAGGAGAGATATATGTGGAGCCTATGTAGGAGGAGCTAGATGTACAGACATTGGAAAATATTTATAATAAAATTATATAAAGGGATTACTATGCTAACCCTACATCATATGACATATTTAGTTGGTGCAAAGTTGGTTCCTATTCATTAGACACTAAAGAAGGGTTAGAGAATTGACAAAATTGACAACATGAAGTATATACACGGAGGTGTACACATATCACTTTTGCATTACATTATATCGATATAGAAGTGCAATATCTAGATAGGTATGATGGTTTAACTTATGTTATTTCATTTTTCCAATAATCTGAGCAAAATGTACTTGGAAATATAAGGTTATTAACATTAGATGTTTCTTTAAGAGAAACTATAGCGTGATGGTGAACCTCACATAAGGCTACTATAGATACCTTGTCGCAGTGCAAGAACCTTTTATGTTTTCAATTTGGATTTGAATTAGAGGTTATAGAATTCAAGTACATTGGGTTGGTTTTTCAAACAACCCATGTAAAAACTTATTTCACTTCTTGGAATAGAAGGAAGATACCATAGGAGGAGTGATTCCATATGTTTTTTCACATTTTAGATATCATTAAGAAGGATTCTGTTTATTAAGTTGGAGGTGTGAAGAGACATGATACATTGGTAGGAGATGACTGAAAACTTCAAGTCTACATTTAGTTTTGTAGCTGAGGATGATTTGTTGGACCAAGTACTAAAGGCTTTGAAGGAAAATATATTTTCATCAGAATGTTAGACTACACATATAATTGTATCCCTATGTCCATCTCGTAGACATTTACAATAGGTACACAAATTTATGGAATTTTATAACATTTTTGAAAGAATTGATGGCGACGAGGATCAAAGGGACTTGCAAATTCCATTGATTGAAGGATAACACATTGTATCAGGACCTGAATTAGAGATGGAAGGTTATTAAAAGTATATTAAAATGAATAAAGTAAACATTGTTGGTGAAAAAATGAAAAGATGGCTTTGGTATGGGATAATTGGGATGACAAAATGATGGAGAAGATAGTTGGTTTACTACGAGAGTATCAATATTTATTCCGTACGACATTTGCAGAGATGAAGGAAATAAAAGATGAATTGGGAGAATTGATTCTTCCTTTAAAGTGATATGCTAGGACTATTAAGTAGAATCCCTACAAAGTGAATCTGATCAATAATTAGAAGGTCAATCAGGAATTGGACTAGATGTTAGAGTTGGGAATAATTGAAATTGTGGAAGAGTTAGAATGGGTAAGTTCCATCATGGTGAGGAAAAACAAAATAGGATAAATTCGAATTTGTGTTTATTTTAGAAAAATAAATTATGCACGTGTTCATGATCCATTTCCCGCCCCATTTACAGATGAATTCCTCAATAATGTTGGTGGACAAGTAGCATATTCTTTCACTAATGGGTTTTTGGGATAACATCAAATTCACATTACCAAAGAAAATTGACATAAAACTACATTTAATATGGAGTGATTTTTTTCTCAATATACAGTGTTGACTTTTGGGTTGAGGAATGAAATTGCTATCTTTTCTAGGACCGTGGTCGCAAAGTTCAAGAAGTTCATCCACAAATTCTTGGAGGTGTACATAGATGAATGGACTATATTTATCCTATTAAAAAAAAATACATATGTATTGATCTTAATGTTGGATAGATGTATACAACTGAAAATTTATTTAACCTTAAATAAGTGTATCTTTTGTTCCCATTTTAGTATTTTACTCAACCGCATTGTCTGAAAGAAAGGATTGTTGGTGGACCCTCCTAAGATTACCATCATATTAAATTTTCCTCGTACTTGTGTTAGATAATTATGTGCAATATTGGGTCATAATGGGTGTTACTACAAATTCATTAAAGGATATGTGTGTATAGCAACACCCATGGAGAGGTTTTAAAGAAATCTGTGCATTTTCAGTGGAAAAAATAATGTTAGCCGACCTTAGATATGTTGAAAGTGAAAATGGTTTTCGTGCCCCTTCTATATTTTCCTTATTGGATAAAGTAACTTCATCTGCATATGGAATTTTTGGTTTCATTTTTGAATTGATAAATTTTGGCGAAAATATGGTATTATAAAAATAAGGATGCAGAAGCTTAAAATAAGGCAAGTAAAATAAATAATTTTGGTCAGAATCTAGCATTGAAAAGGGTAAAATTATCACCAAAAAATTTAGTTGGAGCCTTGAAACTCACAAAACAAGTGTGAATAAAGAGAGCATGAGTTGGTGTTGATATCATTAAAGGGATCAAAGTTCAATCTAACAAGTGATGAAGGAGCTAAGTTGGACCATATCAATATCCTAAAGCTATAAAACATGAGACAATGGTGAAAGAGTGATACAAGGTCAAAATATCTAAAATGCTGCTAAAATCTAGTCAAGCTCTACAATTCTCTCTTTCTTTTGTTTTATTGTTTTGATTTTATAAGGTACAATGTAAGAACCTCTATATTCTTAATAAATACATGTTTTAGATTGCAATATGATATTTTTCTCTCAGATGATATAATAAGGAGATATATTACATGGAATTCCTTATGTTATGCGTACGAATGGCCCCATTTTGATTTTTATTTTTTGTTACTTTATAAATATTACACACATATGTGAAAAATTTGTTTACAATGTGGATGAATGATGAAATATGCAAATGTTAATCATATTCACTTTTTTTCAAAAAAAACAACACTTTCTAAAGTCTCGGTGAGACTTTTTTCCCTTGCAGAGGATTAGATATGCCAATGTCACACTAGAATATGAAAGACTCCTTTGTTCAATCCCCGCGGTAGAGCTGTGGTATATATAATATTTTTTTCATCAATATATGGTTCCGTTGCTAACTAAATTTTAATTAGGATTTCCAAATAATGGTGACTACGATTCTGAAGAGTAGTATCCAAGATTGGTGGCACGAAAAGTATGGCATGTTTATCCTCCAAAAAGTGTAGCTAAGGAAAAAGAACCTTGATTGGGTTCATGATAACATCCTTTTTGTTGAACCTACAAGTGATTAATATGAAATCTTTTGGGTTGAGTATCCTAAAAAAATGTATTAGTGATTAAGGTGGTGGTGGGATTCTATAGAAGATCATAGGTTTTGGAGGATCTATAGGAACTTGACCTAATTAGATATGGTTTATTTGCATTGATTAGATACTGAAATAACTATACCTACTGATTTTCTGGTCAAGGGAACTTTGGAGGGATATATTATCGAGTTCACTATAGAGAACCACTAGCCATTTTCAAAGGTGGAGGAATTTTTTAGATACAGGTTGTGGGGAAGGTTGCTAAAAGAGATCCCTTTATGGATTAAGGTTTTGATGATGGAGGGAATATTATTTCACTTTATTCCAACCAACATGGTGGTGTAAAACCTTGTATTACAGAAAATATTTTGGGGAAAAAATGACCTTTTGTGGAACAAAAGGTTTAGCTGCAATGAAAAGGGGAGATAGTTAGAGTGCTAGGGATCTTAGAGAAATGAGGATGGAGGAACTATTGGATGAATGGAGGTATTGAAATATGAGAGGGCTTTGAAGAATATGAATATAATTTAAGTAGATATGAGAAGCATTGAGCATATTGAAGTTGTGGAAATAAGAAATAAGAAACCCATAGTTGCATAATGAAGTAGTGGGAGAAGAAGTGAGATATATCATAAGGGAAGTAGATAGAGAAGATGAGTTAGGAAATCATAATAGGAATAGAAATAAAAATCAAGGATGAGGTAGAATATAAATACCAAAACTGCTAGATCATAGGATTATGATGTCAGACCCAAATACTTGTGTATATGAAGAGGTTAATTTTTTTATGGGAGTATTTTTATATTAGGATAATTCTTCCCCTATAAGTAGCGGTCTAAAAGGTAGAAACATCATTAGATCTATCCCTTCCCTTCCCCTTATCCTCTATCAGAACTCCATAAGTTTCATCTCCAAGTTAGTTAATACTTTGAAATTCCATAGTGTTCATAAGGTGTATTCAACATATAGTTCTCATAGTAGTATTTATCAAATTTTACAAATTGTGCGCAATCAGGTTGAAGAGGATTTATTTTAGTTCCACCTGGTCATACTCCAATGGTTGAAAATGTAGCTCGATCATTTACTCTGTATCCAGAGTTTTCAAGTGAAGGATATGAGGACACAGAAACATTTGTATCTATGTGACGTTATCTGGATATCTTGACATGCTCCAGAAGATTCCAAAGTGAGTGACTTCAAGACCACATTGAGAAATAGATCCCTTTGGTGGTTTTTCAAATGGTCATTGAAAATTCCAAACATGACTCTCGGCACTGTAAGAGAATAATTCATTAAGGAGTTCAAATTGCCTCATTTTGAACTATAAAGCTTGGCTGAGTTGTGAGATATTAAGCAACAACAAGGAGAGACTACATGGGAATGTTAGGTTCAAGGATGCTATTGGGAAGTTGACATATTCAATTCATCCACACCATCAAAAGGAGTGGTTTATCAAATAATTGTTTACATTGTTCAGGAGCCCTCAAACACAAAAAAAAAAATTGATACTATACAGGATGCATTAAAACAAGCCATGACAGTTGAAGTGATGATAAGATATCATATAAACTTAAGAGAAAATTATTCTTTAAGTGATTGTGCTATGCTTGGTATGTAGCATCAAATTGTGGATTTAACTAAAAGGCTGAAGGAAATGAACACTACTGTGCCTAGTCAACCACAAGTTTGGTGCACATGTTTTCATACTTAGGGAAATCATGTTATTGGATGTATGACATTGTGAGGTGAAATTACCTAAAAGGTTCCATTTGGTCCCCCTTCGCCACAAACATGGCATAAAGGGAACATTGCACAAGTTTCATCAAAAAATACTCATCAAGGACATACTTAATGTCACACGTTCCCTAATAATCATGGTATGTCTTCTAATGAATTTTGTTAAAATTTTCAATCTTATGGACATTCTCCTTGGTTGTGTCCTGTTTTACAAAAATATTCCAATGTGCCCAATTCTGTTTTTTGTGATTTTTGTGTGTCTCCTTAACACTAACCCGTGCAAATCCTTGGACACTATGGGTGATTGATTACATGACCTATAATTTTGTGTGAATGAAGCTACTCGCAGAAGAGGATGTGGAGGATATAGATGAGGAAGGATTGGCGGAAGAGGTCTATTTAGGTGTTATAACTATGATAAAAAGGGACATGTAGTTCAATACTTTCCACTGCTAAGAAGGTCTTGTTTCTCACATTTTCAAGTGAATGACCATGTAACAAAATATTTCCAAAAGATGATTTATCGATGGGAGGAGCTTAATAGACAAAGGGGAGCCAATTTGATCAACGTAGAACCTAGAGGACCAGAGACAATTCGACAACCAATATCAATGTTATCACTAGAGGAGGTAAGTGGTCTAACACCAATAAAGATACACTTGAACAACCTACTATAATAAAAATTGCATCTCCTAAAGGGAAGTATGAACCTTATCAACAAAAGGAGTATTATAATGATGCTACATAAATTTTAACTAATTAATTTATTTTTGCAGTCCTAAAACCACAGTTCAGGACAATAGACAACCAAATATACCCCAATCCTTTTAGTAGAAAATCCATCCTACTATGGCATGGTTTATACTATTTTTAGATATTTTAAATGATGAACAATTATCTAGTCAATTGCAGAAGAAATTGAAAGGCTTTCTTAAGGACGAGGAGTTGTCTAAATTCCCAATTTTCTCTAATTTTCTAGAATGCCATAGTAGGAGAGTTAGAAAAAAAATGGAATAGTATGGAGTTAGACAAAAAATGGAATAGTATGGATTTTAGGATTGATACCCTTATTGTTGGATATTAAATCAAATATACTATGTTAGATTCGGGGTCTGATGTTAACATTTTTCCAACAAAATCCCAGGGGGATATGGGGTGTCCCAAGTTAATTTTATCTCCTATATAGTTGCACATGGCTAATTAGTATTATATTTTCCCTATAGTGTGATTAAAATACATGGAATTATATGTGTTTGGTGTTAAGACATATGTAGGTTTTGAAGAAATAATTATTATTGGAGATAAATATCCCTATCCTATATTATTGGGAGTTGACTAAGAGTTTGAAAATTACACTACCATTGATTTTAAAAGAGAAACCATGACATTTGAAGTTAATGGGACCAGAGTATTTCATCCCTTAGATCCATATCAAGGCCCCACATTTAATTAGCCTATTGATGGTGCAGAGGATTCAAATATTCTTTATCATTTATATTAATTAACTATAGGAAAAATGGAGGATTATATTAATCCCATAACTTATGGACTTGTTAGTTGGATATGTGTTCAAAATAAAGAAGAAATATCTGATATTGCGCTAGAAGAGTGGAAACATGGATAACACGACTTATATTCTCGGCAATGTGCAACAATTCATTGTACTTGATGGATCGGTACTGAGGTAAGGTACCACCCTACTTTTAATAGTTTTGATTTTGTAGCTAATTTTATTAAATAAGTTGAACTGAATATTAAGAAAGTCAAAGGATTCCCTTGATGGATTATTCCTTATAAGGTACTCCTACTCATTTGCGGGGAGCTCACTGTAACCAATTTCAAACTTGGGATTATGTTGAATATTATATGTTATGCCAATTCACTACACTTGAGAAGAATGTATATAATTCCTACTTATGAAGGTCATATAAGTCTAAAAATTCATGTTAAGACTTTTGTTTATATTTGGAAGAAGGCCACATTTCCTGTTGAGCTATGGGTACATTGGTTCACGACACAATTTGGGAGCACTCCCCTAAGCATGGTTTCTGAAGGAATAAATGAAGATATAAACACTAGACTAGGATGTATTGGTGTTTGAATTTTGCAAGGATTTCAATTTCTTGAATGAAGATGCATGGATTGCTGAAGTATCGAAGGAAATTAAGTGGTTTTTGTTCCTTATTGGGAGGCAGCTTGCTGAGTCTTTTAGAAACTTGAGTCCTGGGATTGTACCTAAGTTAGGATGTCAAGAAGTAGTTTCTTGCAAAAAATTAAATAGGGAACCTAAAGTTTAAATGATTTACAAGAATTAAGGAACTGCTATTTTTAAATAATCTGAAGGAGAAAGAAGCATTAAGGATGATCCTTTAAAATATGCCCCAAATTTGATGCCTTAAATGTTGCAAAAATCTAACATTGGCTCTAAAGAAAATCCCAAACTCACATCTATTGGTGACTATTGGGATGAAAAAACTACCAAAAATAAATTTGATTTACTTAGAAATTATGAGGACCTATTTCCTCCATTACTTTTGTAGACATTGTATCAATGGATTAAATCTGATCATCTAATGTACTAAAAAAGATATTGAATCCTTATACTATATTTGCGGAATATAAAACATGATTTCTCAATAACATGAAAGTAAGAGAAAGAAGCAAATCAATCGCACAACAAAAGATATTTCCTTGGGAAAGAAAATGATCAAAACCCCTCTATATCTATTGTACAATAAGCCAAGGAATCATGAAACAATACAATGCTTTCCTTATCACGAGAATCTACCTCACTTTACCAATTGTCTCATGCTAATCTATGTAAAATTGGAAAAACAATTAGCCAATTCCTTGCCTTCCTCCATCTTGCCTTGCTCACGCAATTCCTAGAGAAATAAATCAATATTAAATAGGAATTTCTACCTTCCTTTATTACACAATCTAGCATGGCAATCCTCTGGCTTTATAACTGCACCCGGGCAATTTGATAATAATACAACTTATAGTTATCTTCCCTTTAACCTTTGTCTCAACTAGGTATTCATTAGAATTTACATACATATAACTAATAATAGTTAATCATCAGTTATCTGATTGATCACTACTTTTTAATTAAATCTAATTTATTTCACTAGACCTCTCACTAGCTCATCACTCAGTTAGAACCAGTTAAATTGATTTTAACTCAATTGATTTGATTTAACTGATTACACTCACACCATACTAGTGCATTAACTGCAACTAGACCCCGAAAATAATAGAATCACTCTACATACCTCACCTTTGACCCTCAACTCGAAATTATTGAGCTAACTCATTCTTTTTGTCTTAGTTAACTGATACAAGTTGTTATGAGATAAGATTACAAGTTATTGTCCAATTTATTTAAGGGAAAATTAATTTAGACACACATTTTCTTGTTGTTTTTCAACACTCCATCTCAACAAGAAAGGGATTATTAGCTACCCCGATCCTGCTTCTGTGGTATTCAAATTTTCTATTTGCGAGCGCCTTCATCAATATTTCTGCATCCTAATCATCTGTGGGGATGCACTGAAACAACATAATGCACTTATGAACAAAATATCTAAGATGGTGGTACCGAATATCAATATGATTGGAATTGTCATGAAATACCAGATTAACCGAGAGTTTTATGCATCTTTTGTTATCACAATGTATCACCATCGTATCCATCTAATGTAAAAACAAACCAACAAGTATCTTCCTCATCCATATGGACTCGCACGCATCTTGACTAGTTGCCATATAGTCTACCTCAGTTGAATTGAGTGCAACTGATCTTTGTTTCTTGCTTCACCAAGAAATTGTTGTCGATCCTATGCTAAAGATGCCCTCTAATGTTCTCTTCATATCTGATGGACTTCTTGACCAATTTGTATCGGTAAATCTTTGAAGCTTCACTCCCTTTGTCAGTCTATACCATAATCCATACTTTGTAGTTCCCCTGATATATCCCATAACATGTTTCCCCACCTTCCAAAAGAGCATGGTAGGCTTAACCATAGTTTTACTAAGTTTGTTAACTACATATAATATGTTTGGTCGTGTTTTTACCAAATACATAAGTGAACCCACATGCTGCTTGTAAACAATAATATCCATTACCTCACCTAAAGTAGCATCCTCCTTCCTCTAGTTTCGTGCAAGTGGAGTTTCCATGGGTTTTCTGCCCTCCATTTGGAACTTCCTTAGAATCTCCTTGGCATACTTTCCCTAAGATAAAAATATCTCCCCATCTCTTTAACATATTTCCAAACCAAGGAAATAATGCAAGAGACCCATTTCCTTCCTCTCAAACACTCTTGCAAGATCCTCCTTGCAAGAAGTTATGAGCTTCTCCTCACATGTCAGTATAATATTATCAACATAAAGTACAACAATAAAAATTTTACCATCAACCAAAATATGATATAGGTTTTCATATTATTCACTCTTTATGAAGCCCAAATTGGTGAAAGAGTTGTCGATCCTAGTGTACCAAGCATGAGGTGCTTACTTCAGCCCATACATTGCTCTCTTGAGTCTGCACACATGCGACTCCCTGTCGAAGGTCTCAAAACCTTATGGTTGCTCAATGTACACTTATTCCTCAGTAACTCTATCGAGAAATGATATATTTACATCCATATGATATATCTTCCATCCCATATGCGTTGAGAGTGAAAGGATGGATCTAGTCGACAAGTATCTTGCAACTAGTGCAAATGTCTCATCATAGTCAATCCCCACCACCTATGAGAAGCCTCTGGCCACAAATATAGCCTTTTATTTCTCCACACTCCCATCTGCTACTTGCTTCACCTTGTAGATCCACATGGATCCAACCATTGACTTCCCCACTAGTCTTGGGACCATTTCCCATGCACTGTTTCTACTAATGGAGTCATAATCCTCAACCATGGCATCAACCCATACTGACTACTACACCACTTCCTCAAAAGAGGATGGTTCTGTCAAAATACACTCACTCATAAGAGCCATGTATCTAGTATAGCTTTCTAAGGACCTTCTTTGCTTGCGCTGTGATGTAGGTGCACCTACATTCTCTGCCACATCTAACATCAATCTGTTAGCCTCTCTCGTGCACTTCCTCCCATTTCTGGTGGATGGCTCTACATGAGTGCTTTCTGCCACTCTCTATTCCTCTTCTTGTGGATTCTCCGACAAATACACCTGATATTTGTGGGGAGAATCAGTGTAAACCAAAAATATCCCATCCTCTGATGTTGGTTATAGCTTCTTCCTAGCATCTTTGGTTACCTGGAAATAGAAAAATGAGCCAAAATTTTGAAAATATGAAACATCTGGTTTCTTAACTGAAAAATCCTCCTCTGGTGTACTCATGCCAAGTATCTGAGTAGGATTGGAGTTCTACATAAATAACCCTATGTTGCATGCCTCTACCCACATATTCAATCATAGGAAATAATCATGTAACATATCTCGTGTTGCTCCCACAATTGTTATGTTCTTTCTTTTTGCAATTGCTTTCTGTTGTGGGTTATGAGGTTCAATCAATTCTCTCTAAATTCCTTCTTTGGTGTAGAAATTCTGAATCAATTAGAGATATAATCACCACCATTTTCGTTCCTTAGATACATCCCCTTCTTCCCTGTATCTTTCTCTACCATTTCTTTGAACTCAAAAAACTTGGGGAATGTTTGATCTTTATTATGCATGAAGAATATCCAACACTTTCTAGAAAAATCATCAACAAAAATCACATAATACTCATGCTTTGTTGTGGAAGCCATTGAGAATGGTCCACACACATTTGAGTGAACTCTCTCAAGGATTTTCATTGACTGGTTCTCCTTCTCATGAAAGGTGTAATTTTTATACTTCCCCATAGTACAACCCGTGCATGTGTCTCTCTGTGAAAGTGTACCCTGTTGAGAATTTGGAGGGCTGATGATTAATTCAAATTCTCTTCTTGATAATTACTTGTGAGCTTACTTGAGTTACTTATTTCTTCTCTTACTTAGCTTAGTTTGTCTTTCATCAAGTCAATTACCAAAATACAAAAGACACAAAGTTAGGTTATTCGAGCTAGGGAAAAACCTCTCCCTCTTGGAGAGGAAACCCCATGACAAATTCTTCTTATAGATCATCAAATGACAAGTACCATGACCAAGACTCAGACTCTTGACCTATGAATGCCTCCAAGTCCTTGACACTTCTTATAACTATTCCTCCAACACTAATCATTTTATTATTCACCAATGTATACTGGCCTCCAATAGCTTTGAAGAACTCGGTCTCTAAGTTTATCTCAAGATCCTCCTTCTTATCCTTTGCTTGCACATCAAGTTTCTGCAATGTAGACCTTCTTTCTTACCTCTATGATCTACACCTGATCACTTCTTAAATTTGCATTTCATTCCTATTGAATTCCGTGCTTCATGACTATTAGAGTTCAAATTTTTTCACTGTTGACACTATAGATTAGATTCTCATTCCTTTCTTCCTGAAGTAGGCACTGTCATCTCCTACAAACTGGAACTGTTTACCACTGTGATCAACATAGGAATCCACATTATCTTCTTGACCTTAACACTATTCCACTTCAGATAAATCCACACTTTATTTACTACATTTTTACACAGAGGAATATGCACCTCAGATCCGCACATCAGCCACAGGTGAATACGAAATTGGTTAGAAATTTTTACACTTGGAATAACATCATAAGATGTCCGAATTGAAACCATGTATATGTTCTTCGAAATACACACTTTTTTTTTCTGTGTTAACTCAGAGAGAATCCACATTTTTTTCTGTCGAAATGAGACACAACTCTAGGTCTATTTATAGTAGAATTACCTTTTTTTTAAGCTAACCATACAATCACTATTTAGGCTGAATTTAATCATATATTTTGGGCCAAATTATCTAGTTGTTGGAGGCTGACTTTGGGAGAAAGATTGAGCAGATATTTGAACGTAGATAAAGAGAAATCTTGAGGGTCATTATGGGTCATTATTTCGCAAGGTCTTGGAGGACATTCTTCATACTAAACACTTTGTTGTCATGACTCTTAATTACACTTATAAATATAAGACAAACCCAAATAGACATCAAGAAGAAGTCTATTGACCTATAATAAAATCTTTCTCATGAAACCCATGAAGCAAGTACAACAAAAATTAATTTTTATTATCTTTGTCTTCTATAAATTTGTAATTCAATAGTCAATATGAAGACCGGCATAGTTACACTTTTCAACATACCCTTTGGAATCAGTATAGAAATATTTTTCATGATCCTCAAAGAACTGTGTTGTCGATGAGCCAACCTCCTGTGCCATAACTCACTCGTATTTCGGCTCACCACCTCATATGCTTTAATTCTTAATGCTCTGCAACCATCTACATTAAGTTTGTAGAGGTTCTTCACATGAACCCCAATCGTATTTACTTGTCCTGTGGCTTTGTGATGAAGGAACACCTTTCCTTCACTGAAAACCAGATCATATCCAAATCCCCAAACATAGCAACTAAAACTAAATTATTTTTCAAACCTGGTACATGCAAGAAATATTTTAATATGAAAGGTTTACCTAACTCTCTCTGGAAAGTAACTATACCAATCTCGATAGTGTTATACCTCCCGTCATCACCCATATCGATGTGCATTTGAAGATACTTCTCGTCCAAGCTACTAAAGAGTTTTGCGTTTCCATTCATGTGGAAAGATGCTCTAATATCCAACTACCAGATAGATCCCATCACAATTGACACCATGCATGTGATGAGAGAGAAGTTCAACTAAAAATGTGAGGCTAAAGCTTCACTTGTTGCTGCTCCCAGAGCCTTCTTTTTGTTCTTCTTCTTTTGTGGAAAATTTGTGGCATAGTGTCCATGATCATGACAGTTGAAAATTTTCACCTCGACATGTATCGCTTCCTTCCTTCTTTTCTGGTGTTATATTTGGAATAGGACTTCTTCCCTTTCCCCTTCTTTTCCTTGCTAATGAAGGCACAATTTTGCTCATCATCAATCTTACATGAGTACCCATCCTTGGTATTCCATTGAAACTCTTATTGTACCAAATCTGACCATAGTTGCTCCCAATTTGGTAACTGATCCCTCCCATTCACAGAGTCCCCATAACTATGCTAGCTCTTGGGAAGGCCTAGAAGTGATAGGCTCACCAAGTCATCATTAGCTATATTAATCCCAACACTTCCAAGCTCATCTCGATATTGGGTGAAGTTGGTCAATTATTTCTAGACTGTGTCACCCTTCTCCATATTATTTTCCTGAGCTGTTACTTGAGTGCCATTTTTCTTTGATCACTGCTGCTTTGAAATATATCTGTCAAGGCCTTCGACATAGCATATGGAGTTTCCATTCCATGGAGACTTGAGAAAATACAATATCGAACTCCCTCTAATAAGATCCTCCTTGCCTTTGCAACATTATTCCTCCATGCTTCATGTTGCGCAACATCTACCTGATTGGGTTCAGGAATATCAGTGTCAATGAACTCCTTCAACCAATTATCCTCCCATACATCATCCATCTTGTCTTTCCATGCAATATAGTTTGAATTTCCCTCAAGTGCATATTAGAGTCTCAAGCCAGTGGACGACATCCTAGTCAACTGCCATCTCGAAAGAATGTATCTACAAATTTGAATATTGTTCAACCTAAAATCAATTTCTTCTCTACTATTGTGATTCGTGGCACTCAGATACTATGTAGAAATTATAACAATGGATTCAATCCTATCATTTAATATACTAAAACAAGATACTGAATCATTCTACTATATTTGTGGAATATAAAACATTATCTCTCAATCACATGCAGGTAAGAGAAAGAAGTAAATTAATCGCACAACACACGATATTTATTGGGCTAAGAAACTGCTCAAAACCCCTCCATCTCTATTTTATAATAATCCAAGGAATCATGAAACAATAAAATGCATTCTTTCTCACAAGAATCTGCTACACTCTAGCAATCAGCTCAAACTGATTTAGGAAAAATTGGACAAACACTTAGCCAATTCCTTGCCTTCCTCTAGCTTGTCTTGCTCATGCAATTCCTATAGAAATAAATCCATATTAAATAGGAATTTCTACCTTATTTGATTGCACAATCCATCATGGGAATCTCATGAGTTTAGAACTGCACCCGGGAAATTTTCTAATAATAAAACTGATAGTTATCTTCCCTTTAACATTTTTCTCAACTGGGTCTTCATCAAAATTGACATGCATGCAGCTAATAATATTGAATCATCATTTACTTGAATGATCACTACTTGTGAATTAAATATAATTTAACTCATTGGACCTCTCACTTTCTCATCACTCACTTAGAACTAATTAAACTTATTTTAACTCAATTAATTTGATTTAACTGAGAACACTCACACCACACTAGTGCATTAACTGTATCTAGACCCCAAAAATAACAGAATCATTTTTCATGCCTCATATTTGACCCTCAACTCGAAATCCTTGACCTAAATCAGTCTTTCTAACTTAGTTAACTCTTACACATTTTTATGATATAAGACTACAATTTATTGTCCAATTTATCTAAGGGAAAATAAATTAGACACACATTTTCTCATTGATTTTCAACATGTTTCATAACTAAAAGGAATTAAAGGAGACTCGAGGGAGGTGAAAATTGATTTGAAGCCTTATGCCAAACCAATAAAGCATAATCCCTATCATTTGAACCCAATAGTTAAAGAAAAGGTTAAGAATGATATTGATAAGATGTTAACTGTGAAACTCATTTTTCCTCTTGATGAAGCCAATTGGATTAGAACCATATTTATTGAGGATAAGAAGGATTCAGATGATATAAGGGTTTATATGGATTAATGAACCCTCAATAATGCCTATTTCCATGATATTTTCCCAACTCCCTTTCAGTGATGAAGTTTCTAGATAATTTTTCACATCAAGCAGCTTACTCATTTGGCAATGGGATTCTAGTGCCTAGTTTGGTGAATGACACTCTAATGAAGCACTACCATGCCCACTAAATTGATGTGGTTTTTATTTTTGTCTATTTAGAAGAGTAAGTTAGGTATTATATTAGTATTTGGTCTGTTTTTACTATGAATTTAGTTGTGTTAATATTGGGTGTGGAGCCTGATTATATTCTTTGTTTAGATGTATTGCCACATCAAAAATGTATTCTTAATAGGGTGACAATGCTGCCCACTGTTTGATTGTCATCATAGGGGTCCAAGGGGGTGCCATGAAAACATTTTGGAGCCCTGTCTCCCCTTCCCCTAGCGCCCTCGAAGCTAAAAATGGATGTAAATTTTTATTGTAAAATATTGTAATTTTGTAGCCAATCTGGGCATTTCATTAGGCAGATGATATAACGATAGAATTTATGTTTAATTTAGGGTTTTTTTTTCCCTAGAAAGAAACCCCTCTATTGTATGAGGGAATTGTATTGCGGCTGTGTATTATAAGTATATTTTGAGTGAGAAATAGAAAGGGGGATTGTATGACAGAGTAGATGATATTACAAGAAATCTACAGCAGATTGTGTCTCCTCATTTTACTGGATAATAAAAGGGAAGGACTCATTGTTTCCATGGATGTAGCCCAAGTTGGCTGAACCACATATATTTGTGTCTCTCTTGTTTTATATATTATTTCTGTGTTTGTGTTTCAACCTTATGCATATTTTATGTGTTCCATTCCTATGTAATATATAATTTTCTAACAAATGGTATGAGAGCCAAAGGTTTATTTGGCTGATAAACTCGCAGGAAACAAGGGTTCTTGGTTCGAGTGGGAGAAATGGAGGAAAATGGTAAGTTTAGGGTCGATAAATTTAACGACCAAAACTACCCATTGTGGTAGATGCAGATGGAACATTATATGTATCAAAAATATCTATGCCTACCATTGAGTGGAGAAAAAATGAAGTCGTCAAGTATGATAGACGAAGAATGGGATATTCTCGATAGAAAGGCACTTGGAACAATACAGTTGTGCTTGGCGATGTCAGTAGGCTTCAGTATTTAGAAGGAAATGATAACATAGGGTGTAATGACAGTATTTTCGAAAATATATGAAAAGCCCTCAGCCTCAAATAAGGTATTTCTTATGAAACATTTATTTATTATGAATGTTTCAAAAGGTGGATTTTTTGCTGATCATTTAAATGAATTTAATACAGTTATCAGTTAGTTAATTTATGTAGGGGTAAAATTTGATGATGAAGTTAGGGCTTTGTTATTTCTATGCTCATTTCTAAAAAGTTGGAATGTTTTAGTTAAGGCCATTAGTAATGTTTTATCTGGAACTAGTACTTTAATTTTTTATGATGCTTTCCATGCTATCCTTAGCAAGGAAATGCGACAGGAAAACTTTGTTGAGACATCAGGTAATGCTTTAAGTGCAGAGACTAGGGGAAGAAGAATTGAAAGAGGAAATATCTCAAGATATTGCAGTAAATCAAAGAAAGGCATATCCAAGTCGAGATCAGGGATAGTGTACTCGAAGTGAGGCAAGAAAGGACACCTGAAGAAATAATGTAAGTCTTGGAAGGCAAGACAAGGAGACACGCAACAAGAAAAAAATCATGATGCAAATGTGCCAGGTGATGTGTTACAATATGATTTAATTATTTATTTAGAAAATTTTATTGATGCATTGGTGGTAGATTCATGGGCTTCATTCTATGCCACACCTGATAACAAACATTTTCATGACTATGTTCAAGGAGATTCTAGACAGGTTCATCTCGGTGATGATAAACCCTATAAAATCATTGGAATTGGTAAAGTTCTTGTAAAAAGCATAATGGAAAAAAATTTCTACTAAAGTAGGTAAGGCATATTCCAGATCTAAAGAAAAAAATGATTTCAACAGGGTAGTTATTTTGTGAAGGTTGTGTGAAAACTTTTACAGATAAAACCTGGAAGGTGACTAAAAGAGGCTCGGTAATAGAAAAAGGAGAAAAGGCTGGTATATTGTATTTATGAAATGGTATTTATAATTGTGTTAATTATTTAAACTCCATAGGAGGAGATGCAACATTATGGAATTATAGGCTCAGAAACATGAGTGAGAAGGGGATGAAAATTCTTCACTCAAGAAATTTGTTGCCAGGTTTGAAGAATATTTATTAGGATTTCTGTGAGAATTTTGTTTATGGAGAATAGAAGAGAGTAATATTTCTTAGAGTTGGGAAAAAAAAGAAGAGAGAAAAATTAGAGCTTGTGCATAAGAATGTATGGGGACCTACTGAGGTATCATCTCTCGGTGGCTCTCATTATTATGTTACTTTCATTCATGATGCAACTAGAAAAACTTGGATTAATTGTATTCATAATAAATATAATGTATTTGATACTTTAAAGAAATGGAAATATTTGGTTGAGATTGAGACAAAAAAAAGTTGAAGTGCCTCATATTAGACAATGGAGGTGAATATTGCAACAAAGAGTTTGATAGGTACTGTCCAGTGCATGGAATGCACAGAGAGAAGACAATTCCAAGAACAACACAGGAAAATGGTGTGTCAGAAAGGATGAACATGACAATCATGGAGCATGAAAGGTGCATGAGATTGCATGCATGGTTGCCTTTACAATTTTGGGTAGATGTTGTAGATACTATTGTTTATCTAATAAACAGAGGGCCTTGAAATTCCTTGGATGGTGATATTTTAAAGGAGGCACGGACAGGTAAAACGGTAAACTAATCATTTTGAAATCATTTTGGTTGTGAGGCCTTTGGTCATATTAATAAACAAAATAGAACAAATCTTGAGGAAAAATCAAAGAAATTTACCTGAATTATATATGGTGTTAATGATTTTGGTTATCGCTTATATGATTATGAAAATCACAACATCATTAGGAGAAGAGATGTAATATTCAATGAAAAGGACTTGTATAAGAATGAGTTGCAGGAAAAGAAACAGGAAAAATAAAACAAAAAATAAACAGTTCTTGATGAGATCACATAAAAATTAAAGGTGCCTGAAAATAATAATAATCAACAGCCACAAAAACAACAACCACCACAACATCAACAAACACCTCAAACACCTAAAAGTGGTGTTAGGATATCTATCAAGATAAGTAGACCCCCTAAAAAATAGTCTCCTTCAATATATTATGTATTGTTGATTGATTCTGGTGAACCCTAATGTTATGAAGAAGAAATGAGGGTATAAACGAGGAAGAAGTGGGAGCTAGCCATGAAAGAAGAGATTGAGTCCTTAATACATAGCCAGAATTGGGAGTTAGTGAGGTTTCCTACAGGTAAAAAAACATTGCAGAATAAGCGGGTTTACAGGTTGAAGGAAGAAGAAGGAGGAAAAAGGAGGCACAAAGCTATACTTGTGGTAAATGGGTTTGCAAAGAAGAAAGGTATTGACTTTGATGAAATATTTTCTCTTGTTCTTAAAATCACTTCAATCAGAACTATTGTAAGTCTTGTAGTAGCAAAAGATTTGCATCTTAAACAGTTAGATGTAAAGACAACCTTTCTCCATGGATATTTTGGAGGAATATATCTATATGAAGCAACCACAAGGGTATGAGGTCAAAGGGAAGAAAAAATGAGTGTGCAGGTTGAAGAAGAACTTGTATGGCTTAAGACAAGCTACGAGGTAGTGGTACTTAAAATCTAATAGGTTTATGTCTGAACAAGGTTATACTAGATGTCACTTTGATCATTGTGTTTATCTAAAAAATAAAAATTATGGAAGCTATATTATATTATTATTGTATGTAGATGAAATGGTTGTTGCAGGGTCTAACATGCATGAAATAAATGTGCTCAAAGGAAAATTGGAAAATTCATTTGCAATGAAGGATTTGGGAGCAACAAAATAAATCCTTGGTCTAAGAATAACTAGAGACAAGTATACTCGCAAATTAAAATTGTCTGGGAATGATTACATACAAAATGTGTTGAAAAGATTTAATATGCAAAATGAAAAATCAGTTACTACACATTTTACTAGCCATTTCAAACTTAGTAAGGAGATGTGCCCCAAGACCCAAGAAGAAATAGATTATATGTCTAAATTTCCATATGCATAAGAAGTTGAAAGCTTAATGTATGCAATGGTATGCACAAGGCCTGATATTACGCATGCAGTGGGAGTTGTAAGTAGGTACATAAAAAATCCAGGAAAATAATATTGGATGGCAGTGAAATGGATTCAAAAATATTTGAGAGGTACCAAAAATCAAGAATTATGCTTTGGTGGTTCAAACATTACTCTAGGAGGATATTTTGATACAGATCTGATAGGTGATAGAGATAACAGGAGGAGCACTACACGGTATGTATTTAATGTAGGTGGAACAATTGTCAGTTGGGTTTCGAAATTGTAAATTTGTGTTGCATTTTCAACAACAAAATAACATTATGCTACTGCTACAGAGGATAGTAAAGAAATGATTTGGTTACAAAGGCTTTTGGATAAATTAGGTAAGAAGCAGGAAATGGGAAGGTTATACAGTGATATCCAGATTGTCGTTCATCTTGAAAAAAACTTAAAATTTCATTCCATGACTAAACACACACATCTCAAGTACCATTTCATATGGTGAGTGTTGGAAGATGGAGAGTTGAACCTAGAAAAGATAGACACTAGCGAGAATCCTGCAAATATGTTAAAAAAAGTTGCAACCAAGAAGAAACTGAGATTTTGATTAGTTTCAATTGGTATTCAAGTATGATGATGAATATGAGAAATATCTAGGTCCAAAGTGGAGTCATTATCCAAAAAATTAAGTAACAGTGGAGTTTCTACAATCAATCTCCAAGTGGGAGATTGTTGTGTTTGGAGCCTAATTATCTTCTTTCTTTAGATGTATCATCGTGTCGGGCCCTTATTATTAATGGCGTAGCAACACCGCTGGTCATTTTATTACTATCAGGGGGGTCCAGAGGGGGTGAAGATGACCTTTTGGACCCCCCCCCCCCCCGACAGGCGTTTCGGGGGCAACACCCCCGAAGCTAAAAACATCTATAAAATTTCCTTGTAAAATATTGTAATTTCGTAGCTAGTATGGACCGTTCACTAGGAAGATGACATGACAATATAAGTTATTTTTAATATATGGGTTTTTTTTCCCTAGAAGGAAACCCCTCAACTATGTGTATATTCTAAGAAAAAAATAGAAAGGGGGACTATATGTGAGAGTAGATGATATTATAACGGATCTACTGCAGGTTGTGTCTCTTCATTTTTCTAGATAATAAAAGGGAAGGACTGGTTATTTCCGTGGATGTAGCCCAAGTTGGGTGAACCACATATATCTTTGTCTCCCTTGTTTTATATGTTATTTCTGTGTCTGTGTTTCTACATATTTTATGTGTTCCATTTCTCTATAATATATAACTTTCTAAAAGTTCGTTGGTTGTTTTCGCATTGGGTAAATACAATAATCGACTGTGGTAAGAGAGGTAAATGTTGTGTTTCTTGTTGTACCTTTGTTTCGTTTATTTCATGTTAATTTTATGTATTTTTAATTTGTCGAGTCGCACCACTATAACAATTAAATTTTCGGATCTCGTGCTCAGTCCTATTTTGTTGGTTGTACTATTGATTTTATGTTGGATTAGAGAAATTTTGAGGTCTAAAATGTGCCTCCTAAGGAATATTACAAAATATTATTGGAAATAATAAAATAAGATTACGTTACCTCATCAATTTTTGGAGGGAAAAAAATAAAAAAATAACTTTTTCAACTCATATTCTCCACTTATTTCCCTATGATTTTTCTCAAATTTCAAGTAGGAGTACTCGTTAGATGTGGAATTTAATTTTGCATCCAATGAGTACCCATGTTTCATACTTTTTATGGACCCTATTTTGTAGTTTTTGTGTAGTAGGGTGCATTCAAAGTATGCAAAATGGGTACTCCTTGGATGAAAAATTAAATTATGCATCCAATGAGTGTTCTATCTTGGAATTTGACTAAAATCATAGGCCGAATAGGTTGAAAATATGAGTTTAAGAAGTAGTTTTTTTATTTTTTATTTTTTTATTATTATATATTTTTACCTTTTTAATCCAAAAATCGTGAGTCATCCCCCATGGTTGACATCATCATATTGAATCTTATTGGTTCTTATAAAGTTTGTTTTTGTTGTACATTTTGGTTTTGAGGCCCATTTTTTACCTCAAAATTTCTCTAATGATATCGCGTCAAGTTAGTTTTCGTTATTAGCATCATGTGTTGGGATTTGAATCTCAATAATAATAAGGTTTCAAATATCATTTTGATCTAGTCAGTATTTTCATTTAATGTCCAACGAGCGAGTTAATTATCAAATTATGTAGGTTATCCTATAAGTATGGGGATTCGAATTAATGTCCTTCATTCTTTTCTGACTCTTAATTTAGTCTTATGCCCTAGAGTCCATGTCTATAACTTCCACTTCCAAATTATACCAATGTCCCCTTATGTGTTCTATCTATTATCGCAATAATTTTAGTATGGGTCAAAGTGATAAGTATGCCATCCCTTTTGATTTCTATGATTCTCGTATTGAGCCTCTCAATAACCTATCGGGAAAATATGAAAAATCCATGTTAGCAGAACATGATTCTTTTGATTTTGATTTGTTTATAGCCTTTAAAACCAAGGTTTATATGGATTTTTCCTTGACCCCATCAACTGATATTACTCCAAAAATTTATTCTAACTTTCAGCTACTACACAGATCAATTTTTACCAAGCTATGAGATAAAATAGTGTTCTAAACCACTCGTAAGGTCACGCGATGTACCGAGCTTCTAATTAGCTAAATCCATAATGGATCCTTATTGTTGGATAAATAATACACAATCCATGTACATCAGAATCTAACATGCACTAGTACAAAATGGCTAATTAGTTACTTAAAAAAACGACTAAAATTTTCATATAAATGACTATTTTTCAATCGGTGACCAATAGTAGCTAATTTATAGTATCTTATAACGCGACCAACTTTTGGTTTTTTTTAGCTTAGTCATTAATTGGTTATCTCAATTTTGTTGTCTAGTTTTATATTTGGTCATTAATTTGGTCACGGATTTAGTCATTAATTTAGTCATTCATTTGATCATTAATTTAGTCATTGATTTAATCATTGATTTGTTCATTAATTGTCACAATTAATGACCAAATATACAACAAAATATATTACTATATGTTCACCCGACAAAAACCAATAAATGACCAAAGAAATATGACCAAAATGTTGGCTGTGTTATAAGATATTGTAAATTAGCTACTAATAGTCATATATATGAAAATTTTAGTCATCATTTGAAACCAATTAATGACCGAAGAAATATAACTAAATTTTAGTCGTGTTATAAGATATTGTAAATTAGCTAGTAATAGTCGTATATATGCAAAATTTAGTCATCATTTGTAGCCAAAAATTTATCATTTGTAGTAGTCATTTATTCATTATATAAATGACCAATTTAGTAGTTTATATTCATTTAATTTACTTTCATTAATAATAATTATAAATGACTAATTTAGTCGTATATTCATTTTGTTTTTGTTCATCATTAATCAATAGAAACTACTAATTTAGTAGTTTTAAATTGATTTTGTGTTCATTATTAATTAACATAAATTAATTTGTATGATTTAAAAAATTTCATACAATGTGCATGTTCATCTAATATGAAAACACAAAGTCACATATTTTAATTACAATACTAAACAATATCAAGTGAAACTATAAATAATTTCAACCACATAAATTATATTATATGAAATGTTAAAGTATTACAATATGATTTTCCAACTTAATATTGGTTGGACTACAATTTACACATGATATGGTGTTTCATCACTTTAAAACATTACCATTGTGTTTTCAAGGCATTGCACGTGAATTCACCAACTCTGAAGACTTGACCATTGGGCTTTATATGTGTGTCTTATGCGGGATATTGGCTCTAAAAGTATCACCGGACTAGTTCTCCTCTCTCTCTTTTTTCATTTGTCATTGCAATGTGATTGCTCCCCTCTTTTTTCAATTCATGATTCTTACCATCAATACTGAGTTCATTTTCTGAAAACAAAAGAAGATACAATGCAGAGTGTAAAACATGAAAGACAACTAATACTATATTATAAAATAAATTAGACTATAAATACTTTATACGACATATAACTCAACATCAGCAATTTCAAAGCCATTTTTCCCAATACAAGTAAGAATATCGAACAAATTTTCTTCATTGGGCGATAATTTCCACTATAATGTGGCCATATAACCTATAAAATCAAAGAAAATAAAATATCACCATATACAGAAAAGAACACCTTAGTAACTTAATATTCAACTTTCAAGGAAAGCTTAAGAACAATCATGTCAACTAAGTTATATGCTAAAAATCTCAAGCTATAGATAACTTGTGAAAACAAATAATCTGAGGTGTGATATTTAATATTTGTCATTTTATTCACAACAAAATTTCATTTTATAACGCATGACCTTAGTCAAGTATATAAATATGTACTCAAATAACAACATGAAAGTAACTATTTTTTATAGTCATTAAAATATTTTAACAAAAAATAGCTATAATAATTCCAATCAATATACATTAATACTAATTTCATCTTCAATATTTGGTTGTTGTTTTAAAAAAAAGGACATGGTACTAAGTATTTTACATTTCATATTTAAAATACAAAAAAAAATCAAAAGAAACGTCCAAAATACAATCAAACAATAAAGAGACGATATCATGGAATGGAAATTGCAATTATAAAAAAAAAAAATTTACCAGTCCACCGATGTCGTGTCTGGCATTCCTAAAAAATTTGCTTGCCCAAAATAACCATGAGGTGAAATAATCAAAACATTAAAAACCGTAGAAATTCCTACTAGAAACATTTCCAAATTTGACGGCTTGGGTGTCTAAGCGATATCTAACAACGGATGAACCATATCCAAGATGTGATATGCATCGTCTCCCCATCCTTTTTCCAATCACATTTCCTATAACCTACCCACAACAAAGTCAAGTAACAATCAAACAAAGACATTGACATTTGTTTTTATCTTTTATATCTATAAAATTTGAATCTAATTTGTTTCATGAACATATTAATTCATATTTAAAGCTTTCCTGACATATGAGAAAGAATCAATCAAATAGGAAATCAGAAAAATCGACCTCAATGAGGTCCTCAAACAATTTCTACAATATCAGTATTTTTCTTGTTCTGATATATTGGGTAGAAAAAAGAACATATCTACAAAATAAAATTGCATATATTACTTATGATCAAAATTTGTATATGGTGTATTCTTAAGCAGTTGGTTAAACTGCGTATCCTTTCATTCAGCATCAATTTCTGCAAGATAAATGTCACACATTATTCTTTCGCATTTCTCAACATGTTGCATATGATAAATTGAAAGTCGCATAAAACCAGAGAAAACCCTTTTCTAACCAAAATAAACAGACAAACGATGGCTCTAATAAAACTTCATTATAATATTAGAAAATGAAAAGAGAGTGGAACATTTTTGTTGTTTGACTTTTCCTTTTTTTTTTATGAAAGTGCTCGAGCTTCAAGAACCAAAAAATGTGAGTGAAGTTGTAAATGTGAAAAAAATTATGTTGACCTAATTTGTAGGCTTCTTCAAAATGATGTGAATGATGCCATTTTAGAATGTGGTAAATCTCATAATAAGAAATGGCATGTATTCTAATAAATTACATTGCAATTACTACCATGGGCCTACACTGGTTATAGATCCTCAATATGTTAATCTTGATGATGAAAGAGAGATGGCAGCGATAAGTATGGGTGGTCCTAGTTTGTATGGTGGATATCTTCAAACCAAGGTCATCATCTCAATGAACCTAGGTTCTAACATGGTAAACCTAGATCTAGTCTTCACCCAATTTCATTCCATCATACTTTGTCAAGACTCAAGAGGACATAATGGTCCTTCAGCTTATAATAGGGTTGCTTTTTAGGTCATAAATAAATCTTATGCAAATCAAATAGATTTTTGGGCTCCAAGAGATATGGATAATTTAAATGATAACAATTATATGTTTTTTTCCAAAGATTAAAATGTAAGGATACATTTTGTGGATTTTGTTAATAAATAGATGAGAGAAATCATCCAAGAGGAGAATATATTGGTCATTTTTATTAAATAAATACTCGGAGATAATAAGACAATTTAGGTTCAAATAAAATATGGTGTTGATTCTTGTAGCTCCTCATTTGTTGGTAGTTTTGAAGGTAATAATTTTAGTTCTTCAAGGGTGGGGTCCTTCAGCATAATTTCATCTACCTTGGTCATATCACCCAAAAGCAAAACATAATCAACAGAGAGTAAATATGTCAAGTTTAAGGAAAATCCTATTTGTATAGTTGTCAAGCTTATAGTTCTTTTTTACTCTATTATAACTCTGTTGAGGCCACCTACTCTACATTTAAAATGGCAGAGGAGACATTAGTCATACCTACCCACAGTTTCTTATAGGCATGATAGAATAATGGGCTGAGCCATTAATTAGAATTGCACATATATTGAGGAAAGACAATTCATTATCTAGTTAACCAATTGCACATTGAACCCTATATGGATAAGTAGCCCTAAATAAAGCCAATTTTCTCTATCAAATGCCTTGGAAAGACAAACTAACATTGCTTGTAATTTTTTGGTTCATGCTATAAATTATTTCATGGGAAACACCTATTCCATAATGGATTTGTTTCCCAGGATGGATGAAAAAATATTCGAATGACATGGCATCAGCTTAGTGGATTTTGAACCTACATGAACAAGGAACTTAGGAGCCTTGGGTCCATCAACAGTAGCATCCTCCAATGAAAATAGTATAGTCTCCAACTTAGAAACATCAAAATAATATATAGTTATAATTCATAATTGAAAATGACCATAGATTGTAGTAGTACCTAAATAAATTCAAACTTGAATAAGAACAAACAAAAAATTTCACATCACCAGATAGGCTCAGAATTGCATAAATGTGTATGTAGATTCCCCAGAATATCAATTTCAACATCTTTCCTGAGAAAATAATCTAATATCCAAAGTGAAACCATAGTTGAATGGAACAATGGTGCCTTAAGGTCATCTACACAAAAATTTGCCTCCTTCAAATCTCTCACACTGGATGGTATGTCATGAAAAATTAAGAAAAAGTCAGGGAAACTTGTTGACTTCTCTAAAAGACATAATGAAAATGCATGGAAGAGTTGTAAAGGAATGCACCTGTAATATTCTTTGATTTCCATTAAAACCTTTTTCCTAAGTTGAACCTCAATGAGTTTTGAACTCAAAGTTCTTTGAGAAGAATGTTCCTACAATTGAAATTCAACATTTGTAGTCTCCCCACCTCTGTCACCTAATGAGTATGAATTCTTAAACTCTCTTATGTCATTATCCAAGACATTTATTTCTTGGACACGTTATTTTTGAAATAAAGGCTTTTCTGCAGCATAAGTCCTTGTCAAAATTTCATCCCTCATACCAACTGGCATCCGATCAGAACTGCAACCTGAAATCAAACCTGCACATGTTCATCTACTCAGGATGTGAATGGTGGAATATCTGCTAGAGCAATCTTAGCATATGGCAGAGGCTGAGCCCTCCCTCTTATTCCCTTTCCCACTTCATATCGATTCTATGATATATGAATTGTGGGTAGAGAAGGCTGTGGAGGAGGAATCAAACCCTTCAGTGCACTCACTAGTCCAACTTGTGGAAGTGGTCCTTGCACAGAAGGCCCTCTAGGAAGGATAAAAATTCATACTCATTTTTGTTTCACATGTATTTCTTGACAATACAGTATTATAACCTTGGCCATGTTGAAACACAACAAAGGAACCACTAAGATCGGCATATCATAGCCATCAGCAAAAGCATCCACCGGCTTGGCCCATCTATCATCATCCAAACTAGCCATATTTCTCCCATGAGATTCAAGTATATAATTCCCACTCAGCTACTTGTCAAGTCCTCTTCTAGTGCTTTCTAATGCATCAACCTCTCCTAAATGACTCGCAAGTGCTTGGGAATTTCCAAGTCAATAATGTCTGGACAAATTTCAAAATGATTTAGTAGATCTTTGCATTGATCCTTGATTGTCAACAAAAAATCTCTGGAGTACTTTCTATCTCCTAAAAATTCAATAACTAAAATAACTACTTGATTCATAGAAGTTGAAAACTCGACTGCATCTTCCCAGTCATCCACTTCTTTCAGAATTTGCTTCTCAAGCTCTTTTGAAGAATTCTTACTCTTGAAAACATTGGTTACTATTTTGGATGGATCTAGAAGGTTCACATCCTCTTCCTTCTCATCTTGGACCTTATAAGCATTATATAAATCCCAGTGAGAGTTGCAACATTTATCTTACTAGAAAAATCCTTCTTTTTCTTCTTCGTGTTGACAACTACTACCTTGGCAGCATCACCAATATTTGCAACACTATTCTTCGCAAAAACATTACAAGAAATTTAATTGTTCTTTTCTGTCAATCTAGCTACTAAATCTCTCTTGCCTTCACTTTCAACAGGAAAATATGACACCTGAAGTTGAGGAGACATTTCATAAATATCACTATTAGTGGTGGATACTTGACCCTATCTTGTGTGTTAATTGCCTTCACATTGCAGTTGAACCTTCCCCAAGTACTTTGGAACTATCATGGTTAACCCTACCTTTGTTTCTATATCCAAAATATTGTTTGCATTCAACAAATTTGTTACCAGATACAAAACCTATTTTTTCCTCCAAAATAGCCATATCAGCTTTAGGGAGGACTGTTGTAACATCTGATTGTAATTCCCATTCAAACACCTTTCTTGTATTTGTTGTTGACTGCTCAGATACAAATAACACTTCACCCTTTTTCTCTTTGAGAAACTTTTTATCAAAAACCATTGTTCCATTGTCATGTGTAGCCAATTGAGATGCCAAGCTACTCTCATGCATACCATTGATTTTTCTCTCCTCAGCATGAAAACTAGCCTTTTCTTTCCCAATGACAGAATTGGAAAAATAAGTCAGCTCTTTTTTTATGTCAGCATTAGGTGAACTTGAAAAATTAGATGGGGAATCAGAAATCACAACAGTCCCATGGTCAAGATGGAGAACATTTCCAAGATCTTTCTTCTCTCCAATTACAGAATTAACAAAATTATTGCTACAACTTTGTCTAGCATTATCGCTTGTTGATTCAGATTGTTTATTCTTCACATTTATAAGTTTTAAATATGATTTAATTCCATCCTCACTACATGTTGGGATCTTCAATGTTCCTACAAGAACATTATTGTTATTAAAATTCATATCTTCTGCTGCTTTCTTTAGTACTCCAGCATCCTTTGTAGAAAACTCTATAACTAGCTTAGAAGTTTCTATTTTTCCTTCATATCCCTCACCAAAACTTCCCAAAGATGAAGACATATTAGCAATGATCAATTCACTCATGGATTCTAAATCTTGTAAAGGTTCCAAGGTTCCCCTAGAAATATCCCTTTCAGTGATCTCATCTATCGATGATGAAACTCTTGATATCCTTAACGAGGGAGTGTCCACAACATTAACCATGTTTCTTGATGAATTATTTGGACATAGTATCTTTTCACATTGGATTGCTAAATGAACCGCAAGGATGGGCTACAAAATTAGGGTTTGGCAGTGAAGAATGCAGAACTGTTTCTATAGCTAGGTTAGAATTAGCCCCTCCATCAACAACTTTAATTGTCTTATGAAGGGTTGTCATTAAAGGAGTTGTTGAGGTAGATGATGAAGTGTGACTCAAAATTAACTCCTCCACCTGCCTGTGAGAACCACTAAGTTTAGACTCCTATGAAACCACCTCCCCTTTTGACTCGCTTCCATATTTGAAGAGCTTCCTACCAATGACACATGTTGTTGCATCTACTACTTTTTAGGCTTGTTCTCATATTTTGTCATCTTATTTGAACACTCATTTGTTGAAAGACTTGCTTGTTTTTTAGATATGTTTTTCTGCTTTTTACTAGTATGATGATCTAATCTAGACTCAAGTGCAGAAACTACAGAACAATTTGAAACCGTACCATGAGAGAGATCACATTTTGTCATAGTAGGCATGTTCACTGGTGACAGTTTAACTCCATCTGCTTTATCTATAGTCAATACTTCAGATGGAGGACTGATTGAAAAATGTAAACTACAATTATCTTTGTTGTTGAAAAATGCAACTAGAAGAGAACTTGATTGATTGACAAGAAATTCTGGCAAGGATTTTGTCTTTACATCTAGAACTTGAATTGGAGCCAAAGTGGTTTCAATATATCTAGCATCTCACCAGAATGGATTGTAGACAATTTATCTTGTCTTGTTAATGGGTGTGAATCATTTGATATGTTGTTTTTGTGTTTAAAGGTTGATGAAAAGTAGATAAAATGTTACCATATGACCCAGCTAGCATCAATGAGTAGAAATTCATTGGGCATGAACCACTTAAAGAAAAAAGAACCTGAAAGTAGAGCTTTGTATCTAGGCAAACCTGCTAATGGAGGAATGGAATCTTTAATTTATGACACAACACCAAATATTAGAGAAATGAAAAAAAATCATTATGGAAATAAATATGAAAACCCAACATGAAAGAATATAACACATAACCAAAATTCTCCCACTTGTTGTTTTCTTTCCACAAGGGGCCATAGGAGAGTTGAGTCATTACCCTAGATTTGCAACACCCATTGTTTCTCTACACCAAGAGAACTTTTGAGTGCTCACAGACTTTGTCAATGCATCTTCAACATTCTTCAAAGTGTCCACCTTTACCAACAACACCCTTTTAGCCTCAACCATATATCTCACAAAGTGATATTGATAATTAATGTGCTTTGTCTTTGAATGATAAGCAGGGTTCTTAGCCAAGAAAATTTTACTTTGGATATCACAGTCTATCCTTATAGCTTGTTGCACCAACCCCATACTTGAACAGAATCTCTGCAATCAAACTGCTTCCTTGCTTGCATGAGTGGATGCTATTGTTCTACCTCTGTAGTTGAAAGGGCCACTACAGACTGTCTTTTACTCATCCAACTGACTGCACCTCCAAATAGGCTAAACACATACCCACTTGTAGATCTTGTTTGGTCCAGATCTCCAGCCCAGTATGCATAAAAAAAACCACGAATGTCCAACACTCTTTCCAATCTTGGTCTTCCCTGGTAGCACAAGCCATAATCACTAGTGCCACGCAAATATCTAAAAATCCACTTCACTGCTATCTAATGCTCCTTCCCTGGGTTTGACATATACCTGCTCAATACTCCCACATAATTTGCAATGTCTGGTCTAGTACAAACCATTTCATACATCAGGCTACCCACTACACTTGCATATGGAAGACAAGACATATCCTCCTCTTCTTCTTGTGTCTTGGGACACTGTTCAGCAGACAGATTTACACGTATAGGAATCGAAACATTCACCGGTTTACTATCCTGCATATTTAACCTCTGAAATATAGTCTCGACATACTTCCTCTGGTTTAACCGAAGCTTCCTCTTTGCCCGATCTCTCCTAATTTCCATGCCCAAAATATAGTTTGCAGCACCAAGATCCTTCGTGTCGAATTTGGAGAGCAGTTGGGTCTTCAAATCTTGGATAATTTCTTTGTTATTTCCAATCAACAACATATCATCCACATAAAATACCAAATAAATAACACGGCCACCAATTAATTTAAAATAAACATAGTGATCCTCCTTGCTTCTGGTGAAGCCAAGTCCCCATATATAGGTATCAAATTTCTGATATCATATCCTTGGTGATTTTTTTAACCCATACATAGACTTCTTTAACCTGCATACCATTTATTTCTTCCCCTTCACCATAAATCCTTCAAGTTGTTTCATGTAGATATCCTCTTCTATATCCCCGTGAAGAAATGTTATCTTCACATCCATCAATTCTACCACAAAATCAAATGCAACAGCAATAGATAAATGTAATCTAATAGAAGTAACTTTGGCAACAGGAGAAAAAATATCACCAAAATCAATTCCCGGCACATGGGAATAACCTTTTGCTACCAACTGAGCATTGTATTTCTCCACCTTGCCTTCTACATTCATCTTCTTCTTAAACACCCATTTTCTCCCGATGGGCTTCCTTCCAGCCAGTAACTCCACCAGATACCATGCTTCATTTTTATGCAAGGATGCCATTTCATCAACCATGGCCTCCTTCGAGAGTTTTCCATCCTCTGAATCTACTGCCTCCTTGACGGTTCTAAGATCATCATCAGTTATCGTTAAAGAAAAATTTGAACCGAAAGCATATGGACTATACCTTTTTGGTTGTCTTCTTTCCCGAACAGATCTTCTCACAGCTGCAGTTTGTGGCTCTTCCTCTTCCGAGTCTTATTTTGTTGTAGAGTCTTATTCATCCTCCTTTATCTCAAAATATATCTTCTCAGGTTCCTTTGGTAGGACTTCATGTTTAAAAACATCTTTCACCTCTCTAAACACCACATCTATGTTATACACAACCTTCCTTGTTTCCGGGTTCCAAAGCTTGTAATCCTTTAAACCATCCTTATACCCAATAAAGATGCACTTTTCAGATTTATTATCCAACTTTCTCCTTTTCTCCTTTGGAACATGTACATATGCATCACATCCAAATACCCTCAGATGTGAAAGAGAGGGTTTCTTACCATTCCATACCTCATGTGGAGTATTATCCTCCAACGCTGATGAAGCAGGGAAAATTTTAAGGATGGAAGTTTATCTTAAAGTTTAGAAACCTTGGTGAATCTTACTAGTCCTTAATATGCAAATTATAAAAATTTTGATGATATTTTTGTAGAAATATTTATATTTCCAATGATTTTATCTTAGTCAATATAATATTTTTGCAATTGTTAAGGTAAAATAATGGTGTACTGTAAAATTTGGGCGAATCATTCTACAAAAAAAATGGAAGTTGGCGAATCTTTTTTTTGAAAAAACATGGAAAATTAGCCCAACTACGAATAGTAGCCCCTAAAATTTTCCTTGTGATGAAGGTGATATATTAACCAAGCAACATGTAGTCTCCACTGCCTCTGCCCGTAATTCTTGTCCTAACCTGGTACCATTGAGCATGCTTCTTGCCTTTTCCATCAGTGTTCTGTTCATTCTTTCTGCAACTTTGTTTTGCTGAGGTGTGTATGGAGTAGTCTTCTACCGTGATATACCACTTCTTACAAAATTCTTCAAATTCCTTCTTACATAACTCCCCACCATTATCTATCCTCGACACCTTTATCTTCTTCTCTATCTGGTTTTACATCGGAGCCTTAAATTCTTTAAATTTGTCAAAGACTTCATATTTATTCCTCAAGAAATATATCCATGTATTCCTTGAGAAGTCATATATGAATGAAACATAGTACACAGACTTACCTACTGATGAAACCGACACAGGTCCAAACACATCACTATGCACAAGCTCTAATATCTTGTTCACCCTCTTAGCACCAGAAGGAAAACTCACCTGATTTTGCTTCCCATATACACAATGTTCACAGAAATTGAAATCTAGAGAGCTATTAGACATACCTTCTACCATACCATTTCCATGCAGTATCCGAAGGCCCTTCTCTCCAATATGTCCAAGCCTTTGATGCCATAGCATGGTCTTTTCTCCAGAGACCGCTAGGCTTTCCGCTCCACTTTTGGGAACCACATAACTATTGCACCCATCAATAATAGTGTTTCCCTAAAGCTTGTACAGAGTTCCAATTTGAACACCCCGCATTAATACTAGTGCTGCCCAAACCATCTTACAGGTATATTTCTCGAACACTATTTTTACACTTGCATCATCCATCTTGCTTACAAAAATCAGATTTCTGGCCAATGCAAGAATGTGCAGAACACCAGGAAGTGTTCTAATCCTTCCACCTTGCAGCTTCGGCTTGAATTTTCCACGTCTGATGATTCTTTCCTTCTTATCATCACCGAAGAAGACATCACTGCGATCATATTTCTCATACTCACAAAACTACTCCCTATGGGCAGTGAAGTGAAAGGATGCACCCAAGTCAATCAAACATGACTCATGATATACATGTGTATTTGAAGAAGAAGCTAAATACACATCCAAAAATTCATCCAAGGTGGTTTTTGCCTTTATAGAAGGAGCATCATCAGATCCATTTCCTTTCTTAGGAGCTTTAGATTTGCAGTTCTTTTTGTAGTTCCCTTCCTTTTCGCATTTCCAGCACACCTTTACAAACCTTCCAGGAGATTTAGATCTCCCTCTAGATTTAGATCTCCCACTCGAAACCTTATTATTTTTTTTGTTCCGGGACCTTCCTCGTACAGATAAGGCATCTCCATTATGACCCTCCATATTTCTCTATCTAATTTCCTCTGACAACGAGGCTAAGACAATGTCATCAAAATTCAAGGTAATTGTATTGCTACCTACTGCAATAACCAGACTGTCCCACGAAGCTGGTAGAGAACACAACAAATTGATGCACTTATATTCATCTAAGATTTTAATATAAACAGATGACAACTAACTTACCACAGTATTAAAGCATTCAAATGCTCTGTCACCGAGCCTCAGTCCTTCATCCTCAGTTTATATAGCTTTTTATGCAGGAACAATTTATTCACGAGAGACTTAGATTGCTACAAAGTCGCTAGCTTCTCCCACAAGCTCTTCGTCATAGATTCCCCAGATACATTCAACAATACTGAATCTGAGACACAGAACCGTATTGTGCTCTTTCCCTTCCGATCCAGCTTCTTCCAGTCTTCATCTGACATTGTCGTTGGTTTAGTACCCAGATGTACCACAATCTACTAATCTTTCTTCACCAGCAGATCCTCCATCTTGGGCTTCCACAACTCAGAACTCTAACCATTAAATTTCTCGATCTCTATCTTCCCACTAATCGCCATCTTCTTTCACTTCAAGAATCGATCCCGCAGATCTCCCACTAAACAGGGTCTACCTCAGACCCAAGCAAAAAACCCCTTAGTAGCAAAGGCATCCCCTTGAAATTGAAACTTCTCTGATTCCAGTTGTAGGTTTGAACCCTGTACAGAAATTATCTTCAAATGAATCTTAAAAACAAAAAATAAACAATAGAAACAGCATAAAACATAAAACACATAAACACAGAGATCTTCCCCTGGATCCCAAATCAGGACGACCAGCTTGATTTTTCATTATATTCCTTTTAGTATTACAACACATATATATACATGCCGAAGCATACATAAACCCCAATCCATTAACCCTGGATTAGAACATAATCGTAGTTCCCTTGACCAGATTCACAAAATATGAGGGGCCAAAAACCATCATGCCCCAAAACCATGTGCAAACCCATGCACAAAACCATGGGCAGGTTCGCCCACCCAAAAATAAGGTCTAAAAAAAATTTCTCGGGGCACTGCCACCCCCCCGTGACCCCCCTGCGCATGACTAGTTTTTGAAAGAATATAACACATACCAAACAATATTGGACTAGGTGAGGGTTGCAATGGCATTGGAAAGAGTGAACACAACGTGAATAAAGAATCACTTGGAGAAGGAATACAAGGAATTGTAGTCTTGGTTTCATGTATAGGGATGCTCAAACAAGAAAGTAGAAGCATTTGGGACACCATAGAAATTGGGAACTCATTTTTTCTAAGAGACATCCAAAAGCACATTTTTTTAGAGGGAAAAGCTTAAAATCCTCTTTCTAGGGAAATGCATTTCCCTCTATGTTTCACTACATTTCCCAAAAAAGATATGTGGAAATTTTTTTCTTGGAGCATCCTACAAGAAAAAAACACCTTGGGAACATTAGAAACATGGAGGTGCCCCCTCCCACCCTAAGGGATACATCGCAATAGAACAATAGTTTTTTCATTCATTTAGTGGCATTTCTGAGTCATCATTGCTCATTTGTTTATGAATACAAAGTTGATCATATACTACTATGTTGAATGGTAAGCACATGTCAAAGCCCTATAACAAGAGGAGTTGCTTCAGATAGAATCAAGGTCAAGGCCTTACAATTGGGACTAAACTTTCAGAGTTTCAATATATGCATGTGGACAATAGCACAGTGTAAATTCATTATCATAAAGAGACATTAAAAAACCATATTTTCTTGATGATCATAGAGGGTTTGGTATTTCAAATGCACTAAACATAGCATATATTGTCATCTATCGGTAAGGTACATCTATAAGACCTCATTTATAGATACTTCCAAAAGTCTGCCTTGGAAAGATTACTTTTATTTTAACAATCAAAGAACTTCTATAACAATTATTGTTGACTAGTGTAAATTCAAGGCTATGAAAGAATGGAAAGGTGTTATGGGCTATATCTAACATGTAGAAATAAGAACTGAATAAGTAGGAAGTTATGTTAGCCCAAATCATGATGTAAAATAACCATTATTAAACTTTTTCCTCTTCATACCATCACACTAGTGTGTTTGTAGCAAAAAATTGGTACTGCTAAAGGTATAACTATGGCAACATAAATGAAAATATCCACGGTGCAAAATTTTCAGTTTGAACAATAGATATAAACTTAAAACACATTTTGGATAAGAGGTACATGTTTTTTCAAATGCTGAGAAAAATTCGAGAAACTACAATGCTGATCCAATATCAATTAATGAAAATTCTATGGCTGCAATCAACTGCATTGGCTTCCCTTGAGGAAAAATTATTTCATCCATCTCTTTCTTGTCTTTGCATTTCTTCTTCTTCAAATTTACTTTTGCTTCAGCAACCTCTAACTAAAAATTAGATACATAAATAAACTGATCATGATCCCCTTGATAACATGTTTCTTTCCAGGTTTTTATATATTGTCTGATTTTCTTTTCTTTGTTTACTTCACATCAACCTTTAAAACATGTTTGCTTTTTTTTGGCATCAAATTTCCAGCTTTACAATTAATTTCAAAGGAATGAATTTTATTTGATTTTGGGTTTATTTTAGCCCATTTTTTCCCCTCGAGAGGCCCTGTGCTTTCATGAAAAACAAGAAAAGTTTGTGTGTCTTTACTTACAGGCAAATCCAAGAACTATATTGAAGGCTAGAATGGGCTAGACAATGTAAATTAGGCCAAGAGGGCCTTTGAACCATGCGTAAATATATATTTTTTAGTAATTGAATTCTTTTCAATTTTGTGTGGAGATTGAGTGAACCTGCGTAAGAAAAATAATCTTCTTTATGTGGACTTGTGCATTATCATAAACCTATTATTGTAGCTTTATGTGGTAGGACTTGTGAACGGAAGATATCATTGTTGTGTTGAGTAAGAAAAATTTCTTGTGGAAGGATGAGCACAAGAAAAAATGATTTAAATTTAATACATTGAACCTTAATATAAAATCGATCTTATTCACTGACCTACGTGTGGACTGATTTCTAGATGCATTTGTTTATGCCTAGTTTATGGTCAGATAATTGTTGAAAAGTTCTCAGTTTTGGGTGTGGAAAATATCTTGAGGCTGTGAGCATAAAAATATTATGCATGGAGTGATCGTGATCCTGGAAAACATTGGAGTGATGCTCAAGAATGTTGCTAAGCGTTTTCTATGTGTATTGTGAAATATTATGTATGGGAGGCAACAAACCTTCAATCGAAATGCCTCTGTGGTCTAGACAGTTGGATAATATTGCAGTAAATTGACATCCATTTCCATTAAGGATTAGTAAATTACGCATATGGTGATCTGATCGATATAACTAGCTTTCAAAGCGGCTGTGGTGACCCTGTGTTCCCAGTTGAGTGTATACTAGGTGGTGAACACTACGGAAATCCCGTGATTAATATCAATGGAGAATAATATAAGATTTTGGAGTCCAGTACATTGGATAATACTAGCAATACAAAAATGCTAGCATGACAATTGTCCACGCTAATTACTGGGGTGGTCAATGAAATCTTTCAGCTATGGATGCCTTATTGTGGTCTGGTTCACATTTTCATATCCACCCCAATACATCCACTAATCTCTCGATTTGGACGTATTGTAGTCTAAGTGTGGTGGAAAATAGTTCAACATTGTTTCAGGGAATATTCTGTGGTGATTTATGGTATTATAGCTTGACATCAGGGGCGATCGAAATGCCCCTATGTGAAGCACATCTTCAAAAACCTATTAGTTTGAGCTTGTCCATTAATACTGACTCTTTACCTAGGCAAGAATAGTACAATAAGATGGGTTTTTACATAACATGGGATGTCAACCGGAACAGAGATCAAAAGTGTGGCGCTTGTTTGGGAAGTAAGGGGATTTGTGGGTATAACATTTCTGAACCTCCAATGTTTTTATTCTATTATCACGATGGCTCCTCGAAGCTCGACAAATGCATGCTTCGAAAGTGGTAGGTTTTTGATCGCTTGTACAAGTCTGATTACAAAAATCAGGGCCTGAATTTTTCTCTCAATATATTCATATATGATCCACTCTACCATCAAGCTTGAATTTGGATATGTGTGTACCATAAGCTATACATTCTCTAAGTTAAATCTTACGATCCTTACTATTACCAATAACTACTTGTCATGGTGGTGTTACAGGTCATGAATGGAAGAACGACATTGTAATCAGTATATATTATTTCTTCCTATTATTATATCACTGTGAATAATATCTATTTACTCTAAATATATTCATTACAGTTAGACAAAGATCACATCGATATCAATCTCTTCATTCAACTGAAAGTTTCTCCTTTGGGGGAATTGTGTTAGTAGCAATAGTTGTAGTATTATTGGTGTGTTATGAAAAGGGGAAAATACTTTCTGGTAGATCCAATTTAGTGGTGAAGAAATTCTTGAAGGGATATGCTCATGAAATGCCAACACGATAATCACACTCTCACCTCAAGAAGAAAACAAACAAATTTAGAGAAAATTTGGGAGAAGGAGGTTATGGTGTGGTGTATAAAGGTAAGCTTCGGAACAGTGCTCCAGTGGTTGTTAAGCTTCTAGATAGGAATAGGCACAGTGAGATTCAATGCATGAATGAATTGGCTACCATTGGACGGGTCCATCACTTCAATTTGGTTCGTATTGTGCGGTATTGTTTCGAAAGCACTACAAGCACACTGGTGTATGAGTACATGGCTAATGGATCTCTGACGAAGTTTATATTCACCAGAAAAGAGAAGGGGAAACTCCTAAGTTGGGAGAAATTGTATTCAATTTCATTGGATGCAACTCGTGGGATTTCATATTTACATAAATATTATGACAAACGAATCATGCACTTCCACATCAAACCTCACAATATATCATTGGATGTAGACTTCACACCAAAAGTTTGAGATTTTGGTTTAGCAAAACCTTATGGAAAGGGAGAAGACCATATATAAATGACGATCGGGAGAGCAACGCTGGGATATGTGGCACCAGAGGTGTGTGATAGAGATATGGGTCCTATTGCTGATAAATTAGATGTCTATAGTTACTTACGACATTTCTTTGTCTCGGATAGTTTTTATCATTGTGAGATGCTTTATCGCATTTACGATTGTAAAATAAGAAGCAATCTATGAAATTGGAAATAGAGGGACTTAATGAAATTCCCCCTTTTTGGTGAATTTCTGGCTTCATATAGGACTTGGGAAATACAATAAGAAAAAATAGTTTCAACAAATATTGTAACCGATTTGGCTGAAAGGACATGGCTCTACTGGTTTTTAATTTTAGTTTTATATTACAAAAAAAGGATTTGGTGGATCATCAGTTGGAAATAAGGGAGCTTTAGCAAATTAAAAAAGGGGATCTAGTAATAACCAAGGTCACAATAACCAACAAAAAAATGAATAACAACACACATAAGAGGACAACGATACAATATTACAGAAGAGGGATACGTAAACTTACATTTCAGAAAACCAGCTTCATGTAACAGAAAAACCATAGCTTATTGCTCAGACCTGCAAATTCTTCACTTATGGGCTTTGAATCTACATCAAGTTTTATTAATAAATTATGATATATCAGAACAAAGCTCAACATCTAGAGTCTATGGGGCGATTGTGCGAATCCTTGCCAGTAACTGCCAGCTCTTTACCCTCATCACTCGGTTTGTTTAGATTTATCAAATGAGAGTAACCAGTCGTAAGAGCTTCCACGATAAGTACACATAGGGCCGTGAATGCGGCTGCATTACTAGGGAATGGGAAACTATGCCAAGATGACATTTCAGTAGGAGGAGATTTAAAGGCACCGAAAAGGAATTTCAGTAGTTGCAAGAACAAGACCCACAACAAAATCCCTAATCACTAAGTCAACGGGAGATGACGAAAACAAAGTGATGTGTTTTGGGTGGGAGAAATTTTATTTTAACTCGAGGTCTAAAATTTAAACTAAAAATGAATAGTCTCTCCCTCCATTTTTCCGAACACCATTTTTAATATTATGCCCTCCAAATATCATTTTTAATATCGTACCCATTGTTGTTTTGATGGATTTTGAGTGCACTCCGTTATTCCTTGTAATGTAAACAATTGAATTCAAAATAAGCTTCAAAAATGAATTCAATTTCATTTTAATAAATTTATTTTAAGAACATTGATGTTGAACCACACAATGAGTGGTTCGAAAGGCATTCAATCTTAAAAAATTTATGTGATTTATCAAGAAGATTTTTTAAAGAAATTAATTAATTAATTTTTAATATAAAATTGAGATAAAATAGTAAATTTAGGAGAGGTTTTTGCAACCCATGGTTTTTCTCATGGTATTCCACTTTTCCAACAAGGGGGAACTAACCTGATCGTAGGTCCCAACTAGACCTGCTCTTGTTTGGAATGGCTAATCCCAACGGGTTTTAAGGATTGTTATAAGGGTTAGGCGAATAATGAGTTAGTGGTTAACGGATTAAGTATTAGGGGCTTAGGGGTTAGGGAAATAGGGGCTTAGGGCTTAGAGGTTTAGGCTTTAGCGGTTAGGGGAATAATGAGTTAGTGGTTAAGGGGTTAGTGATTTGGGGCTTAGGGGTTAGGGGATTTAGGTGCATTTACGGGTTAGTGGAATAATGAGTTAGTGGTTAAGGGATTAAGGATTGGGGTTAGGGGAATAATGTGTTAGTCGTTAAGGGGTTAGGGATTGGGGAGCTATCGGATGGGGGATTTAGGTGCATTTAGGGGTTAGGGGAATAATGAGTTAATGGTTAAGGGATTAGGGATTAGGGGCTTAGGGGTTATGGGATTTAGGCGCATTTAGGGGTTAAATGAATAATGAGTTAGTGGTTAAGGGATTAGGTATTAGGGGCTTAGGGCTTAGGGGATTTAGTAGTTAAGGATTTTAGGGGTGAGGGGTTAATGGGTTATGGGTTAAGCATTAACATTTTAGGGTTTTAGGGGTTAATGGGTTAGGGGTTTAGGTGTTAGTGGTTTAGGGGTTTAAGGTTTTAGAAGTTTATGGTTTAGGGGGTTAAATGGGTTAGGGTTTTAGGGGTTTTGGGGGTTAAATGGGATAGGGGTTGGGAATTAAGGTTTAAGGGGTTAAGGGTTATGGGTTTAGAGGTTTAGGGTTTAGGGGGTTAAATGGGTTGGGTGTTTAGGGGTATAGGGGGTTAAATGGGTTAGGGGTTGGAAATTAGGGGTTAAGGGGTTAGACATTTAGGGTTTAGGGGGTTAAATGGTTTAGGGGTTTAGAGGTTTATGGGGTTAGGTGATTTAGCAGTTAATACTTTTATGGGTTAGAGTTTTAGGGGTTTAAATGGGTTAGGGGTAAGGAATTAGGGTTTAATGGATTAAGGGTTAAGGTTTTAAAGGTTTATGGTTTAGGGGGTTAAATGGGTTAGGGGTTTAGGGTTTTAGGGGGTTAAATGGGTTATAGGTTAATGGTTTAGTAGTTAGTGGTTAAGGTTTTAGAGGTTTAGGGGTTTAGAATTTTACAGTTTAGGGGGTTAAATAGGTTAGGGGTTTAGGGGTATAGGGGGTTAAATGGGTTAGGGGTTAGAGGTTTAGGGTTTAATGGGTTAAATGGGTTAGGGGTATACTAAAGGTTTAGGCGGTTAGGGTATTTAGCAGTTAAGGATTTTACGGGTTAGGGGTTAGAGATTAATGGGGTTAAGGTTTAGGGTGTTAAATGGATTAAGGTTTTAAGCTTTAGGGGGTTAAATGGGTTAGGGGTCAGGAATTAGGGTTTAAGGGGTTAGGGTTTAAGGGTTTAGAGGTTTAGGGTTTAGGGGATTAAATGGGTTAGGGGTTTAGGGGTTTAGGGGGTTAAATCAAAATGGGTTAGGGGTTAAGGGTTTAGGGTTTAGGGGTTAAGGGTTTAGAGTTTTAGGTTTCAGGGGTTAAATGGGTTAGGGGTTTAGAGGTTTAGGGGGTTAAATGGGTTAGGGGTTAAGATGATACTTTCGTTGGTCTCTATTTTTGCACAATAGTTTCTTATTATTTGTGTCTCAATGTAACAATTTTGTAGGTACTGTTGCTTGTTTCCATGTCTTCTCTATTTATTACTTTCTAGTATTTGTTAGCCATTGCTTTACATTTATTGACGAAAATTTATATTGAAATTAAACCAAATGTATGTTCAATCTCCAGTTTAAAACTGAGCCACAGTGTTGTCACATAATTTAAGTCCAGAGAATAGCCATTTGATGAAGTCTCAATAACAATACTGCACCTCGTGACTGCTGCAGAAAAGCTTAAGTTCGAGTTTCCCACATTCATGAGAAATTTGGCTCTTATAATCTTGCTCCACCTGACATTGGGGAAGAGAGAGGGAGGTAGGAGAGAAAGGGAGAGAAGAAGGACAAGATATATGACTTAAGAGAGAGGAACCAGTATCATAGAAGAAATAATATGTGACCAGATTACTCTTTAGGGAGATGGGAGATAGGGGCACCCTACCTACCTAGCTAAATTTCTAAACCAAATGTGATGTAATCGTTTGTAATGGTGGTTGATTATATGAGGAGAGGATTTTACAAGGAGGCACTGGATTTTTAATGTGATATGCAGAAAAAAAGTACTAAACCTAACCATTTCACATCAATCAATGTTTTGTCTGCATGTGCTAATTTGGTAAATTTGGAACATGGCAAAGGAGTCTTGTTTTGTGATCACTCCCACGAGGATTCACCAATTGTGAGAACACAATGCTAATGGTTGCATATTCTAAATCATCATCACTTCCACCAACACCTCATCCAATAATGCTAGTATAAAATGTCTCAGGCTCTCGGCAACAAAAAGGAACATAATGCATGTGCCCTCCATCTCTTCTACATACTTCTAGCTCTCCTCCCAAACCAAATCCACTAGTGTTGTGTGTTCACTTTTCCCTGAATCTTGTGCAAACATCCTGAGTTAAGTAACTATTGCACCAAGGTATGGATCCACTATGTGTCATATCCACTAAAGGAGAACATGTTCCAAAAAATAGGTAAATTGTCACAACTATCCCTCTGTGGGATGTTCAGATCTCCAAAGTGCCACATGCTCATTAATGAAATCTATAAATTGAGAAATTTCGTACAGGACTTGAGTTCATACTGAACTTGGACCAAAAGGCTCATGATCTAGGTAGCACAAAGGAACATCTGCAATATGTTCTATATTATTCTCATCTAGATCATTTTTCATGGATATCTCTGGGATTTGAAATGCATATTCTAGATTCCATATAACATCTCCCATGGAAGTCCTTTCGAAGCCCATCTCTTCCAAGAACTTTTCATTAGTGTCCATAAACATTTTCAGAGAACTAGAGTTGATGGTCCCAACAAGGTGAGGGTCAATGATTTTTTCAAGATTGACCTTTTTCTACCAGTGCATTTCCCACTCTTCTATATTTAATTGTTCTCTCGGAAAAACAAGATTAAGAGTTTCCTTGCACACAAGAACTCTAGTAACACTACTCCAAAATAATACACATCACATTTCTCTCTGAGTTGTTGCCTTATGAAGTATTCAAGATCAAGGTAACCAAGGGCCAAAAATACCTTTGGATCCAGTCTTTGAATGTCTAAAGACCACCACGTTTTCCCGTGATCCTGTTATCGTGGAGATTCTTAACATTTAGATAAGTGCAGAGGATTCACAACAAGGGATTTAGATTGCATTGACCATATATTAGAGCTTCATATTTATCTTGCTAGTCAAACAGTTTTCCAACAAGTCGAGGGACTCTAAATTGGTGCAGTTGAAAAAGAAAGGCAAGATTGTTCTGTCAAAGTCAAATCCGACAATGCTAAGCTTGAAAATCCTCTCATTATTGCAAGTCACATCTTTGAGCTCCGATATGGTGATGTTGCAGGGGTTTTGATCTTGTTTCCAATCCACGATCACACCTTCGAGCTCTAAGATGGTGACATTATAGGGGTTTTTATCTTATCTCTAGTCCACTGTGTGAGCTTGGGTACATAAACCTGGCACCATGTCAGGTTAAGGGACATTATGAGTATTCGACGAATAAATATCAATAGAGAAATGGAATTATGGAGACATTGGTTACCATACATATTTGGTTTCCTCTGTAAATGTACCAAAGTTTTCAGTCCTCCAAAAGGAGCCCTCTTCGATCGAGCTATCATATATTCTAATAAACTCCCTTCACCATCTACCCCATCAGGAAATTTGAGCTGTCAAAAACAAATGTGAAGGTCAAGCTCTCCATCATTGAGGTTTATATGGCATGTCTTGTAATTGTGCAAAGAATATTCTTTTCAATACATATCTAGATGGTGGTATGGTGGTGTGAAATAACTGCCTCTCATGCATCCTAAATCTGGAAATTTTAGTGGTGATTAACGCCTGCGGGTTTTGGTCTAACAGAAATTGTGATTCCAACAATGGGTATCAAAGCGACAGGTCTCGAGTTCAAAATTCACCCGCCTCGTGTTGGGGGGGAGATTGTTTGAAATTGGGTTCAACACTGTTCATGTGTTTCGCGACATGGACTAACTACCTCTCATGGATCCTAACTCTCGCGATTGTAGCAGAGACTAAGGCTTGTGGGTTTTGGTATAACATAAATCTTGAGTCCAACAATGCAAGTAAATGACCCACGCTCCAACATTTAAACCTGATCGGGCAGTCATGTGTGTTCGCATGGGGAGGACAAGTGTCGTGCCAGCTTGAGTTCGAGTGGCAACGCTGGTTAGCTCGGTTTATCACTCGCATCTGGAAAATTTCCATAGCTATTTACTAAATATGTCTATAAATATATATTTTAGGTTTATCAATTTACTATTTATCAAATGAAAATATGATGATTTAATACTATATTTAAATGAAAAAACATGTTTAACATAAGAAATGTTATATTTATCTATTTATTAAGTGTAAATATGAAGATTTAACCTTAGATTTAAAACAACTCTCACTTTTAACATAAATCAATGACGTTAAAAAATTAAACTTTATGGCCAAATATTAAATATAAATATAAATATTAATTTGGCTATCTAATTAATATAATTATAATCTTTACTAAAATTATAATGAAGGCATTAGTGTAAATTTGATAGATAATACATACAATTATGTTAATTGTAGATGAATCCATCTGCACTGTTAAAATTTAGAGAAAAAAGAGTATTCATAATTTTAACACTGTAAATTCAAAGACCCCATTGTCTCTAAATTTTAACACTGCAAATAGATTCAAAGACACCTATAGTGAAACGTAACACTTTGGTACCAAATTTTCAATTTTCCCTATATGGAGTGACACAATTAAAAATACTGACATAAATGACTAATTCATACAGTTGTTGTACTTGTTATTTGGCCATATATTTTAATTCTTGGACTATAATAGTCATTTACATTAATCATTATTAATTTTGTTACTTATTATCTAGTCATATATTTTAATCCTAGACTAAATTATTCATTTAAGTTAGTCACTTATTATCTAGCCATATATTTTATCCCTAGACTAAATTAGTCATTTAAGTTAGTCTCTTTTAGTTTAGTCACTTATTATCTAGTCCTATATTTTATTCTAAGACTAAATTAGTCATTTACATTAGTCAGTTTTAGTTTAGTCACTTATTATCTAGTCGTATATTTTATTCCAAAACTAAATTAGTCATTTAGGTTAGTCATGTTTAGTTCGGTCACATAAAATTCCTCAAATTTAGTAGTAATTCACTTGAAATAATTTCTGTGGCCAACATTTTTAGTCACCTAGTCATTAATTTCATCATATTTTACTAATGATGGATCTCGATGGATTGGTAATATGAGTCGAATATTTTGCTAGGAAACCTCTAAGTGTGGGAAAAAGATGGGTACCGCTAATATTTATGAAAAATATGGTACCAAAACCTGAGGTCATGGCATCATGATAGACCTCATCAATAATGAACATGTCCAATTTTCATGCTATATTATTACAAGTAAAGTGACCTAACATTATATTAAGGGTGAGTGGGTTCTTGATGTTATCTTTGTCACCGAGTTTTGTGTCCAAGGAAAAGTGGTGCAAAATTTTGTTGGATGAGATTTTCCTTCCTTGTGATAAGATGTACAAGAAGGGAGGGTATTTCCTGTATGGTCATTTATTTGTTGAAATTTATATGATGAAGTGGCATATTCTTGAAGTCCAAATTTTGTACAATATACTAGATGGTGATGTCATAGCAATTATATTTGACCCCTCGAAAGCTCGTTCAAATTCTACCAACATTTATTTTAATGAAAAATATTTTTGGGATTGGTATAGCAAGTTGATTAACACTTCCAAACTTGTGAGAATTTTAAAATATATTTTTGATCGACATGCTTACGATATGTGGTTTGGTATTTACCATAACCACTCTTACATTTACCCCAAAGTTGTTGAGAAAGATACAATCCAGATGAGGGCCTTTCCATATTACATGATGGATGTTGCATTTCACAAAGAGGTTTTAGTATTCAACAAATGGCCACCCCTGAAGGAATTTTTTATTCACTCGAGGGTCTGATACCAAGGGAATTATCCTCAATTACTATCTCTTCAGCTCAGAAGCATCCCGATATGATTAATTCATATTTCTAACCTTTATTGAAAATTATCCAAACTTGATTTTACTATACTAATTATAATATTTCTAATATCAAATCTATGGTAAGTACCCCTACCATAACCTCATCCATTCTTGATGTGATTCCTTTTCAAGGAAAGAGTTTTAAATCTAAATCTCTACCTATGGATTCATTAGCCCCCTTATCTACACCACCCATTATATCTATTGCCCTTCCTTATGTTCTGAATCCTTTCCATTAGTCTTTGGCATTAGAATCACTAACATCTCTAGTTTCAAAGAATCCTCCTCCTATTCCAAACCCCTCCACTTTTTTCCATATCCTTGATGGATGAACCTATGTAGCCTATTCCACTGACAATCATTACTAAATAACACAATCAGACTCAGGTTCCTATATCCAATCTTCACAGTCACCTATGCCTACAAATAATTTTTTTGATGTCCCATTCAACCATTCTAATCCAAAGCATACTACATTGATGTATCAATATCTTAAAGTCTTAGTTGATACAAATATTTCCTCCAAAGAATAGGATGTACTAGAAACAAGGGATTTTTTGGGAACAATAGATTTACAACTTAATTAGCCTCCTTGAGTAAATAAACCGAAATTAAGAAACAATGTGTTTTCTATATAATTTTCTATTATCATTTGGGACCCTATTCGTTGTAAATAAGTCTTGTAGGTTTATTCCCAGTAATTTGCTACAATCCCTTTTATTCCTCTTAAAGTGGTTACAAAGGTCCATCGACATTTTTCTAGTAGGAATAGGAAGAATTCCCAGAAACTTCTGCGTAGGCTCAGTCGAAAAATTTTGTTGCAAGTGGACAACCATTGTAGTTTAGTCTCCCACTAGTTGATACATTTTCTACCAAGGACCCTCAACACTGATCTTCTAATTAATTGTTTCATTTTATCAGAGCTTATTTTTCATAGTTGGGAGATCATTTGATTATGGTAGAAATAAGATAGAGTGACTTGGCTCACACATATGAGAAACAATATCAAAACCTTCTTTGGATGACGAGGGAGTGAGATCATTTGCATACCCAAAAAGAAGCTTGAACAACATGCAATGAATATAAATTTCAAGCTTCAAAATATGTGGCCAACTATTAACGAAAATTACTTTAATGTACATTTCCTCCTATGAGCCAATGAAATGTATGGAAATTATTTAAATTACTTAGAGAGAGTTATATTTTTCTAATAAAGGCTTGAAAAACACTATTTCTAAGTTGATTAATAAGGTTCTTGATGCCTCATATTAGTTTACATAGTAGTTGGATAAGATTATGGATCAAGGTATATGCTTAGGTCCACCCTCCAACAATGAACAAAGGACTCCTAGGAGGCTCTACTACAAGTGAAAGATTGACTTACTTTTCTAGCTAAGTAAAATCATCCACTATATAGGTTGCAAGAAAAAAAAATTAACGAAAGAAGAATATTCTACCACTAACCCTATGGGAAAGTAGCAATGTTTTATCAGGTTAAATAAATAGATAGTCAAATAACTGCTTTGGAAGAGGAGTCCCATAAGGCTAAGATGATTTTCAATGATCTCAAACTATTTTTTTAGTGTCATAACGTTCAAATACATGAAATTGATATCTAATAAGACTCATAATGGGGTCATATACCTTCAACCCAACATGAGGTACTATATGCCACCACTATTCATACTTTTATCGATGAAGCTAATTTTCTTCTACGGAAATTGAAATATCAATTTGAAAATTATGTTTCCTTCTAGAAGATGATTATTTCTACTATTCCAGGGTTCAGTCCTTCATTTGAAGGATATTTGTCAACATAGAAAAAACATTGACTCAAGGGAGAGTCAACTAGCTACAGTTGTGGCTTGTTGGGTGCTTCATTTTTGAATTGGTAAAATTTTTCCAGAAACTGGTAGTGGAGAAATAAGGAAGTGGAAGCCAAAAATAATCCATTTCAAATCGATAATTTTTTTCATAATCTGGTATTGAAAAGGGAAAAATCATAGAAAACAAAGTTTCTTGGAGCCTTGAAACTCATCAAGTGAGCATGAGGTGGTTTTTATTTCGTCGAAGGGATCAAAGTTGAATATATGAAGTGAGTGAAGGGGATAAGTTGGACCATATAAATAACCCTAAGCTATAAAGGAAAGAAAAATCAAAGGTGAAAGAGAGATATAAGAATGAAAGGGCTGAAATGTTGCCAAAATATAGTCTCACTTTCAAATTCTCTCTTTGTTCTATTTGATTTCATTGATTCACCAAGATCCAATGTAATGGCTTGTATATTATTAATAACTATATGCTAGATATTGTAATATGAAATTTAACTCCTAGATGAGATAATAAGGAGATGCCTTCATTTGAAGAAGATCCATCAACGAAGAAGGAAGGTTGAGTCAAGGGTGATTCACTAGATTGTGGTCAGAGCCTGTTAGGTCCTTCATTTTTGAATTGGTAAATTTTTTCTAGAAACTAGTAGCGGAGAAATAAGGAAGTGGAAGCTGAAAATAAGCCATGTCAAATAGATAATTTTGATTGGAATATGGCAGAAAGAGGGAAAAATTGATTTCCAACAATGTTTGTTAGAGCCTTGAAACTCATCAAGAAAGCATGAGGTGGTTTTGATTTCATCAAAGGGATCAAAGTTGAATCTATCAAATGAGTGAAGGAGCTAAGTTGGACTATACATTAGGTTGAATCTAAAATGGAAACATGAGATAAAGGTGAAAGAGAGATAGAAGGTCAAAAGGGCAGAAGTGCTTCCAAAATTTAGTATCGCTCCATGATTCCCTCTTTTTTGTGTTTGATTGTATTGATCTGCTAAGATCGAATGTAAGGACCTGAATATTATTAACAGATATATATGTTGGATATTTTATTATGAGGTTTCATCCTCAAATGATATAATAAGGAAATCAATTATAGGGAAGTCCCTATGTTGCATGTGTAAATGGCCCCATTTTCAATCTTATTTTATGTTATTTTCTTAATGTTGTGAAAATTTATGAAAAATCCATTTATGACATGGATGAATGATGCAATATGTAAATTTTAATCGTATCCACTTTCCTTCTAAAAAGCTCAGTGCTTTATAAAGTCTTGTCACACTTCATGTGAGACTTTCTTCCCTTGCAGATGATTGAATATGCCAGCATCATGCTAAAATACAATGGAATCCTTTATTAGAACCCTGCGATAGAACCTTCGGTCTCTATAATAAAATTTTCACCACTAATCCATAGCTTTGGGAGAAATTCTAGCACAACTAGGAGAAGGGGACTTGGATCACCCAATTATTTTTTACATGAAACAAATTGTCGAGAATAGAACAATATTATGCCACCACAAAGTGAGAAGAATTATCCATGGTCTCTGCTTTGCATAGGTATCAAAATTTCCTCTTATGGAACATATGAAAGGTATATATATACCATTCTACACTAAGGTACTTTGTGAATAAGACAGTTTTAGGGAGCGCATATGTAGGTTGTTATTATTTTCCTAGGAATATGACTTTGTGGTGGTCATTAAGCTTGGGTGATTGAATGCAATCTCAAATCATATTTCTAAGATTACCACAAGAAGATTATCATAATTTGGAGGATAACCTACCCGATGCACCATTATTTGAAACCAAATGGTATCTGATTAGTTTTCTAATATTTCCTAGTTTCTTAGTACGATATTTTCTATGGAAGAATACAATTTCATGAAGAAAAAATAACTAGCAGTAAATTATATAGATTACCAACTGATCAGGGGTTGTTTGTACAAGTTTGGAATCAAGGGACTATTGTGCATATGTGTTTTATAACATGAGTGCAATGATTATAACAAAATTTCATGAAAGGTTTATTGAGGGACATTAAGCAAGAAGATGCACAGAAGATTCTACATGTAGGTTTGTGGTGCCAACTCTATATAATGATGCCAAGAAAATTTTTAAAAGATGTGATTTTTGTTAGAGGGCCAGAAATCCTTTGAGAGGAGATGAGTTGCCATTATTTTAGTATATCACCATCTAGGATTTTGATAAATGGGAAGTGGATTTTGTGGGTCTTATTAACCCATTGACGAAAATATTGAGAGAAAGGTATATCACTACTACAACAATTTATTTGACCAGATGCATAAAATAAAAAACGGTGATGGATTGTAACATACAAACAACTGCACATTTTTGTTTTTTGAGAATGTAGTGACAACATTCATACGTACCAATATATTAATGACTAATCAAGGTATTCATTTCCTAAATAGAACAATTCCTGCATTAACTCGAGAGTTTATTATTTATCTATAAAAAATTAACCTATGTCACCATCAAGCAAATGGAGGAGTCAAGGATTTTAAAACAATATTGGAGAACACTCTTAAAAAATTTTGTAATGTGAATAGAGATCATTAGGGCTTGAGAATACCTATAATAATTTTTAATTACCAAACAACATGCAAGAAAATGATAGGACAAACACCTTTTAGGTTAGTATATGGGAAAGATGTGATGCCAATGGAGTTTTTAGTACCTTGAATGCACATTACTACCTTTACAAATATGAATAAATCATACACATTAGAGAAAAAGGCTTGAATAATGGGTGTGGTTAGAAGAATATTAACTACTTGCATGATTCCATAAAAAATTTCAAAAGGCTCATGATGATAGATGCATTAACTATAAATAATTGAACCTATGAGATTTAACTTTTGTCTATGACCATAATTTATTGAAGCACCCAGGGAAGCTTCAGATGCATTTTCTTGGGTCATATGTAATTGATATGGTGAAATATGGAAGGACGGTGCAGTTGGAGAAGTTAAATGGCCAATATTTAGGAGGCTTTTTAAATGGGATTCAACCGAAACAATATAAGGATAACTAGTATTTTGTGCATAATTGAGTAAGGACCTTTAACAAATTTTACTAAATTGGTACAGTTGATGAATTTTATTTATGTTGCAGGTTGGATAACTTCATTTTTTTGTAAGAAAAACAATAGTTTTATGTATGGTCATTCAAAAACAAAGTTACTACATGAATAATAATATTGCACATACATGATTTTTTCACATGAGTTTGTCAAAAATGTATGTAGTGCGTAGTGTTGGGAGCGAGGTTTGCAACACACAATTTTCAGGTTTCATGCGACTAAGTGGATGAAATCTATTGAAGAAATAATAGACCAAGGATGGGACCTCTAACGACTACATGTTCAGTTGATTGGTTACTGTAGGGGTGAAAGCATGAATATGGGATACACTTTTGGGCCAAATGTGGCTATGAAATTTCAAGTTTTTCATCTTTTATCAAATTATGTTGTTATACAAATGACATTTTTTTTTTAAACTATTTAGTGTCATATAATCTCTCAATTTTCCATTAAATAAAATAATTTCCCTTGCAAATATTAAAAAAAAAAAAAGTGGGATGTGTTTGTTCACGTAGCACAACTTAATATAAGATATATATATATATATATATATATATGAGCATGATCGACACGAAGAGAACTAAGTTTCTCATATTAAAATTATATTTTTTATTATTTTTTGAAATTGGCAAAGTAATATTTCAATTTCATTTTGGAGACACATGTTTTCACGTGAGATTTTCTTCAACCCTTTAAATAAATTGAGAAGCCAAGAGTATCGTTTTGAAGAGGACTCGTAATGATTATAATGGTATTTTTTGAAATTTTTTTGTTGTGTATATTTTATGTTATCGATTTTTTATTCAACCCCTTTGAAACTGTCCAAAAACATTTCAAGAATTAAGTTTAAAAGAAATTAGATAAAAAAAATATCAAATGAGTTCAAAAATTTGAAGCTCATATGGCGTCAGATAGACGGTTCATTCCTGAATCCAACATAATCAACTCTACCACTGAAGGAAAAAAATTGCTTGAAGTCTACTTGGGTACAAAATGGTGTTGCAGAGAAAACTCTAGAAGAGAAGCTAACAATCAGTATTTTATGCCGTCAACAACTCGATCGAGTGTTTTTTAGGCCTTCAACAAATCAATCGAGTGTTTAAAACACTTGATCAAGTGTTTGAAATTAAAATTTCAAATGGCTTGATTAAACCCTTAACGTGGTTAAACATAGGCTTGATTGAGCTATTATAGTTATTAAACAAAGGAAAAAATAATGAGCCTCTCAGTACTTTTTTTTTAGGGAATTATAAAATATATTTATCCCACAAAAATATTTTTTATAATATTCAACTATATTCCAAACTGTAATTTTTCTTAATTATAAATCCTTAATTTATTTTATTTTACCAAGAAAATATTTATAATAATATACATATAATTTTCTATAAAATATTTTAATGTTTCCTTTTAAATTTTGAAATTCTTAAAAATGATAATTTATTTATTGTTTTGATTTTAAATATAACAAAATTATTGCTGCAGCTTTTTCTAGCATTATCGGTTGTTGATTTAGATTGTTTATTCTTCACATTTCTAAGTTTTGAATATGATTTAATGCCATCCTCACTGCATGTTGGGCTCTTCAATGTTCTTACAAGAACATTATTGTTATCAAAATTCATATCTTATGCTGCTTTCTTTACTACTCCAGCATCCTTTGTAGAAAACTTTATAACTAGCTCAGAAGTTTCTATTTTTCCTTCATATCCCTCACCAGAGCTTCCTAAAGATGAAGACATATTAGCAATGATCAATTCACTCATAGATTCTAAATCTTATAAAGGTTCCAAGGTTCCCCTGGAAATATCCCTTTCGGTGATCTCATCTATTGATGATGAAACTCTTGATATCCTTAACGAGGGAGTGTCCACAACATTAACCATGTTTCTTGATGACTTATTTGGAAATAGTATTTTTCAAATTTTGTGGGATTGTTAAATGAACCACAACGATGGGCTGCAAAATCAGGGTTTGGCAGTGAAGAATGAAGAACTGTTTCTATAGCTAGGTCAAAATTAGCCCCTCCATCAACAACTTTAATTGTCTTATGTAGGGTTGTCATTAAAGGAGTTGATAAGATAGATGATGAAGTCTGACTCAAAATTAACTCCTCCACCTACCTGTGAGAACCAATAAGTTTATAATTTTATGAAACCACCTCTCCTTTTGACTCCCTTTCCATATTTGAAGAGCTTCCTACCAATGACACATGTTGTTGCATATGCTACTTTTTAGGCTTGTGCTCATATTTTGTCATCTTATTTGAACATTCATTTGTTGAAAGACCTGCTTGTTTTTTAGATATGTTTTTCTACTTTTTACTAGTATGATGATCTAATCCAGACTTAGGTGCAGAAACAACAGAACAATTTGAAACCATACCATGAGAGAGATCACATGTTATCATAGTAGGCATGTTCACTGGTGCTAGTTTAACTCCATCTGCTTTATCTATAGTCAATACTTCAGATGGAGGACTGATGGAAAACTGTAAATTACAATTATCTTTGTTGTTGAAAAATGCAACTAGAAGAGAACTTGATTGATTGACAAGAAATTCTTGCAAGGAGTTTGTCTTTCCATCTAGAACTTGAATTGGAGCCAGAGGGGTTTCAATATATCCAGCATCTCACCAGAATCAATTGTAGACAATTTATTTTGTCTTGTTAATGGGTGTGAATCATTTGATATGTTGGTTTTTGTCTTTAAAGGTTGATGAAAAGCATATGAAATGTTACCATATGACCCAGCTAGCATCGATGAGTAGAAATTCATTGGGTGTGAACCACTTAAAGAAACAGAACATGAAATTAGAGCTTTGTATCTAGGAAGACCTGCTAATGGAGGAATGGAATCTTTAATTTATGACACAACATCAAAGATCAGAGCAATGAAATAAAATCATTGTGGAAATAAATATGAAAAACTTTCTCATTTTTTTCACATCAAATATGCTCCAAGTATGGGCACAAACATGAGGGTTGAATTTTGAACTCTCTAGGCTCTTTTTAATGTGTTCAACCAAAAACATGTCAAAAAACTGAATATTTTGGGGGATTAAAAACTTGTTGTGAATTGAGTCTGCGACAAAGTCAGCATAGTGGCCCCTCATTTGGCTCACATTTTTCAAGGTATCAAACAATTCTACAACAAGTTGGATTGGTTCTCTTGTCGCCATATATACCATGAATTGAATACCCTAGTAGAAAAGCTCTCTAAGGAGGCTCTCCAACTTATTCCACTAGTGCTAGAAAACCATGAGTAAATGAATAATAATTTTGTGGGGGTTGTTGCCTTCCATATCTAGTTTTTTGTCTCACTTATTGCTATATTTTGTTATTATATATGTAAACAATCCAACGATATTATCCAAAAAGTGATAGAGGTCTTTTTTTCTTTTAAAATCTTGCAAAATATATAATTCGAACAAACTTTTATTACTAGAAATTAATCAATTACTTCTACACACCACTAAAGTGGAAAAATCTCTATAACCTTTGATCACATTTAACATCAAGCACACTAAAAACCTCGACAATGGGGTTCTAATAACATTTCCAAAGATCCAAAAATTGAAGAAGCACAGTTTAATGAGTATCGATTAGTTAAAATTGATTATGCAAACCCATGCACCAAACCATGGGGGGGTCCGCCCACTAGAAAATAAGGTCCAAATTTTTTTTCCCGGGGCCCTGCCTCGGACCCCGATAGGGGGGCTGCCCCATCCCCTCCATGAACCCTTTTCTGTGCCTAACGCAATGTACAGGGGGGGCGATAGCCCCCCCTGTGACCCGCCCATGCGTGACTAGTCGTGGAAAGAATATAACACATAACCAACATTCTCCCACTTGTTGTTTTCTTTCCACAGGGGACCACAGAAGAGTTGAGTCATTACCCCAGCTTTGCAACACCCATTTTTTCTCTACGCCAAGAGAAATTTTGAGTGCTCACAAAATCAAAGCTTCCTCTGGTTTAACCAAAGCTTCCTCTTTGCCCGATCTCTCCTAATTTCCATGCCCAAAATATAGTTTGCAGCACCAAGATCCTTCATGTCGAATTTGGAGAGCAGTTGGGTCTTCAAATCTTGGATAATTTCTTTGTTATTTCCAATAAACAACATATCATCCACATACAAGACCAAATAAATAACACGGTCACCAATTAATTTAAAATAAACATAGTGATCCTCCTTGCTTCTGGTGAAGCCAAGTCCCCGTATATAGGTATCAAATTTCCGATACCACATCCTTGGTGATTTTTTTAACCCATACAGAGACTTCTTTAACCTAAATACTAGTTCTTTCTTCCCCTTCAACATAAATCCTTCAGTTTATTTCATGTATATCTCCTCTTCCAGATCCCCGTGAATAAATGTTGTCTTCACATCCATCTGTTCTATCAAAAAATCAAATGCAGCAGCAACAGATAAATGTAATCTAATAGAAGTAACTTTGGCAACAGGAGAAAAAATATCACCAAAATAAATTCTCGGCACTTAGGAATAACCTTTTGCTACCAACCGAGCTTTGTATTTCTCCACCTTTCCTTCTACATTCATCTTCTTCTTAAACACCCATTTTCTCCTGACGAGCTTCCTTCTAGCCAGCAACTCCACTAGATCCCATGCTTAATTTTTATGTAAGGATGCCATTTCATCAACCATGGCCTCCTTCCATAGTTTTCCAACCTATGAATCTACTCCCTCCTTGATGGTTCTAGGATCATCATCAGTTATAGTTAAAGCAAAATTTGAACAGAAAGCAGATGGACTATACCTTTCTGGTTGTCTTCTTTCCTGAACTGATCTTCTCACAACTGGAGTTTGTGGCTCTTCCTCTTCCGAGTCTTCTTCTATCGTAGAGTCTGATTCATCCTCCTTTATCTAAAAATATATCTTCTCAGTTTCCTTTGGTAGGAATTCATGTTTAAAAACATCTTTCACCTCTCTAAACACCACTTCTCTGTTATACACAACCTTCCTTGTTTCCAGGTTCCAAAGCTTGTAATCCTTTAAACCATCCTTATAACCAATAAAGATGCGCTTTTCGGATTTATTATCCAACTTGCTCCTTTTATCCATTGGAACATGTACATATGCATCACATCCAAATACCCTCAGATGTGAAAGATAGGGTTTCTTACCATTCCATACCTCATGTGGAGTATCATCCTCCAATGCTGATGAAGCAGGGAAAATTTTAAGGATGGAAGTTTATCTTAAAGTTTAGAAACCTTGGTGAATCTTACTAGTCCCTAATATGCAAATTATAAAAATTTTGGTGATATTTTTGTAGAAACATTTATATTTCCAATGATTTTATCTTAGTCAATATAATATTTTTGCGATTGTTAAGGTAAAATAATGGTGTACTGTAAAATTTGGGTGAATCATTCTACAAAACAAATGGAAGTTGGCGAATCTCTTTTTTTGAAAAAACATGGAAAATTAGCCCACCTACGAATATTAGCCCCTAAAATTTTCCTTCTGATGAAGGTGATATATTAAATAAGTAACATGTAGTCTCCACTGCCTCTACCCAGAATTCTTGTCCTAACCCGGTACCACTGAGCATGCTTCTTGCCTTTTACATCAGTGTTCTATTCATTCTTTCTGCAACTCCATTTTGTTGAGGTGTGTATGGAGTATTCTTCTGCCGTGCTATACCACTTCTTACAAAAATCTTCAAATTCCTTCTTGCAGAACTCCCCACCATTATCTGTGCTCAGCACCTTTATCTTCTTCTCTATCTAGTTTTACACCAGAGCCTTAAATTCTTTAAATTTGTCAAAAACTTCAGATTTCTTCCTCAAGAAATATATCCATGTATTCCTTGAGAAGTCATATATGAATGAAACATAGTAAATAGACTTACCCAGTGATGAAACTGACATATGTCCAAACACATCACTATGCACAAGCTCTAATATCTTGTTCGCCCTCTTAGCACTAGAAGGAAAACTCACCTGTTTCTGCTTCCCATATACACAATGTTCATAGAAATCAAAATATAGAGAGCTATTAGAGATACCTTCTACAATACCATTTCCATGTAGTATCTGAAGGCCCTTCTCTCCAATATGTCCATGCCTTTGATGCCATAGCATGGCCTTTTCTCGAGAGACCGCTAGGCTTTTCACTCCACTTTTGGGGAACCACAGAACTGTTGCACCCATCAATAATAGTGTTGCCTTGAAGCTTGTATAGAGTTCCAATCTAAACACCCCACATTAATACCAGTGCTCCTGGAACCATCTTACAGGTATATTTCTTGAACACTATTTTTACACCTGCATCATCCATCTTGCTTACAAAAATCAGATTTCTGGCCAATGCAAGAATGTGCAAAACACCAGGAAGTGTTCTAATCTTTCCACCTTGCAGTTTCAGCTTGACTTTTCCATGTCTAACGATTCTTTCCTTCCTATCATCACCTAAGAAGACATCACTGCCATCATATTTCTCATACTCATAGAACTACTCCCTATGGGGAGTGAAGTGAAAGGATGCACCCGAGTCAATCAAACATGACTTATGATCTACGTGTGTATTTGAAGAAGAAGCTAAATACACATCCCCAAATTCATCCGAGGAGTTTTTTGCCTCTACAGAAGAAGCATCATCAGATCCCTTTCCTTTCTCAGGAGCTTTAAATCTGCAGTCCTTTTTGTAGTTCCCTTCCTTTCTGCATTTCCAGCACACCTTTACAAACCTTATAGGAGATTTAGATCTCCCACTCGAAACCTTATTCTTGCTTCTGTTCTGTGACCTTCCTCGTACAGATAAGGCATCTCCATTCTGACCCTCCATATTTCTCCGTCTAATTTCCTCTGACATCAAGGATGAGACAATGTCATCAAAATTCAAGGTAATTGTATTGCAACCTATTGCAATAACTAGACTATCCCACGAATCTGGTAGAGAACACAACAAACTGATGGACCTATCTTCATATAAGATTTTAATATCAACAAATGACATCTAACTTACCATAGTATTGAAGGCGTTCAAATGCTCTGTCACCGAGTCTCGATCCTTCATCCTCAGGTTATATAGCTTTTTCTGCAGGAACAATTTATTCATGAGAGACTTAGATTGCTACAAAGTCCCTAGCTTGTCCCACAAGGTCTTCGTCATAGCTTCCCTAGATACATTCAACAATACTGAATCTGAGACACACAACCGTATTGTTCTCTTTGCCTTCCGATCCAGCTTCTTCCAGTCTTCATCTGACATTGTCGTTCGTTTAGTACCTAGATCTACCGCAATCCACTAATCTTTATCCACTAGCAGATCCTCCATATTGAGCTTCCACAACTCAAAACTCTAACCATTAAATTTCTCGATCTCTATCTTCCCACTGCTCGCCATCTTATTTCACTTCAAGAATCGATCCCGCAGATCTCCCACTAAACAAGGTCTACCTCAGGCCCGAGAAAAAAACCCCTCAGCAGCAAAGGAATCCCCTTGAAACAAAAAATTCTCTAATTCCAAAAGTAGGTTTTAACCCTATACAGAAATTATCTACAAATGAATCTTAAAAAATAAAAATAAATAATAGCGACAACATAAAACATAAAACACATAAACACAGATATCTTCCCCTGGATCCCAAATCGGGACGACCAGCTTGATTTTTCATTATATTCCTTTTAGTGTTACAACACATATATATACATGCCAAAGCATACATAAACGCCAATCCATTAACCCTGGATTAGAACATAATCGTAGTTCCCTTGACCAGATCTACAAAATATGAGGGGCCAAAAACCATCATGCCCCAAAACCATGTGCAAACCCATGCACAAAACCATGGCCGGGTCCGCCCACTACAAAATAAGGTCCAAAACAAATTTCTCCGGGCGCTGCCACCCCCCTGTGACCTCCCTGCGCATGACTAGTTGTTGAAAGAATATAACACATACCCAACAATATTGGACTAGGCGAGGGTTGCAATGGCATTGGAAAGAGTGAACACAACATCATTAAAGAGTCACTTGGAGAAGGAATACAAGGAATTGCAGTCTTGGTTGCACGTATAGGGATGCTCAAATAAGAAAGTAGAAGCATTTGGGGCACCATAGAAATTGGCAACTCATTTTTTCTAAGAGACATCCAAAAGCACATTTTTTTTATAGGGAAAAGCTTAAAATCCTCCTTCTTGGGAAATGCATTTCCCTCTATGTTTCACTACATATCCCAAAAGAGATATGTGGAAAAATGTTTCTTGGAGCATCCTACAAGAAAAAAACACCCTAGGAACATTAGAAACATGGAGGTGACCCCTCCCACCCTAAGGGACATATCCCCATAGAATAGTGGTTTTTTCATTCATTTAGTGGCATTTCTGAGTCATCATTGCTCATTTATTTCTGAATACAAATTTTATCATATACTACTATGTTGAATGGTAAGCACATGTCAAAGCCCTATAACAAGAGGAGTTTCTTAAGATATAATCAAGGCCAAGGCCTTACAATTGGGACTAAGCTTTCATAGTTTCAATATATGCATGTGGACAGTAGCACAGTGGAAATTGATTAACATAAAGAGACGTTATAAAACCATATTTTCTTGATGATCATAGAGGGTTTGGTATTTCACTTGCACTAAACATAGCATATATTGTCATCTATCGGTAAGGTACATCTATAAGACCTCATTTAGAGATACTTCCAAAAGTCTGCCTTGGAAAGATTGCTTTTATTTTAACAATCAAAGAACTTCTATAACAATTATTGTTGACTAGTGTAAAATCATAGCTATGAAAGAATGGAAAGGTGTTATGGGCTATATCTAACATGTAGAAATAATAACTGAATAAGTAGGAAGTGATGTTAGCCAAAATCATGGTGTAAACTAACCATTATTAAACTTTTTCCACTTCATACTGTCACACTAGTGTGTTTGTAGCAAAATAATGGTACTGCTAAAGGTATAACTATGGAAATATAAATGAAAATATCCACGGTGAAAAATTTTCAGTTTGAACCATAGATATAAACTTAAAACACATTTTGGATAAGAGGTACATGTTTTTTCAAATGATGAGCAAAATTCGAGAAACTACAATGCTGATCCAATATCATTTGACGAAAATTATATGCCTGCAATCAACTGCATTGGCGTCCCTTGAGGAAAAAATATTTCATCCATCTCTTTCTTGTCTTTGCATTTCTTCTTCTTCAAATTTACTTTTGCTTCAGCAACCTCTGACTGAAAATCAGATACCGAAATAAATTGATCATGATCCCCTTTACAACATCTTTTTTTCTAGGTTTGTCTATATTGTCTGATTTTCTTTTCTTTTTTTACTTCACATCGACCTTTAAAACATGTTTTCTTTTTGTTGGCATCAAATTTCCAGATTTACAATTAATTTTTGAGGAATGAATTTTATTTTATTTTGGGTTTATTTTAGCCCCTTTTTTCCCCTCGAGAGGCCATGTGCTTTCATGAACAGCCAGAAAAATTTGTGCGTCATTACTTACAAGAAAATCCAAGAACTAGATTGAAGGCCAGAATGGGCTAGCCAATGTAAATTAGGCCAAGAGGGCCTTTGAACCATGTGTAAATATATATTTTTCAGTAAGTGAATTCCTTTCAATTTTGTGTGGATATTGAGTGAACCTGTGTAAGAAAAAGAATCTTCTTTATGTGGACTTGTGCATGATCATAAACCTATTATTGTAGCTTTATGTGGTAGGAATTGTGAATGGAAGATATCACTGTTGTGTTGAGTAAGAAAATTTTCTTGTGGAAAGATGAGCGCAAGAAAAAATGATTTAAATTTAATACATTGAACCTTAAGATAAAATTGATCTTATTCAGTGACCTACGTGTGGATCGATTTCTAGATGCATTTGTTTATGCCTAGTTTATGATCAGTTAATTTTTGAAAAGTTCTTAGCCTGGGGTGTGGAAAATATCTTGAGGCTGTAAGCATAAAAATATTATGCATGGAGTGATTGTGATCCTGGAAAACATTGGAATGATGCTCAAGAATGTTGCTAAGCGTTTTCTACGTGTATTGTGAAATATTATGTATGGGAGGTAATGAACCTTCATTCGAAATGCCTCTGTGGTCTAGACAGTTGGATAATATTGCAGTAAATTGACATCCATTTCCATTAAGGATGAGTAAATTACGCATCTGGTTGTTTGATCAATAGAACTAGCTTTTAAAGCGGCTGTGGTGACCCTGTGTTCTAGGTTGAGTGTGTACCAGGTGGTGACCACTACGAAAATCCCGTGATTAATATCAATGGAGAAGAATATCAAATATTGGAGTCCATTACATTGGATAATACTAGAAATACAACAATACCAACATGGAAATTGTCCACGCTAATTACTGGGGTGGTCAATGAAATCTTTCAGCTAAGTATGCCTTATTGTGGTCCGGTTCACATTTTCATATCCACCCCAATACATCCACTAATATCTTGGTTTGGATGTACTGTAGTCTAAGTGTGGTCAAAAATAGTTCAACATTGTTTCAGGGAATATTCTGTGGTGATTTATGGTAATACAGCTTCACATCAGGGGCGATCGAAATGCCCCTGTGTGGAGCACATCTTCAAACACCTATTAGTCTGAGCCTGTGCATTAATACTGACTCTTTACCGGGGCAAGAACAGTACAATGAGATGGATTTTGACATAAAATGGGATGTCGACCGGAACAGAGATCAAAAGTGTGTTGCTTATTTGGGAAGTAAGGGGATTTGTGGGTATTAAATTTCCAAACCTCCAATTTTTTTATTCTATTATCGCGATGGCTCCTCGAAGCTCGAGAAATGCATGCCTCGAAAGTGGTAGGTTTCTGATCGCTTGTACAAATATGATTACAAAACTCGAGCCTGAATTTTTCTCTCAATATATTCAGATATGATCCACTCTACCATCAATCTTTAATCTAGATATGTGTGTACCATAAGCTATAAATTCTCTAAGTTAAATCTTACGATCCTTATCGTTACTAATAACTACTTGTCATGGTGGTGTTACAGGTCATGAATGGAAGAACGACATTGTAATGAGTATATATTATTTCTTCCTATTTTTATATCACTATGAATAATATCTGGTTACTCTAAATATTTTCATTTCAATTAGACAAAGATCACATTGATATCAATTTCTTCGTTCAACTGCAGGTTTCTCCTTTGGGAGAATTGCATTAGTAGCAATAGTTGTAGTATTCTTGGCATGTTATGCAAAGGGGAAAATACTTTCTGGTAGCTCCAATTTAGTGGTGGAGAAATTCCTAAAGGGATATTCTCATGAAATGCCAACACGATAATCACACTCTCACCTCAAGAAGACCACAAACAAATTTAGAGAAAATTTGGGATAAGGAGGTTATGGTGTGGTGTATAAAGGTAAGCTTCAGAATGGTGCTCCAATGGCTGTTAAGCTTTTGCATAAGCATAGGCACAGTGATATTCAATGCATGAATGAAGTGGCTACCATTGGATTTGTCCATCACTTCCATTTGGTTCGTCTTGTGTGGTATTTTTTCGAAAGCACTACAAGCACACTGGTGTATGAGTACATGGCTAATGGATCTCTGAAGAAGTTTATATTCGCTAGAAAAGAGAAGGGGAAACTCCTAAGTTGGGAGCAATTGTATTAAATTTCTTTGGGTGTAGCTTGTGGGATTCAATATTTACATAAATATTGTGACAAATGAATCATACACTTCCACATCAAACCTCACAATATATCGTTGGATGTAGACTTCAGACCAAAATTTTCAGATTTTGGTTTAGCAAAACCTTATGGAAAGGGAGAAGACCATATATAAATTATGACGGGGAGAGCAACACCAGGATATGTGGCGCCAGAGGTGTGTGATAGAGATATGGGTCCTATTACTGATAAATCAGATGTCTATAGTTACTTACGACATTTCTTTGTCTCAGATAGTTTTTATCATTGTGAGATGCTTTATCGCATTTACAATTGTAAAAGAAGAAGCAATCTATGAAATTGGAAATAGAGGGACTTAATGAAATTCCCCCTTTCTGGTGAATTTCTGGCTTCATATAGGACCTCGGAAATACAATAAGAAAAAATAGTTTCAACAAATACTGTAATCAATTTGGCTGAAAAGACATGGCTCTACTGGTTAATTTTAGTTTTATATTACAAAAAGGGATTTTGTGGATCATCAGTTGGAAATAAGGGAGCTTTAGAAAATTAAAAAAGGGGATCTGGTAATAACCAAGGTAACAATAGCCAATAAAACAATGAATAACAACACACATAAGAGGAAAACAATACAATATTACAGAAGAGGGATACGTAAACTTACATTTCGGAAAACTAGCTTCATGTTACAGAAAAACCATATCTTATTGCTCAGACCTGTAACTTCTTCGCTTACGGGCTTTCAATCTACATCAAATTTTATTAATAAATTATGATATATCAGAACAAACCTCAACATCTAGAGTCTATAGGGAAATTGTGTGAATCCTTTCCATTGACTGCTAGCTCTTTACCCTCATCACTCGGTTTGTCTAGATTTATCAAATGAGAGTAACCAGTGGTAAGAGTTTCCACGATAAGTACACACAGGACCATGAACGTGGCTGCAATACTAGGGAATGGGAAACTATGCTAAGATGAGATTTCAGTAGGAGGAGATTTAAAGGCACCGAAAAGGAATTGCAGTAGTTGCAAGAACAAGACCCACAACAAAAGCCCTAATCACTAAACCAGTGGGAGATGACGAAAACAAAGTGATGTGTTTTGGGTGGGAGAAATATTATTTTAACTCGAGGTATAAAATTTAAACTAAAAATGAATACTCTCTCCCTCCATTTTTCCAAACATCATTTTTAATATTATGCCCTCCAAATATCATTTTTAATATCGTACCCATTGTTGTTTTGATGGATGTTGAGTGCACTCTGTGATTCCTTGTAATGTCAACAATTGATTTTAAAAGAAGCTTCAAAATTCAATTCAATTTCATTTTAATAAATTTATTTTAAAAACATTGATGATGAACCACAAAATGAGTGGTTCGAAAGGCATCCGATCTTAAAAAATTTATGTGATTTATCCAGAAGAGTTTTTTTTTTAAATAATTAATTAATTTTTAATATAAAATTGAGATAAAATAGTAAATTTAGGAAAGGTTTTTGCAACCCATGGTTTTTCTCATGGTATTCCACTTTTCCAACAAGGGGGAACTAACCCGATCGTAGGTCCCAACTAGACCTGCTCTTGTTTGGAATGGCTAATCCCAACGGGTTTTAAGGATTGTTATAAGGGCTAGAGGAATAATGAGTTAGTGGTTAACGAATTAAGTATTAGGGGCTTAGGGGTTAGGGGAATAGGGGCTTAGGGGTTATAGGTTTAGGCTTTAGTGGTTAGGAGAATAATGAGTTAGTGGTTAAGGGGTTAGGGGATTTAGGTGCATTTACGAGTTAGTGGAATAATGAGTTAGTGGTTAAGGGATTAAGGATTGGTGTTAGGGGAATAATATGTTAGTCGTTAAGGGGTTAGGTGTTGAAAATGCAGCAAGATGATGGAGCTTAGTGAAATGAAGTCGCCTTCACTAAGTGGGCCCGCAGGCAAATTCTGGCGCAAAGTCTATTTTTAGACTATGTCTATTTTTAGATATACGGAGCATAATTTGGGAATTCCAGTTAGAGATTCTTGAAGTATGCAACATGTTGGTAAAAATAGATGGGACTCTATTTTTTGGACCTATAGGTCGAAGTCTACTTTTAGACTGCCTCTCCTTAAAATAGGGAAGTCAAATATTATTTACCCTTAATAATATTTGGACTATAAACTTCAGTTTACTCTCTTGGAGCACTTCAGTTCGAGCCTTGGAAGTGGCTCATGCATCCGACAGAGGAATTACGCTATTCCTAGGGGTTTGGTGAGCACATGCATGGTTGACTTCAGTTAGGACTTCAGTGGCAGAAGTTTGGTGGAGTTAATGAGACAGCTAGTGGAGTTGTGTTCGGTTTAACTTAGTTGAACTAGTTGAGATTAGTTTAACTAGATAATCAAATAGTAATGAGTGGAGTGAATTAAATATTATTTAATTCATTAATTAGTAACTCATTATTCAGCTCAAGAACACATCAGTTCACTACAGTGCATGGACAGTTCAATGGAGACCAGTGAAAGAGGTAGATGAAAGGTTTGAGTTAGCTATCAGTGGCGACATCAGTTGTGCATGATATTTGCACCACACTTGGAGGAATTTCCCATGATGATTGCGCTGTCAATAAAAGGAGATTCGAACCTTGGATCTCTATTTAGACAGGCCATGATTGTGCAATAGAGGCAAGGCAATTAGTGGTGAGTTTTGAAGCAGTGACTTGTTCAAAACCAAGCTAGTTTGTGTGTAACTTTATGAGAAAGTACTAAGTACTTGTGAGGAGTATTGTACTGATTTTGTTACATGTTTTCTCCATTATAATATACACAATAGCTGTGGGGTTTTCAGCTATAATCTTTCCCCATACATACTATGTTAATGTGTATGATGAATTGATGTGCTATCGCTTGTTTTATTTCCGCATCTGTGATGATCTGAGTGGAAGAGATTATGTGTTGCATATGAATTCGAATTGATATGTGATCAGGAAAGTCTCGGTGGATAATTAATCATTATTCAGCAAATTTCTACATGGTATCGGAGCTATTGAAGCAGAGATTGATCATCACAGTGATTACAAACCTATTTTCGCACGTAGTTCCGTACGCGGCTGTGTAGCCTTCGGATCCATCCTTTTCGAAAGGTGATGTATTCGTAAATGCCTGCGCTGACCGTGCCAGAAATAATTTGTTCTCACAGATCTAAGAGCTGTTGAGCTTTGAGGTGGAATTCGAATTTTGCAGCAGTTTTGTTTTCTTGGTACCGGTGTTGAAAATGTCTTTCAACGGTTTGCGACTCGAATATGCTCTTGAAGGCAGTTCAAATTATGTTGCATGGAAGGATCGCATGGAGGAAGTATTAGAAGATAATGGTCTGAAGGAGTTCGTAGATACGGATGTCAAAAAGCCCACTGATCCTGCTGAAGTCGATGCATGGCAAAAGAAGATGGCGAAATGTCGAAGGATCCTGTTGGAGGGCGTCAAGGATCATATTGTATCCAGCTTGCATGGAAAGGCTTCTCCATATTTAATGTGGAAAGCTTTGACGGATCTATTCCAGAGTAAGAGCGACCAAAGGAAGCTGGCGCTCAAATATAAGCTCAGGAACATCAAGATGGAGAAAGGCGACAGTATCGCCAAATACCTCACGAAGTTCACTCAGTGCAGAGATGAGCTGGGAAGTGTGGGGGTGACTGTCGAAGACGAGGACATGGTCGACCTGGCTCTCCTTGGTCTTCCGAAGGCTTGGCACCCATATCAAGATAGTGTCAATGGTCGGGAGAAGCTGCCGGGATGGGAGCGCCTTTGGGCGGATCTCATGCAGGAGGAGATAAGGAGGACTACTCAAGATGGATCTTCATCAAAGGGAGTTGATGAAGAAAACTGCGCTTTGGTGTCCAAAGCAAAGAAGGGGAAGGGTAAGAAAACCTCTCATTCTGGTGCTAAGGGCAAGAAGCAGGATATGGCGAAAGTGAAGTGTTTTCACTGCCATGATCATGGACATTATGCTACCAATTGTCCAAAGAAGAAGAAGAAAAAGCAAGCGGGAAGATCTGCAGATGGAGAAGCTTTGGCTTCACAGTTCGAGCTTGACTTTTCACTGATTGCATGCTTGGTTTCAAGTGTGATGGGATCGGTGTGGTTCTTGGACAGCGGTGCGTCATTTCATATGACGGGAGATCTGGATTTGTTCTCAGATCTGGAGGACAAAGATTTGGGTGTGCACATCGAGATGGGCGATGATGGTAGATATAGTGCGACTGGTATCGGTACCATATCCTTTCAGAGGGAGTCTGGTAAACCCTTTGTGTTGAAGGATGTCATGCATGTACCTGGATTGAAGAAGAACTTGATCTCTGTGGCGATGTTGGAGGATAAGGGGTATGATGTGGTCTTCAGCGAAGGAAAAGCCTTCCCGCGCAGTAAGACTACTGGAGAGACCCAGAAGATAGGAGTTCGAACCAAGAACCTCTATCAGTTGCAAGTAGATGGATGTGCATCAATGGCATGCAAGGCGGGAGAAGTGGTGAGCCGGGATGATGAGGGCGAACTGTGGCACAGGAGATTGGGCCACCTTCACCATGGAGCTTTGAAGATCCTGCAGCAGATTTCTACTGGGCTTCCTAAGGGCACTCTTGCGCAATCAGATCAGTGCAAGGGGTGTACCTTGGGGAAGTATGTGAAAGCCACCTTTCACGAGAAGGATAGTCGCGCCACGACGATCCTTGAGAGAGTTCACACATACGTGTGTGGTCCTTTCTCAGTTGCTTCGACAGCAAAGCACAAGTATTATGTGATCTTTGTTGATGATTTCTCTCGAAAGTGATGGATCTTCTTCATGCAGAAGAAGAGCGATACATTCGCGAAGTTCTGTGAGTTTAAAGCACTGGTCGAGAAGGAGTCGGGGAAGAAGGTGATCGCTCTAAGGAGTGATAACGGTGGTGAATTCATCTCGGCTGAATTCAAGGAGTTCTGCAGCGCAGAAGGGATTCGGAGAGAGCTCATCGCACCCCATAACCCACAGCAGAACGGGGTGGCTGAGCGGAAGAACAGAACGATCGTGGGTGTTGCACGGGCGATGTTGCATGATCAGGGCCTACCCCTTCACTTGTGGGCCGAGGCATGCAATACAACAGTGTATGTGCAGAACCGTTGTCCTCACAAGGTTCTTGGCATGAGTACACCGGAGGAGGCTTATTTTGGCAAGAGGCCTGATATTTCCCATTTGTGGATTTTTGGTTCTCCTGTCTACATGCATGTGACGAAGGATGCGAGAAGGAAGCTGGATCCAACTGCTGAGGTTGGAATATTTGTGGGGTACACCGATACACCTCACAACTATCGGGTGTATTTCTCAGACAGTCACAAGACTGTTGTGCGATGGGATATAAAATTTCAGGAGGAGAAAGCCATGCAGTGTTCGCTTGAGAGGGAGCTACACTTGCATGCAGATGAGGAGCTGTTAGTTCCTAAGGAGGAACTTCTGGATGTGGATCAGCCACAAGAGGAAGTTCAGGAGGTGGAAGAAACCACCCATGCAGTGCCAACCATCAGAGGGCGCATGCACACTACAGAAGCTGAGCGACTGGCTCGAGATGCAGAGAAGGTTGTAGGACCACCTACAGCACAGCACAGACAGAGGCAGTCACCGGATCGGTACACTGGATACATGGCTCTTGTGAGTCAATGTGTCGTGACGGAGCCATCCTCTTTTGAGGAAGCAGTGGAGGAACCCGCATGGGTTGATGCCATGATCGAAGAATATGATTCGATCGTCAGGAACAGTGCATGGGAGATTGTCCCAAGACCGGTGGGGAAATCGGTGGTGGGTTCGCGATGGATCTACAAAGTGAAGTAGGCAGCTGACGGGAGTGTGGAGAAGTACAAGGCGATATTTTTTGCCCGTGGCTTTTCACAGATCGAGGGGATCGATTATGAGGAGACTTTTGCACCGCGATGTTACCACACGGACGATCCTTGCTTCAACACAGAGTGGTGGCATCCATCGTATGGATGAAGACCGCGTTTCTCAATGGAGTTATTGAGGAGGAGGTGTACATAGAGCAGTTCGGTTTTTGAGATCTTTCAAAACAGCGATTCTGCGGTGCCCACCCAAGAGCACCGTACGGCCGAAGCAAGCACCTCGTGCTTGGCACACTCGCATGGCGCCTACCACCGGTCTGGATTTCCAAGAGTGAGGCGAACCAACTCACACCATTGTGGTGGAGGAGCCGTTGATCATCGCATCGTATGTGATGATCCGTATTTGACCGGCACGAGCAACACGCAAGGAGACTCCACGTATTCGAGATGAAGGACTCGGGGCATCCTTCATTATTTCCTGGGATTGGAGATTTGGCAGCGCAGCAGAGGACTGTTTTTTTCTCAGGGCAAGTATGCCCGGGAGATTCTGGAGAGGTTCAACATGCAAGGCTGCAAGCCTGTTGACACTCCTCTTCCTGGTGGTTGGAGGAAGAAGGATGCTACTTCAGCGGAGGTAGTGGATGCCACTGTCTATCGACAGTTGGTGGGGTCGCTTATGTATCTGGTCAATACACGACCCGATATATGCTATGCAGTTAACCAGCTTTCGCAAGCTATGGTTAAGCCTACCAAGCTCTTTTGGAAGGCGGGCAAGCATGTATTGTGCTATATTAGAGGCACATCGGGATATGGTCTATGGTACAGACAGGAGGATGGAGTAAAACTTTAGGCTTCCTTGATTTCACCCAGTCGTGAGAGTGTTTAGATTGAAGGCTTGCATGGAGTTTTTCAACGTGCATTCAAACAGTTTCACAGTCTGGAAAGCAGAGATCAGCATCAGTTAAACGGTAGAGAGTACATGATAGCATAGGCTGCACTCACAAAAATTCTTGGATGAGAGAACCTCGTTGGATTGTTAGGTTGTTTAGACCTACTGTGTTCTGTTGTGTGTCAGATGTGCTAAACTCTAAACAATCCAATATTTCATGATAGATCCAAACACATCGACATCAAGTACCATCATATCAAAGATTGTGTTCAGCGAAGAATCATGTTACTTTCATATGTTCCCACGGAGGATCAGGATGCTGACATCTTGACGAAGGCGCTCACCAGGAGCAAGTTCGAATTCCACAGAGGCAGGATAGGGGTTGCAGATAATCCATATCTTGTTGAGAGGGAGTGTTGAAAATGCAACAAGATGGTGGAGCTTAGTGAAATGAAGTCGCCTTCACTAAGTGGGCCCGCAGGCTATTTTTGGCGCAAAGTCTATTTTTAGACTATGTCTATTTTTAGACATATGGAGCATGGTCCGGGAGTTGCAGTATGCTATTCTTGGAGTAGTGGTCATGTTGGTAAAAATAGATGGACCTCTATTTTTTGGACCTATGGGTCGAAGTCTATTTTTAGACTGCCTATCCTAAAAATAGGGAAGTCAAATATTATTTACCCTTAATAATATTTGGACTCTAAACTTCAGTTTACTCTCTTGGAGCACTTCAGTTCGAGCCTTGGAAGTGGCTCATACATCTGACAGAGGAATTACGCTATTCCTAGAGGTTTGGTGAGCTCATGCATGGTTGACTTCAGTTAGGACTTCAGTGGCAGAAGTTTGGTGGAGTTGATGAGACAGTTGGTGGAGTTGTGTTCGGTTTAACTTAGTTGAACTAGTTGAGATTAGTTTAACTAGCTAATCAACTAGTAATGAGTGGAGTGAATGAAATATTATTTAATTCAAGCTATTAGTAGTAACTCGTTATTCTTCAAGAGACATAGTTATACGATTATAAGACGGTTAATTGGAGATAATGAAGAGGTGATGAAAGAAGGTTGAGTGCTTCTCGGTGGCGACATGATGAGTTGTGCATGAGATTTTACTACACTTGGAAGAATTACCTATGATGATTATATTATCGACCCAAGGAAGTTACGAACGGATCTCTATTGATGATGCATGAATTATAGCGAAGACCAAACAAAATGATGGTGATTTGAACGATGAATCTTATTTCTGGTTAAGCTAGTTTGTGTAATATTTATGATTAGATGCTTACATGCTTATTGAGGTATTGTATTGTACTAATTTTGTTATGTTTTTCATTATAATATACACAATAGCTGTGGAGTTTTCAGCTATAAGCTTTCCCCATACATACTGTGTTAATGTGTATGATGATTTGATGTGCTATCGCTTGTTTTATTTCCGCATGTGTGATGATCTGAGTGGAAGAGATTATGTGTTGCATATGAATTCGAATTGATATGTGATCAAGATAGTTTCGGTGGATATTTAATCATTATTCAGCAAATTTCTACATTAGGGATTGGGGAGCTATGGGATGGGGGATTTAGGCGCATTTAGGGGTTAGGGGAATAATGAGTTAATGGTTAAGGGATTAGGGATTAGGGGCTTAGGGGTTATGGGATTTAGGTGCAGTTAGGGGTTAAATGAATAATGAGTTAGTGGTTAAGGGATTAGTTATTAGGGGCTGAGGGCTTAGGGGATTTAATAGTCAAGGATTTTAGGGGTTAGGGGTGAGGGGTTAATGGGTTATGGGTTAAGCATTAACATTTTAGGGGTTTAGGGGTTAACGGGTTAGGGGTTTAGGTGTTAGTGGTTTAGGGGTTTAAAGGTTTAGAGGTTTATGGTTTAGGGGGTTAAATGGGTTAGGGTTTTAAGGGTTTTGGGGGTTAAATGGGTTAGGGATTAGGAATTAAGGTTTAAGGGGTTAAGGGTTATGGGTTTAGAGGTTTAGAGTTTAGGGGGTTAAATGGGTTGGGTGTTTAGGGGTATAGGGGGTTAAATGGGTTAGGGGTTGGAAATTAGGGGTTAAGGGGTTAGACGTTTAGGGTTTAGGGGGTTAAATGGTTTAGAGGTTTAGAGGTTTATGGGGTTAGGTGATTTAGCAGTTAAGAATTTTAGGGGTTAGGGGTCGTTAGGGGTTGATGGGGTTAAATGGGTTAGGGGTTGGGAATTTGGGTTTAAGGGGTTAGGGGTTGGGGTTATGAGATTTAGCTGTTAAGGATTTTAGGGGTTATGGGTTAGGGTTAAGGGGTTAGATTTTAAGCGGTTAGTGGTTTAGGGTTTAGGGGTTTAAATGGGTTAGGGGTTTAGAGGTTTAGGGGGTTAAGGGGATTTATGAGTTAAGGGTTTTAAGGGTTAGGGGTTAGGGTAGGGGGGTAAATGGGTTAGGGTTTTAGGGGATTAAATGGGTTAGGGGTTGGGAATTATGGTTTAATGGATTATGGGTTAAGGGTTTAGAGGTTTAGGGTTTAGGGGGTTAAATGGGTTAGGGGTTTAGGGTTTTAGGGGGTTAAATGAGTTATAGGTTAATGGTTTAGCAGTTAGTGGTTAAGATTTTAGAGGTTTAGGGGTTTAGAGATTTACAGTTTAGGGGGTTAGATGGGTTAGGGGTTTAGGGGTATATGGGATTAAATGGGTTAGGGGTTAGAGGTTTAGGGTTTAAGGGGTTAAATTCGTTAGGGGTTTACTAAAGGTTTAGGCGGTTAGGAGATTTAGCAGTTAAGGATTTTACAGGCTAGGGGTTAGGGATTAATGGGGTGAGGGTTTAGGGTGTTAAATGGATTAAGGTTTTAAGGGTTTAGGGGGTTAAATGGGTTAAGGGTCAAGAATTAGGGTTTAAGGGGTTAGGGGTTAAGGGTTTAGAGGTTTAGGGTTTAGGGGGTTAAATGAGTTAGGGGTTTAGGGGGTTAAATCAAAATGGGTTAGGGGTTAAGGGTTTAGGGTTTAGGGATTAAGGGTTTAGAGGTTTAGGTTTTAGGGGTTAAATGGGTTAGGGGTTTAGAGGTTTAGGGGGTTAAATGGGTTAGGGGTTAAGATGATACTTTCATTGGTCTCTATTTGTGCACAATCGTTTCTTATTATTTATGTCTCAATGTAACAATTTTGTAGGTATTGTTTCCTGTTTCCATGTATTCTCTATTTATTAATTTCTAGTATTTGTTAGCCATTGCTTTACATTTATTGATGAAAATTTCTATTGAAATTAAACCAAATGTATGTTCAATCTCCAGCTTCAAACTCAGCCACAGTGTTGTCACACAATTTAAGTCTGGAGAATGACCATCTGATGAAGTCTCAATAACAGAACTGCACCTCGTGACTGCTACAGAAAGGCTTAAGTTCGAGTGTCCCACATTCATGAGAAATTTGGCTCTTATAATCTTGCTCCACCTAACATTGGGGAAGAGAGAGGGAGGTAGGAGAGAAAGGGAGAGAAGAAGGACGAGATATAGGACTTAAGATAGAGGAACCATTATCATAGAAGAAAGAATATGTGACTATATTACTCTTTAGGGAGATGGGAGATAGGGGCACCCTACCTACCTAACTAAATTTCTAAACCAAATGTGATGTAATCGTCTGTAATGTTGGTTGATTATACGAGGAGAGGATTTTACGAGGAGGCACTGGAATTTTAATGTGATATGCAAAAAACAAATACTGAACCTAACCATTTCACATCCATCAATGTTTTGTTTGCATGTGCTAATTTTGTAAATTTGGAACATGGCAAAGGAGTCTTGTTTTGTGATCACCTCCCACGAGGATTCACCAATTGTGAGAACACAACGCTAATGGTTTCATCTTCTAAATCATCATCACTTCCACCAACACCTCATCCAATAACGCTAGAGTAAAAAGTCTCAGGCTCTTGGCAGCGAAAAGGAACATAATGCATGTGCCCTAAATCTCTTCTACATACTTGTAGCTCTCCTTCCAAACCAAAGCCACTAGTGTTGTGTGCTCTCTTTTCCCTAAATCTTGTGCAAACATCCTGAGGTAAGTAACTGTTGCATCAAGGTATGGATCCACTATGTGTCATATCCACTAAAGGAGAACATGTTCCAAACAATAGGTAAATTCTCACAACTATCTCTCTATGGGATGTGGAGAACTCCAAAGTGCCACATGCTCATTAATGAAATCTATAAATTGAGAAATTTCGTACAAGACTTGAGGTCATACTGAACTTGGACCAAAAGGCTCAGGATCTAGGTAGCACAAAGGAACATCTGCAATATGATTTGTATTATTCTCATCTAAATCATTTTTTATGGATATCTCTGGGAGTTGAAATGCATGTTCTAAGTTCCATATAATATCTCCCATGGAAGTCCTTTCGAAGCCCATCTCTTCCAAGAACTTTTCGTTAGTCTCCATAAACATTTTCAGAGTACCAGAGTTGATGGTCCCAACAAGGTGAGGGTCAATGATTTTTTTCAAGCTTGCCCTTTTTCTGCCAGTGCATTTGCCACTCTTCTATATTTAATTTTTCTCTCAGAAAAACATGATTAATAGTTTCCCTTGCACACAAGAACTCTAGTAACACTACTCCAAAAGAATACACATCATATTTCTCTCTGAGTTGCTGCCTTCCGAAGTATTCAAGATCAAGGTAACCAAGGGCCAAAAATACCTTTGGATCCAGTCTTTGAATGTCTAAATACCACCACGTTTTCCCATGATACTGTTATCGTGGAGATCATTGACATTTAGATAAGTGCAGAGGATTCACAACAAGGGATTTAGATTGCATTGACCATATATTGGAGCTTCGTAGTTATCTCGCCATTCAAACAATTTTCCAACAAGTCAAGGGACTCTAAATTGGTGCAATTGAAAAAGAAAGGAAAGATTGTTCTGTCAAGGTCAAATCCTGCAATGCTAAGCTTGAAAACCCTCTCATTATTGCAAGTCACGTCTTTAAGCTGCGATATGGTGATGTTGCAGGGGTCCTGATCTTGTTTCCAATCCACGGTCACACCTTTGAGCTCTAAGATGGTGAAATTATAAGGGTTTTTATCTTGTCTCTGGTTCACTGCTTGAGCTTAGGTACATAAAACTGGCACCATTTTGGGTTAAGGGACATTATGAGTATTCGACGAATAAATCTCGATAGAGAAATGGAATTATGGAGACATTGGTTATCATACATATTTGGTTTCCTCTGTAAATTTACCAAAGTAGTCAGTCCTCCAAAAGGAACCCTCTTCCCATTCTTTCCTACAAAAGCAAGGTTCATTAGGGCTAATATATATTCTAATAAACCCCCTTCACCATCTACCCCATCAAGAAGTCTGAGCTGTAAAAAAAAAATGTGAAGGTCAAGCTCTCCATCATCGAGGTTTATATGGCATGTCTTGTAATTGTGCAAAGAATATTATTTTCAATACATTTCTAGATGGTGGTATGGTGGTGTGAAATAACCGCCTCACATGGATCCTAACTCTGGAAATTATAGTGTTGATTAACGCCTACAGGTTTCGGTCTAACGGAAATTGTGATTCCAACAATTGGTATCAGAGCGACAGGCCTCGAGTTAAAAATTCACCTAGCTTGCATTGGGGGGGAGATTGTTTGAAATTGGGTTCAACACTCCTCATGTGTTTCATGACATGGACTAATTGCCTCTCATGGATCCTAACTCTCGCGATTTTAGCAAAGACTAACACCTGTGGGTTTTGGTATAATAGAAATCTTGAGTCCAACAATGCAAGTAAATGACCCACACTCCAACATTTAAACCTGATTGGGCGGTCATGTGTGTTCGCATGGGGAGGGCAAGTGCCCTGCCACCTTGAGTTTGAGTGGCAATGCTGGTTAGCTCGGTTTATCACCCACATCTATAAAATTTCCATAGCTATTTACTAAATAGGTCTATAAATATATATTTTAGGTTTATCAATTTAGTATTTATCAAATGAAAATATGATGATTTAATACCATATTTAAATGAAATCACATGTTTAACATAATGAATGTTATATTTATCTATTTATTAAATGTAAATATGAATATTTAACCTTATATTTAAACAAACTCTCACTTTTAACATAAACCAATGAAGTTTAAAAATTAAACATTATGGCCAAATATTAAATATAAATATAAATATTAATTTTCCTATCTAATTAATATAATTATAATCTTTACTAAAATTATAATGAAGGAATTAGTGTAAAGTTGATAGATAATACATACAATTATGTTAATTGTAGATGAATCCATTCATTGTAAATAAGTCTTGTAGGTTTATTCCCATTCATTTGTTACAATCCCTTTTATTCCTCTAAAAGTGGTTACAAAGGTCCATAAAGGTTTTTTCTAGTAGGAATAGGAAGAATTCCCATAAACTTCTGCGTAGGCTCAGTCGAAAAATTTTGTTGCAAGTGGAAAACCATTTTAGTTCAGTCTCCCACTAGTTGATACATTTTCTACCAAGGACCTTCAACACTAATCTTCTAATTAATTGTTTCATTTTATCAGAGCTTATTTTTCACAGTTGGGAGATCATTTGATTATGGTAGAAATAAGATAGTGTGACTTGGCTCACACATATGAGAAACAATATCAAAACCTTCTTTGGATGACGAGGGAGTGAGATCATTTGCGTACCCAAAAACAGAATCTTGAACAACATGCAATGAATATAAATTCCAAGCTTCAAAATATGTGGCCAACTATTATGGAATATTACTTTAATGTACATTTCCTCCTATGAGCCAATGAAATGTATGGAAATTATTTAAATTACTTAGAGAGAGTTATATTTTTCTAATAAGGGCTTGAAAAATACTATTTCTAAGTTGAGTAATGAGGTTCTTGATGCCTCATATTATTTTACATAGTAGTTGGATAAGATTATGGATCAAGGAATATGCTTAGGTCCACCCTCCAACAACAAACAAAGCACTCCCAGGAAGTTCTACTACAAGTGAAAGATTGACCTAAATTTCTAGCTAAGTACAATCATCCACTATATAGGTTGCAAGAAAAAAAAAATTAACGGAAGAAGAATATTCTACCACTAACCCTATGGGAAAGTAACAACGTTTTATCAGGTTAAATAAATAGATAGTCAAATAACTGCTTTGGAAGAGGAGTCCCATAAGGCTAAGATGATTTTCAATGATATAAAACTATTTTTTCAGTGTCATAATGTTCAACTACATCAACTTGATATTTAGGAAGACTCAGAATGGGGTCATATACCTTCAACCCAACATGAGGTACTATATGCCACCACTACTCATACTTTTATCGATCAAGCTAATTTTCTTCTATGGAAATGGAAATATCAATTTGAAACTTATGTTTCCTTCTACAAGATGACTATTTCTACTATTCCATGGTTCGGTCCTTCATTTGAAGGATATTTATCAACATAGAAAAAAATTTGACTCAAGGGAGAGTCAACTAGCTGCAGTTGTGGCTTGTTGGGTGCTTCGTTTTTGAATTGGTAAAATTTTGCCAGAAACTGGTAGTGGAGAAATAAGGAAGTGGAAGCCAAAAATAAGCCATTTCAAATGGACAATTTTTTTCATAATCTGGTATTGAAAATGGAAAAATCGTAGCAAACAAAGTTTCTTGGAGCCTTGAAACTCATCAAGTGAGCATGAGGTGGTTTTTATTTCGTCAAAGGGATCAAAGTTGAATATATCAAGTGAGTGAAGGGGATAAGTTGGACCATATAAATAACCCTAAGATATAAAGGAAAGACAAATCAAAGGTGAAAGAGAGATATAAGAATGAAAGGGCTGAAATGTTGCCAAAATATAGTCTCACTTTCAAATACTCTCTTTGTTCTATTTGATTTTATTGATTCACCAAGATCTAATGTAATGGCTTGTATATTATTAATAACTATATGCTAGATATTGTAATATGAAATTTCACTCTCAGATGATATAATAAGGAGATGCCTTCATTTGAAGGAGATCCATCAACAAAGAAGGAAGGTTGAGTCAAGGGTGATTCAGTAGATTGTGATGAGGGCCTGTTAGGTCCTTGATTTTTAAATTGGTAAATTTTTTCTAGAAACTAGTAGCGGAGAAATAAGGAAGTGGAAGCTGAAAATAAGCCATGTCAAATAGATAATTTTGATTGGAATATGGCAGAAAGAGGGCAAAATTGATTTCCAGCAATGTTAGTTGGAGCCTTGAAACTCATCAAGAAAGCATGAGGTGGTTTTGATTTCATCAAAGGGATCAAAGTTGAATCTATCAAATGTGTGAAGGAGCTAAGTTTCACTATACATTAGGTTGAATCCATAATGGAAATATGAGATAAAGATGAAAGAGAGATAGAAGGTCAAAAGGGCAGAAGTGCTTCCAAAATTTAGTATCGCTCTGTGATTCCCTCTTTTTTCTGTTTGATTATATTGATCTGCTAAGATCCAATGTAAGGACCTGAATATTCTTAATATATATATATATGTTGGAGATTTTATTATTAGGTTTCGTTCTCAAATGATATAATAAGGAAATCTATTACAGGGAAGTCCCTATGTTGCATGTGTAAATGGCCCCATTTTCAATTTTATTTTATGTTATTTTCTTAATGTTGTGAAAATTTATGAAAAATCCATTTATGATGTGGATGAATGATGAGATATGTAAATTTTAATCGTATCCACGTTTCTTCTAAAAAACTCAATGCTTTATAAGGTCTTTTCACACTTCATGTGAGACTTTCTTCCCTTGCAGATGATTGAATATGCCAATGTCATGCTAAAATACAATGCAATCCTTTATTAGAACCCTGCGATAGAACCTTCGGTCTCTATAATAAAATTTTCACCACTAATCCATAGCTTTGGGAGAAATTCTAGCACAACAAGGAGAAGGGGACTTGGATCACCCAATTATTTTTTACATGAAACAAATTGTCGAGAACATAACAATATTATACCACCACAAAGTGAGAAGGATTATCCATGGTCTTTGCTTTGCATAGGTATCAACATTTACTCTTATGGAACATGTGAAAGGTATATATATACCATTCTACACTAAGGTACTTTGTGAATAAGACAGTTTTAGGGATCACATATGTAGGTGGTTATTACCTAGGAATATGACTTTGAGGTGGTCATTAAGCTTGGGTGATTGAATGCAATCTCAAATCATATTCCTAAGATTACCACAAGAATATTATCATAATTTGGAGGATAACCTACCCAATGCACCATTATTTGAAACCAAATGGTATTTGATTAGTTTGCTAATATTTCCTAGTTTCTTAGTACGATATTTTCTCTGGAAGAATACAATGTCATGCAGAAAAAATAACTAGCAGTAAATTCTATATATTACCAACTGATCGGGGGTTCTTTGTGCAAGTTTGGCATCGAGGGAATATTGTGCATATGTGTTTTATAACATGAGTGCAATGATTCTAACAAAATTTCATGAAAGTTTTATTGGGGGACATTAAGCAAGAAGATGTAGAGAAGATTCTACATGTAGGTTTGTGGTGCCAACTCTATATAATGATGGCAAGGAAATTTGTAAAAGATGTGATTTTTGTTAGAGGGCCAGAAAGCCTTTGAGAGGAGATGAGATGCCATTATTTTAGTATATCACCATCTAGGATTTTGATAAATGGGAAGTGGATTTTGTGGGTCTTATTAACCCATTGACGAAAATATTGAGAGAAAGGTATATCACTGCTACAACAAATTATTTGAGAGATGCATAAAAGAAACAACGGTGATGGATTGTAGCATACAAACAACTGCACATTTTTTTTTGAGAATGTAGTGATAACATTCATATGTACCAAAATATTAATGAGTTATAAAGGTATTAATTTCCTAAATAGAACAATTCCTGCATTAACTCGAAAGTTTATTATTTGTCTATAAAAAAGTAACCTATGTCACCATCAAGCAAATGGAGGAGTCAAGGATTTTAAAAAAATATTGGAGAACGCTTTGAAATTTTTTTGTAATGTGAGTAGAGATAATCGGGGCTTGAGAATACCTACAGTAATTTGTAATTACCAAACAACATGCAAGAAAATTATAGGACAAACACCTTTTAGGTTAGTATATGGGAAATATGTGATGCCAATGGAGTTTCTGGTACCTTGTATGCACATTACTAGCTTTACAAATATGAATAAATCATGCAAATTAGAGAGAAAGGCTTGAATAATGGGTGTAGTTAGAAGAATATTAACTACTTGCATGATTCCATAAAAATGTTCAAAAGGCTCATGATGATAGATGCATTAACTATAAATAATTGAACCTATGAGATTTAAGTTTTGTCTATGACTGTAGGTAATTGAAGCACCCAAGGAAGCTTTAGATGCATTTTCTTGGGTCATATGTAATTGATATGGTGAAATATGGAAGGACGGTGCAATTGGAGAAGTTAAATGGCCAATTTTTAGAAGGCTTTGTAAATGGGATTGAACAAAAAGAATATAAGGATAACTAGTATTTTGTGCATTATTGAGTAAGGACCTTTAAAATTTTTTACTAAATTGGTACAGTTGATAAATTTAATTTATGTGATAGGTTGGATAACTTTAGTTTTTTGTAAGAGAAACAATAGTTTTATGTATGGTTCTTGAAAAAGAAAGTTACTACATGAATAATAATATTGCGCATACATGATTTTTTCACATGAATTTGTCACAAATGTATGTAGTGCATAGTGTTGGGAGTGATGTGTGCAACACACAATGTTCAGGGTTCATGCGACTAAGTGGATGAAATCTATTGAGAAAAGAATAGACCAAGGATGGGACCTCTAACGACTACATGTTCAGTTGATTGGTTACTATAGGGGTGAAAGCATGAATATGGGATACATTTTTGGGCCAAATGTGGCGATGAGATTTCAAGTTTTTCGTCTTTTATCAAATTATGTTGTTATACAAATGACATTTTCTTAAAAAAAATTTAGTGTCGTATAATCTCTCAATTTTCTATTCAATACAATAATTTCCCTTGCAAATATTCAAATTAAAAAAGTGGGATGTGTTTGTTCACGTAGCACAACTTAATATAAGATGTGTAATATATATATATATATATATATATATATAGAGAGAGAGAGAGAGAGAGAGAGATATAGATATAGATATATATAAGCATGATCAACACGGAGAGAACTAAGTTTTTCATATTAAAATTATATTTTTTATTATTTTTTGAAGTTGGTGAAGTAATATTTCAATTTCATTTTGGAGACAAATGTTTTCACGTGAGATTTTCTTCAACCCTTTAAATAAATTAAAAAACCAAGAGTATCATTTTGAAGAGGACTTGTAATGATTATAATGGTATTTTTTGAAATTTTTTTGTTGTGTATATTTTATGTTATCGATTTTTTATTCAACCCCTTTGAAACTGTCCAAAAACGTTTCAAGCATTAAGTTTAAAAGAAATTAGATAAAAAATATCAAATGAGTTCAAAAATTTGAAGCTCATATGCCATCAGATAGACGGTTCATTCCTGAATCCAACATAACCAACTCCGCCACTGAAGGAAAAAAATTGCTTGAAGTATGCTTGGGTACAAAATGGTGTTGTAGAGAAAACTCTAGAAGAGAAGCTAACAATCAATCTTTTATGCCGTCAACAACTCGATCAAGTGTTTTTTAGGCCTTCAACAAATCAATCAAGTGTTTAAAATGCTCGATCAAGTGTTTGAAATTAAAATTTCAAATAGCTTGATTAAACCCTTAACGTGGTTAAACATATGCTTGATTGAGCTATTATAGTTATTAAGAAAAGGAAAAAATAATGAAGCCTCTCAGTACTTTTCTTTTAGGGAATTATAAAATCTATTTATTCCACAAAAATATTTTTTATAAATATTAAACTATATTCCAAACTCTAATTTTTCTTAATTATAAATCGTTAATTTATTTTATTTTACCAACAAAATATTTATAATAATATACATATAATTTTCTATAAAATATTTTAATGTTTCCTTTTAAATTTTGAAATTCTAAAAAATGATAATTTGTTTATTGTTTTGACTTTAAATATAACATATTTTTATATTTAATCATTTTATATTTTTTTTATGTAGAAATTTCAAATCAAATTATAATAAGTAAATAAATAAATAAACAATAACCTAAAATAAACTAGATTTATAATATTATTATTTTAAAAATAATTTTATACCCACATTTAAATCTAGATTACTGAAATTCAAATTAGCCAAATAATGTTTTAAAATTATGATTTCCTTACGTTTTTCTATTTTAAAAATATATACTGCAAACCTAAGTGAGGAGTAAACATTTCTATATGTACTTCACACTTGTGTAGTCTAAGGACAAGATTGAGTGCAATCACATTTTACACATTGAAGGATAATTAATTTATCTCATTTTTTTCCTAAACATACTAATATATATATATATATATATATATGTTTGTTTGGATTTAATAGATATGTTTATGACTAGGAGGATCATGTTTATTAACTCTTCAACGAATTTTATAAAATATATATTTCCAACAATGTCAAATTCAGATCTTTTATTTACACTTATTCATATAAAAAATTATAATAGCTATTAGAATCAAATTGATAATTTTTCTCCTGTTTAATCAATTTATTATTTAAATTATATAACATTGAAAATTTAAATCATAGTAAAAGCTAATTTTCAAGTTACTAAATTATAAATATAAGAATATTACAATTTCAATTGCAAGTGGGATAGAATCCATTTTCAAATCTATACATCAAAACACTATAAATGTAATGAGAAATTAATCCACTGTTGGCATTTCTGGTATCCTAGTATATTGAATTGATTGTCCTTGATGGCAACTCTCTGACAAAGGATGCAGACTGTATAAAGAACTCAGAAAACCATCAGCAGTTCTATACAAGCAGAATATACGACTGAATGTGAATTGAATGAAGCTCTGTATTTAATGGGAAATTCGAAGTAAATAAGGTAGAGTTAAATCATGTGTGAAGATTTTCTTGAATAAGTTCGGTGTATGTATGCATCCTGATGGTGGATAAAGGAAATCCTGTGTATGATTGAGTTCTGGTGATACTCTGATGGGTGGAGAATACTGAGAGTATTTGGGTATTGATTGGTTCAATTCTCGTACGGAATGCCCTGAAACTCTGTGTGAAGTCCTATTGGGAGAGTGAGCCATGGACGTGCTCTGTGTGTGCAGGGCACATAAGCTCTATCAGTCAAAGTAATACTGCGTTCCGCATGTGTTAGACAATACAAAGAAAGGTGTCCCTGTTGAATGCAAAAGAACTGAGTCGAATAGTCCATAAGGATTTCATTGGAGCTGTATAATAGTTTTATGGTTATATGAACTGATAACGCGGAGGAAGAACAATTAAAAAAAATCTATTCTTTCATGGAGAAACGTAGCAATGACAGAATAAATATGGACGGAACCTTGAGCGAAGGAGAGGAACCACGAGCAGAATAAACAGTGAACAGGGTTTCTAGTTTTCATTGCACCGTTCTCGATAGGGAAGCGGTATTCAAGAGGTTGGGAGAGATTCCATAGAATGAGCGACACCTGTCCTTGAGCGTATTTACAAAACTTCCATCACTGTGCGCCATCGCACGTTAACGTTCGACCAAGGATGCCACGCGATATTGTTGAGCATTGTCGATCTGGAGGGAAGCCATCGGACGGTGGTCGTATGAGGAAGATGCGCGAAGGTTAACTAAAGTACGGCGGCCATCGCACATTATTGTTCACGCATCTTCGCCGAGTGATATCCGTCTTATCAAATGAGGTGGTGCGACGCAATAACAATCGTCAAATGGAGATGACCGTTAACGTTTGGGCCCATACGCATGTATTGAGGTTTGTAGGTTTAACCCAAAGTATTATGTCGTGTATTAAGGGTGTACGACCCGATTTCCCTTCACATTATTGGTTCAATATACGTTGTTGTGTTATGCCGAGATCTTCACCAAACGTGGAAGACAGATGTGACCAACTCAGCGTCTTGCGTCACTACGGGGGCTCTCGAGGTACGGATGAAAATTTTGGCTGGTGCCCCCGCACTCAATCTCTTCCATTCATCTCTATTGTCCCCGCAGTCAACTTGGTCAACTGCGGAGGCACTTGTCTCGATATCTAGTGTGCTAGTTGTGTCTGCGGGTTGGGTCTTTTGATAGGAACTTTAATTATCAGCGCAGATCCCCAAGTTGAAGATTAAATATTATTGAAGGGCCCGAAAGGTTATATGGATATATATTACTGCTGGGTTTTTATATAAGTCAGCGGAACGTTAATGGTTGTAACAACTAAAGGGGGAATTGGATTAATATCTCAATCTCAGATTGAGAAATTAAAAAGCCTTAGATTAATTAATTGCAAGATCAAGAAAATAAAACAATGAAAAGTTTTTTGGGACTTGGGTAGATGTTAAGTCCCTATATTGATAGTGTAGCCCCTTATTATGTTAGTGTAGCCCCCCTTATTGTTATTATTGTACCCCTGTAACCCCCATATTGTTATTATTGTGCCCTTACATTATTATTGTTAGGTCGGCTAGGATTACATTGTGGCCCCACTAGGATTATATCGTGGCCCCATGGACTCCTATATATAGAAGGAGGTTTTGTTCATTTGTATCATCCAAGAATTGTTCATTTATGTAATGTATTGGAGGTTTCCCCTCGAAGTGGCTTATTTCTAAGGCGTTGATATCTCTTTTCTTCTATTTTTGGAGCTGGTTACACAACATTTGGTATCAGAGCTTTGGATTCTAGGGTTTCGCTGCTCCAAACAGGTCATCGTGGAATTGTCGCTATAAAAAATTTTCTACGAATTTTCAGAAGATGAAATTTTTAGGGTGCGAAGCCGAAATCCTGAGGAAGATTTTCTGAAAATTTTAAAGCTTGGTTCGCAACATTTTCGGAGATATGATCTATGGAAGTTAGGTCTTTGTTCAGGCTCCTAAATAGGTCATCATGGAATTTGCGCTATAATTTTTTTTCTACGAAGGTTCAGAATCTGAAATTCATATGGTGTGAAGTTGAAATCCTAAGGAAATTCTTCAAAAACTTTCAGATCTTCGTTCGCAATATTTTTGGAGATATGATCTGTGGAAGGTAGTGCTTTGTCAGGATCCTGAATTTAATCTCAAATATGTGATCGTGGGAGAAGTTCAATAACTCTCTCTCTGGGCATCGGATTGGAGTGCCGTAAAAAGCGGTTGCAAGTAAACGGATTGTAGTTTCTTGGCTATCAATTTCAAAGACAAAGAACGAAACAGTGACATGTGGTAAGTCATACAAGTTTTCTCTACTGAACCAGTCCATAATTAGGTCATTGTGGGAGATTGGACACAACTTTGTCTTGGAGAATCCAAATCAGGTCAGACTTGTGGCATTCAAAAGAAGCTTTAGAGGAATAACAAAGGGCTTAATTTCAGATATCGAATATTTTAAATTATAGAGATAATTCAATTTTGATATCGAGCTCCTCAAAGAAAGTAAAAGGTGTGTATTTTTTTTCCGAATTGCCTAAGTCTTGTTTGAAGAATTAAGTTGAATTGATTCCAAGGGTATCTTGTAGAATAGATATCAATATTGGATTCTAAAATGGCCCCTAAAAGGAATTAAACGCCCATTAAGCCTTTAGAAGGCTCTACTATGAATCATGAAGATGAAGAATTGCAACATGATCTATCAAAATTACAAGAGCAAGTGCAACAGATTTCACTCTCGCAAAGAGCAACAAAAAATGAAATGGAAGTTTTGAAGAAAGGCGTGGAAGTGAAGATGGACAGTTTAGAGAAAGGCATGGAAGCTAAGATGGATGGCGTGGAAGCTAAGATGGATGGCATGGAAACTAAGATGGATGGCATGGAAGTGGGCATGAAAGCTAAGATGGATGACTTGAAAGACAACATGGAAAACATGAAGACTGATCTAAAAGCATACACGGAAGGCTTGATGACAAGCTTAAAAAAAGAAATTATTCCTAATGGCAGAAATATAGTAGAAGAACCTCATGATCAGAACAAAATAAATGTTAATCGTGATTTCATAAACTCTAATGTTGGCGGGAAGAACCACCATATTCCAAAAATGGATATGAGGAAGTTTGATGGAAAGGATCCTGTAACATGGATACTACAGATGGAGTAATATTTTGATCTCCATAACGTGCAAAACACACAAAAGGTATGCATTGCAACTTTACATTTAGAACAAAATACATTTGTATGGTATCGATGGCTTTTCTCCCGTAAAAAAATTATCACTTGGTCAATTTTTACGGAGGAAATGATAGCACATTATGAGGATACAAAGAGCAACACCTTCTCTAGCCAATTGATAAATCTCAAACAAAAGGGTTTAGTGGGGCAGCACATTGAGGACTTCCAAAAATTGAATATAAGGGTAACTGATATTCCAGAGGAACACAGGATTGATCTCTTCATAGGCACTTTAAAGGATAACACCCAACATGAAGTTCGCGTTTTGGAACCTGATTCATTGGAGAAGGCATTCAGGTTGGCAAGAAAAGTTGAATGTAAAATTATGGCGACAAGGAAGCCTACCACTCAATTCTATAAAGAGGGAAGTGTTGCTACGCCTAGATTTCCACAACCTACAAGGTTGACACCACAACAATTGGAAGAAAAAAGAGCAAAAGGGCTTTGCTACAGTTGTGATAGCAAATACACGAAAGGTCATAAGTGTGCTGAAAAGAAATTATTTTACATAGATTGTGAAGAAGAAGAAGAAAATGAACAAGAAGAGGATATACACCAGGAACCGGCCCTAGAAGAGGAAGAAATGAATCCGACCATATCATGTAATGCACTGGAAGGAATTACCACTCCTCAAACTCTCAATATATAAGGACATATCAAGAAGAAAAAGGTAATAGTGTTGATTGATTCAGGTAGCACCCATAATTTTATTCATTGTAAGGTAGCCAAGGAATTAAATTGTTTCCTATACCCAACACCAGAATTTCAAGTGATGGTTGCAAATGGAGGAACTATAAATTTCTCTGGAAAATGCCATAATATCAAGCTAACCATGGGGGAATATGCATTGACTAGTCCAATGCTTGCCATTCCTATGGGAGGTGCTAATGTTGTACTAGGAGTACAATGGTTACAATCTTTGGGGACGGTAGCTTTTAATTTTCAAGAACTTTTCTTGAAATTTTTTTCAGAAGGAAAGGAAGTCGAATTACGAGGTATTGAAGGGAAGCCGGGAAGGATAATAAGCTCTAATGTCATGACAAAGTTTCTAAAGAAAGAACAACGAGGCGTAATTGCACAATTATGCTCACTAGAAGTTCCGACATCAAAATCATCTATTTCTGCAGATCTCCAACAAGTCTTGGACAATCATTCCAAGGTGTTTGAAACTCCCAAAGGACTCCCACTTATTCATGATCATGATCATGCTATTCATTTGATTCCAGGAAGTGTTCCTCCAAACATCAGGCCTTATAGATATCCTTACTTCCAAAAGAGCGAAATTGAACGTATGATTGCAGAAATGTTAGAGGCGGGTATAATTCAACCAAGTCAAAGTTCTTTCTCTGCTCCTGTAGTTTTGGTACACAAGAAGGATGGATCATGGCGAATGTGTCCGGATTATAGGGAGCTCAATAAGCTCACCATTAAAGACAAATTTCCCATTCCTGTGATCGATGAATTATTGGATGAATTACATGGAGCAATTTATTTTACCAAGTTGGATCTTCGTTCAGGATATCATCAAATTAGAATGAAGACTGAAGATATTCCAAAACAACATTTTGAACTCATGAGGGTCATTATGAATTTTTGGTCATGCCTTTTGGCCTTACCAATGCACCTTCTACATTTCAAGGGTTGATGAATTCCATTTTCAAACCCTTCCTTAGAAAATTTGTGCTAGTATTTTTTGATGATATACTAATCTATAGCAGATCTTGGAAGGATCATGTCGAACATGTTGACAGGGTGCTCAAACTATTGCAGGAGAAACAATTATATGCAAAAAAATCCAAATGTTTCTTTAGAGTACAAGAGGTGGAATATCTGGGTCATATTGTATCTCACGAGGGTGTTAAATTAGACCCTAACAAAATTAAAGCCATTAAGGAATGGAAAGTCCCCACAACCATAAAGAAGTTGCGAGGATTTCTCGGGTTAACAGGGTATTATCGCAAGTTTGTTAAGAATTATGGGAGAATAGCAGCACCTCTAACAACATTATTGAAGAAAGATGCATTTTCATGTACTCCTGAAGCAACTAAGGCCTTTGAACGTCTTAAAGAGGCAATGTGCCTAGCACCGGTCTTAGCTACACCAGACTTCACAAAAACCTTTATTGTGGAATGTGATGCCTCAGGAAATGGAATTGGTGCAGTTTTAATGCAGGAAGGAAGACCCATTGCTTTTAAAAGTCGTCCAATCAAAGAAAAGTATTTACAGAAACCTATTTATGAGAAGGAAATGTTAGCAATACTGCATGCACTAAAGAAATGGCGAACTTACCTAATGGGAAGACACTTCAAGGTAAAACTGATCATGATAGTCTTAAACACTTTTTGGAACAAAGACTATCTTCAGAAGAGCAGCAAAAATGGGTCACAAAGATGTTGGGTTATGACTTTGAAATAATCTACAAAAAAGGAAAGCTTAATGTTGTTGCAGGTGCACTCTCAAGAAAGAATGAAGAGGTGGAAGCATTGCTTTGTGCCATTTCTATTATCCAACCAGATTGGATAACTGAAGCAAGAGATGAATGGAAGAAGGACAAAGGTGTATGGACACTCATTCAAAAGTTGCAGCAAGATCCTAGTACATCTGATACATTTAGTTGGAAAAATGATTCCTTATGGTACAAAGATCGCTTATATCTTTGTAAGAATTCCCAACTAAAACAAAAGATTCTTCTGGAATTGCACAATTCTCCTTTAGGAGGACACTCAGGATTTTTAAAAACTTACCACAGGGTGAAGAAATAATTTTTTTGGGATGGCCTTAAATCTGATATTCAAAAGTTTGTGGCGGAATGTTTGGTTTTCCAGCAGAATAAAGTGGAAACAATTAAGACCCTGGGACTTCTACAACCTTTATCCATTCCAAGTCAACGTTGGGAGGAGATTTCAATGGATTTTATCACAGGTTTACCTAAGTCCGAAGGAAAGAGTGTCATCATGGTGGTAGTTGATAGACTTAACAAGTATGCACACTTTTGTGCATTATCTCATCCATTTAAAGCAAGTACAGTTGCTACTACATTTATGGATAGAATTCAAAAGCTACATGGAAGCCCAAGGGTTAGTGTGAGCGACAGAGATCCCATTTTTACTGGAAATTTTTGGACGGAGTTATTTTCTTGTTTGGGTACTCAATTAGCTCATAGCTCATCTTATCATCCTCAATCTGATGGTCAAACTGAGATAGTAAATAAATGTTTGGAAGGATATATTCTTTGTTTTGGATCTGATAAACAAACATAATGGTTCAAGTGGTTACCTCTTGCTGAATGGTGGTATAACACTTCCTTCCATACTGCAACAAAAATGACCCCATTTATGGCACTTTATGGATATGATCCACCATCCATCACATCATATTTAAGGGAAAATTCGAAGGTTCAAGTTGTAGAAGATCACATCGAGCATCAGCAAGAAGTTCTCCAACTCTTAAACGATAACCTGAATTTGGCACAAAATCGAATGAAACAACATGCAGATCAACATCGCAGCGAGAGAAGTTTTGATGTAGGAGATTAGGTATTTTTACGGCTACAACCATACAAACAAATGTCCCTCAAGCAAGAAAAGAAGGATAATAAATTATCGCCAAAGTACTATGGTCCTTACAAGGTGTTGTAAAAGATTGGTACTATGGCATACAAATTGGAGCTTCCTGCTTCTTCGCGAGTACATCCAGTTTTCCATGTTTCATGCTTAAAGAAGGTTATAGGTGAAAATATTCCAGCTCAAACAATATTTCCAGAACTTGATGAGGAAGGAAAAATCATATTGGAACCTGAAGCGGTCATGGAAACAAGAACTCGACAGCTACGGAATCGATCAATTTCACAGTATCTCATCAAGTGGAAGAACTTACCCACTGAAGATTCTACATGGGAGGATGAGAATTTTATACAGAAGCACCCAGAGCTACTCAAGCGTTGAGGACAACACTTTTTTGAAGGAGAGGGGCATGTTAAGTCCCTATATTGATAGTGTAGCCCCTTATTATGTTAGTGTAGCCCCCCTTATTGTTATTATTGTACCCCTGTAACCCCCATATTGTTATTATTGTGCCCTTACATTATTATTGTTAGGTCGGCTAGGATTACATTGTGGCCCCACTAGGATTATATTCTGGCCCCATGGACTCCTATATATAGAAGGAGGTTTTGTTCATTTGAATCATCCAAGAATTGTTCATTTATGTAATGTATTGGAGGTTGCCCCCTCGAAGTGGCTTATTTCTAAGGCATTGATATCTCTTTTCTTCTATTTTTGGAGCTAGCTGGTTACACAACAGTAGACCTCGCTGGATTACCTATTTTGATCCCATCCAGGAATACCATTAGCGGTTGAGTGGTTTTGACTCATGGTATTAATAAAGGCTAAACTATATAAGGAGAAGAGGATCATAATACAGGGGGTGCATGCAGAGGGGTTGATAGCGAATAAATCTCTTTAAGAGATATCTGCATGATTGAACTCTGATAGATCTGAATCTATGATGCACCTGTGGATATGATGAAGGTTCAAGATCTCTAGATCTAAAAATAATTAATCTCTAGGAAGATCTGTAAAAGAAATGATGAAGACCTACTGCAAGTCTGATGTACAAATTGAAGAAATTTGGTGAATCTGAGGGTTGAAGCCTTCAGTATGAGAGTGGAAGTTTTCTTCCTGTAGATGCTGGTGTTAAATCAGGGGGTTGGAGCTCCCTTCTAGTATTGAATGGAGAATGAGAGAAGGTTGTAGCCTTCTACAAGTTGGTGCCTGCGTGCTAGTATATATCTGAACCAGTACAAAATTGTAAGAAGTTTTCTTTATAATAAATATTGAAGACTGAGATAATAACAACGGTGGTTTTCTCCCAAATTGGGTTTCCACCTTAAATACTGGTGTTCATATGTGTTGCTTATGTTTTATGGTTTGTTCTGTTATTTCTGTTCATGCTTACTGCTTACTAAAGATCTGATGAATGAATGATGCAATGATCTAAGTAAAGACATAATAAGATCTCTGGACATACAACTTGGATTCAGTAAAGTAGCATATGGTTTTAAGAGAAAGAAAAAGTGAAAATTTTTCAGTCAGCTCTAAATACTGATTCACCCCCTCCCCCTCTCAGCATTTTTCCCAACAATTGGTATCAGAGCAGGTCCTTCTGAAAAATCTTAGCCGCTAGAAGGAAGATCAAACAAGATTAGCAATCAAGATGGAACAGCATCTATCAGGCCTCCGCTCTTCAACGAAAAAAAATTAATCTTCTAGAAAACAAGGATGAGATCCTATCTTCAGTCTCTGGGAGAAGATGTATGAGCTATTGTTGAAGGAGGATATCAATATCCAGTCGCATTACCAATAGATCCAACGGAAAGAAAGAATTATGAAACAAATGCAAAAGTGGTCAATGCTCTATTGGGAAGTCTAACTGAATCAGAATTTGTCAAAGTCATGTAGCTGAATACAAAAAAGGCCAGATGGGACAAAATCATTCTAATTTATGAAGGTGATGCAAAGGTAAAACGTGCTAAACTCCAAACTCTCAGAATTCAGTATGAGAATCTAAAAATGCATAATGAGGACAACAATGCTAATTTCTTTTTACGTCTTGATGATATTGTAAATCGTATGAGAAATCTAGGAGAAAAAATAACCAAATCTACTTTGGTTGAGAAAGTTTTAAGATCACTAACGACAAAATTTGAGTCAAAATTTGCTGCTCTTGAAGAAAAACAAGATCTTCAAAATCTTACTGTGGTACAAATTCATGGCATACTAACTGCATATGAAATGAGAAGAGGAGGACCATCTGAAGTCAAAGAAGCCGTCTTTAGAGCTTCTAAAAAAGGGAAAGAAGTAAAAGAAACAGAAGGATCAGGGTATATCTCAGAAGAATATGAGGTAAATTTTGTAAAGAAACTCCAACTTGGTACAGGATGGTTTGGAGGTAAGCTTCCTTTCAAATTTTTTTCTTGTAGAAGAGTTGGTCATTATGCTGCTAAGTGTCCTCACAAAGAAACACATGAAAAAGGAAAGGAAGTAGCAAGAAGGAATAAAAACTGGTTTAGCACTAGAAAAAGTTACTATACTCATGAAGACAGTGATGGGTTATCTGACAGTGAGGAAGAATGTGAACAAGATCTTAGACTTCTCATGGCATTTGAAAAGAAATCTAGAGAATAAAAATATACTTTTATGGATGCTTTAGAGGACAATGATTTTCTTGATGAATTCAATCAACTCAAAATATGCTTAGAAGAAAGTAAAATATCCATAGAAACTCTAAAAAATCAGCTTGAAGAAAAAGAGAAAGACAATGAGAAATTAGAATGTGAAATAGTAAGTCTAAGAAAAGAAATTGAGGAAGTGAATACTTTGAATCTTATATTTTCTAAAGGATCTGAAACCTTAGATGAGATTATCAAGGTACAACGTTCTCCGTTTATAAAGACAGGTCTTGGATATATCGGAGAATCTTCTCAGACTTCAGCACCAAACTATCTAAAAGTAGCTACAGCCAGTATACAACATTCTCCCACTCAGCAAGGGAATAAAGAATCTTCATAGGTAAAGCATGACCAGCTCAATTCAAATAACACTAACAAGAATACCTTTCAAAGAAACACCACCAACAAGTAAATTCAAGTAGAAGATTTCATGATCGCAGAAAATTCTTCTTCAATGGACAATGTTTCTCATGTCACAATTTTGGTCATAAAGTTGTTCAATGTGTTGCATAAAAAACCATTATGACAAGAGAAGCAAGAAAGAAAAGGATGGATATTGGAACAAAGAAGAATACCTATAACAACTTTTCTCCTTTTCAAAATGAAGTCGAATTTTCTTATTGCAATAACTTTGGCCATGAAGAATTTGAATGCAGGAGCAAAATCCAGCCAAAAGAGAAATTTCCTTCAAGCTCCAAAGTGTGGAAAAAGAAGGAATTACAGGTTGAAAATTGTGGCATAGCTTTATTTGCAGAAGGTGAAGAAAATCAATGGTACATTGACATTGGATGCTCTAAACACATGACAACTGACAAAAACAAAATTCTTGCATATAGTGCTCTAGAAAAAGAGAAGAATGTTACATTTGGAAATGATACTCCTGCTGTTATTAAGGGAAAAGGGTTTGTTTTTCTAAAAGAAAAGGTGAAAGATAATAATGTCATGTATGTAGATGGATTAAAGCATAACCTGTTAAGTGTAAGTCAAATGTGAGATCAAGGAACTGAAGTTGTCTTTAGTTCAAAAGAATGTGTGGTACATGATCTTGATACAGGTAAAACAATTATAAAAGGAAACAAAACTCCAAGCAATCTGTATGTATTGAAGAACTGCAAAGAACAATGTTACTTGAGTAAATCTTCATAAAACTGGCTATGGCATAGAAGGTTGGGGCATCTGAGCTTCTCCCAAATCAAAAAATCAAGCAGACTTAAAGTTGTTCGTGATCTTCCCAATATTACTCTACCTGAAAGTATCAGATGCAAATATTTCCAATTCGGTAAGTAGACCAGAGTGCAATTTAATGCCAAGGAAGGATCGTCAAGTAAGCCTCTTGAAATCATTCATACTGACATATGTGGACCTGTGAAGAAAAAGTCACCTTGTGGTGAACAATACTATATCTTATTTATTGATGATTTCTCTAGAATGTGTTGGATTGGGTTGCTTAAACACAAAGATGAAGTATTTGATAAATTTCATATCTTCAAAGCACTAGTTGAAAATGAATTAGATCTAAACATCATGTGTCTTAGATCTGATCAAGGAGGAGAATATACATCAGATTAATTCCTTGAATTTTGTGAAAAACATGGTATAAAAAGACAGTTTCCAGTAGCAGGTACTCCACAACAAAATGGAGTAGCAGAAAGAATGAATAGAACAGTTCAACAAATGGCTAGAGCTATGCTTGATTATTCCGGAACACCTGACACATTTTGGGGAGAAGCAGCACATACAATGGTAAATATTTTTAACAAGGCACATGTTCGTGTAAATAGTGATAAAACTCCATATGAACTATGGTATGGTAATCCTCCCACTGTGAAGCATTCTAGAGTTTTTGGAAGAAAATTCTTTATAAAAAATAATGATGAAAAAATTGGCAAGTTTGAACCTAGAGCAGATGAAGGAATACTTCTTGGTTACTCCTCTAGAATTAGAGCATATAAATGTTACAATAAAATGCTTTTGAAGATTGTTGAATGTATTGATGCTGTTATTGATGAGTCTCCTACAGCTCCAAAAGAAGAAAAACAAACAACAGAAGAAGATGATGACATATATCCTTCTACATAAAATGGGAATGATGTAGACAGTGAACTCAATGAAGAACCCGAAGATGATTTATCTAAAAAGGCTCCATCCAGATATGTTCAAAAGAATCATCCAGAATCTCAAATTTTGGGAGAAAAGGGATCAGGTGTACAAACAAGAAGGACTCTTGTAGGATCTTCTAGCTATATGGAATTTCTATCCACTATTGAACCACACAATGTCAATCAAGCTAGCAAAGATGAATGTTGGATTCAAGCCATGAATGAAGAGCTTGATCAAATTGAAAATAATCACACTTGGGAATTAGTACCAAGACCTCATGACAAAAATTTCATTGGAACTAAATGGATATTCAAAAACAAGTTAAATGAGAATGGGGATGTTATAAGAAATAAAGCTAGACTTGTTTGCAAAGGGTATGCTCAACAAGAAGGTATAGACTTTGAAGAAACTTTTGCTCCTGTAGCTAGAATTGAAGCCATAAGAATGTTTCTTTCTTTTTCAAGCTTCCAACAAATCAAATTTTATCAAATGTATGTTAAATCTACTTTTCTCAATGGAGATCTAGAAGAAGAATTTTATATAGAACAACCAGAAGGATTCATTTTCGAAAATGATGAAAATCTTGTTTGTAGACTTAAAAAGGCTCTATATGGTCTCAAACAAGCTCCAAGGGCATGATATTATCATCTTGACAAATATCTTCATCAACAAGGATTTTCAAAGGGGTCTGTTGATAGCAACTTATACACAAAAACTGAAAAATGATAAACTATTGATTGTGGTTGTATATGTTGATGATATCATTTTTGGAAGTAATGAAGAGTCTATGAGTAAGAAATTTGCTTCTGATATGTAGCAAGAGTTTGAAATGTATTTACTTGGGTAACTAACATTCTTTCTTGGCTTGCAAGTGCAACAAGAAACATATGGCATATTCTTATCACAAACAAAATATCTTAAGAAAATTCTGAAGAAGTATGGTATGGAAGAGTGCAATCCTGTAAGTACACCAATGGTAACCGGATGTAATCTCAGTTCTCATGATGATTCTCCCACAGTGAATCAACCAGAATATAGATCTATGATAGGAATTCTACTTTATCTCACTGGGACTAGACCAAACATTATGCATGCAGTTGGAATTGTTGGATGATTTCAAGCTAATCCAAAAGAGTATCACCTTTAGGTTGTCAAAAGAATATTTAAATATCTACAAGGGACTCAAGACTTTGGACTATGGTACCCAAAGAATGTTGATCTCACTCTTCATGCTTACACTGATGCAGATTGAGCTGGAAATGTTGATGATCGGAAAAGCACTAGTGGTGGTGCATTCTACATGGGGCGCCCCGGTTAGTATCTTGGTTCAGCAAGAAGCCAAGCTCTATTGCCTTATCTACAGCAGAAGCAGAATATGTGGTTGCCGCATCATGTTGCACTCAACTTCTCTGGATGATGAAAACCTTACGAGACTTTCAAATCAAATGTTCACCTCCTATATCCATTATGTGTGATAACACAAGTGCCATCAGTATCTCAAAGAATCATGTTATGCATTCCAAGACCAAGCACATTCCCATCAAGTATCACTTCTTACGTGAACAAGTACTTGAACAAAAGGTGAAGTTGGAATATGTGCCCTCCAAAGAACAAGTTGTTGATATATTTACCAAACCTTTACCCAGGGAAGAATTCGAATATCTCAGACAGAAGCTGGGAATAGTCTCTGCCATGCAGAAGATCAGATCTACTTAAATATAAAATATTAAATTAGATACGCGGATTTCCTGAAGGACAGAAAACCTTGTATGGGTAGTTGCTGACAAATTTTTTCTGGGTCAACATTCTTCAGCACAGCTATGGTGCTGTTGGGTATCTCTGGATGCACAGGTTAAGGGGGAGCATTGGTCTTGTGGAAAGGATGCATTGTTGGAATTATAATTATGTTTGAAGATGCAGCATGATCTCAGGGGGAGCATGGTATTGTCGGTACAAAGGATCTTGATATATCCTTTTCCCTTGGTGTCAAAGGGGGAGAATATTGCTGAATGTATTTCTGGTCATGGTTGCCATCAAGTATAAAGGGGGAGATTGTTGGCATTTATGGTATCCTAGTATATTGAATTGATTGTCCTTGATGGTAACTCTCTGACAAAGGATGCAGACTGTATAAAGAACTCATAAAACCATCAACATTTCTATACAAGCAGAATATACGAATGAATGTGAATTGAACGAAGCTCTGTATTTAATAGGAAATTTGATGTAAATAAGGACGAGTTAAATCATGTGTGAATCTTTTCCTGAATAATTTTAGTGTATATATGCATCTTAATGGTGGATAAAGAAAATCCTGTGTATGATTGAGTTCTGGTGATACTCTGATGGGTGGAGAATACCGAGAGTATTTGGGTATTTATTGGTTCAATTCTCATACGGAATGCCCTGAAACTCTGTGTGAAGTCCTATTGGGAGAGTGAGCCATGGAAGTGCTCTATGTGTGCAGGGCACATAAGCTCTATCATTCAAATTAATAGTCTGTTCCAGATGTGTTAGACAATACAAAGAAAGGTGTCCCTGTTGAATGCAAAAGAACCGAGTCAAATAGTCCATAAGGATTTCATCAGAGCTGTATAACAGTTTTATGGCTATATGAACTAATAACGTGGAGGAAGAACAATTAAAACAAAATTATGCTTTCGTGGAGAAACGTAGCAATGAATGAATAAAGACGGACGAAACCTTGAGTGAAGGAGAGGAACCATGAGCGGAATAAACAGTGAAGGGGGTTTCCGGTTTTCATCGCACCGCTCTCGAAGGGAAAGCGGTGTTCAAGAGGTTGGGAGAGATTCAATAGAATGAGCGACATGCGTCCTTGAGCGTATTTACAAAACTGCCATCACTGCACGCCATCGCACGTTAACGTTTGACCAAGGATGCCACGCGTTATTGTTGAGCACCATCGATCTGGAGGGAAGCCATCGAACGGTGGTCATATGAGGAATATGCGTGAAGGTTAACCAAAGTACGGCATCCATCGTGCGTTATTGTTTTTCTGTCTTTGTCGAGCGATATCCGTCCGATCAAATGAGGTGGCGCGACGCAATAACAACCGTCGAATGGAGATGACATTAATGTTGGGGCCCATATGCATGTATTGAGGTTTGCGGGTTTAACCCAAAGTATTATGTCATGTATTAAGGGTGTGGGACCCAATTTCCCTTCACATTATTGGCTCAATATACGTTGTTGTGTTATGCCAACATCTTCACCCGACGTGGAAGACAACTGTGACCAACTCAGCGTCTTGCGTCACTACGGGGGCTCTCTAGGTATGGATGAAAATTTTGGCTGGTGCCCCCGCACTCAATCTATGCCATTCATCTCTATTATCCCCGCAGTCAACTCGGTCAACTACAAAGGCATTTGTCTCGATATCCGGTGTGCTAGTTGTGTCCACGGGTTGGGTCTTTTGATAGGAACTTTAATTATCAGCGCAGATCCCAAAGTCGAAGATTAAATATTATTGAAGGGCCCGAAAGGTTATATGGATATATATTACTGTTGGGTTTTTATATAAGTCAGCGGCACGTTAATTTTTGTAAAAACTAAAGGGGGAATTGGATTAATATCTCAATCTCAGATTGAGATATTAAAAAGCCTTAGATTAATTAATTGCCAGACCAAGAAAATAAAACAATGGAAAGTTGTTTGGGGCTTGGGTAGACCCCGCTGGATTACCTATTTGGATCTCGTCTAGGAATACCATTATCGGTTGAGTGGTTTTGAATCATGGTATTGATAAAGGCTAAACTATATAAGGAGAAGAGTATCATAATACAGGGGGTGCATGCAGAGGGGTTGATAACGAATAAATCTCTTTAAGAGATATCTGCAGGATTGAACTCTGATACATCTGAATCTACGATGCACCTATGGATATGATGAAGGTTCAAGATCTCTAGATCTAGAAATGATGAATCTCTAGGAATATCTACAAAAGAAATGATGAAGACCTGCTGCAAGTCTGATGTACAAATTGAAGAAATTTGGTGAATCTGAGGGTTGAAGCCTTCAGTATGAGAGTGGAAGTTTTCTGCCAGTAGAAGCTGGTGTTAAATTAGGGGGTTGGAGCTCCCTTCCAGTATTGACTGGAGAACAAGAGAAGGTTGTAGCCTTCTACAGGTTGGTGCCTGCATGCTGGTATAAGTCTGCACCAGTACAAAATTGTAAGAAGTTTTCTTTATAATAAATATTGAAGACTGAGATAACAACAGCGGTGGTTTTCTCCCAAATTGGGTTTCCACCTTAAATACTGGTGTTCATATGTGTTTCTTATGTTTGGTGGTTTGTTCTATTATTTCTGTTCATTCTTACTGCTTACTAAACATCTGATGAATGAATGATGCAATGATCTAAGTAAAGACATAATAAGATCTCTCGACATACAACTTGGATTCTGTAAAGTAGCATATGGTTTTAAGAGAAAGAAAAAGTAAAAAAATTTCATTCAGCTCTAAATATTGATTCACCCCCCACCTCTCAGTATTTTTCCCAACATCCACACTATTTCTAATTACCTATTGAAAGGTAATTAGTAATTACATCTTTTTTTTTTTTAAACTATTAAATATTTACAATTTTAAAGTTTGTAGATCATTATTGATATTTACATAAATTTTAAAATTTCCAGCTTTAAGGCTCGTCAAGCTCCTAACCGAGCTTACACAGGATCTCAATCGAGGGTTTGTTTAAACGATCGATCAAGCTATTTTTAAGTGTGATCTAGGTGGATATTGGTGGCCACCCACCTATTCCACTTGGACCCCCACCATTTCTTCTTTCATCTTTTTAGTTTCCTTAATTGTAGCATAATTTACTATTTATGGTAGTTTTTTCGGGTCATGAACCTCCACAGCTGTTTAGACACCCTAGTCGATGTTAATCAATCGAGAATGGTAGTCCTCAGATATATATATCTAACGATGTATTGTGCGTGTCAAATAGATATCATATGCCAAACTTACGTCCGTGGGAAGTTGATGTACCAATTTACCCAAACAGTGCCCATAGTCTTGGTGTTTCATCTCCTACTGTTAGGTCTTTGGATGTTTAGGGTTTTCCATTAATTCTCAATCATAAATAGGCCTAGGAACCTTATGGTAACACAGTTCAGAGGCCTGTAGCCCCCACATCTCTTCTCATAGATAAGCTACCAATGACCTAGCTAGTTTATTTCCATTCTATCTATAAGCATATTTCAGTTATTTGATATTAGTGAAATGAAGTGTTATTTCCACTGAATATTTTTATTTATGGTTATATTCATATTTTTTTGTGTTTCTGCATAAATAAGGATCAACGGTATTAGAGTGGTCTTCTGTTTATCCATTTTTGTTTTCATGTCCCCAACAAGGTCAAGGTATAATGAGTTAGGGTTCGATCTAGTTGAACTCTTGCAAGATTAGCCTCACAAACCCCAATGACCTCCCATGGCGGAATAAAATAAAGATGAGGGAGCAGGAGATCCAATAAAATTATTACTTGAGGAGGCCCTCGCGAAACAAAGGAACGCGATGATGGATAACTTTGCCCATATCCTTCAATGACTACCCACCTATGATACATCTACCTATAACCGCCACTCTGGAGGCACCACTGCTTTCAAGGTACAAGTCAACTTCAAAATTCCTGTATTTGAAGGCCAGATAGATGCATATGTCGTAGATATATGGTTGAATTTTTTGGAAGGGTATTTCTCAGTCCATGATTTATTCGTCCAATAAAAAATTACTTTTTCACTCCTCAAAGCCACCTCCCACGTAAAATACTGGTGGGAAGCCTACTGCGAGCAAAAGGAAGAGAGGGAACCCTCTCTGTGCTCGGCCACACCCACATGGAATTTGTTTTGAGATGGAATCAAGGAATAATATTACCCTGTGGGGAGCTATGCGGACAATTACATCCAATGGACCACGCTACGACAACAAAGGGATCAAGATGTGCACGAGCTGACGAATTTGTTCCATACCCTGCACACAAATTTGGGTATTAAAGATTCATAGAAACATTTGGTACTCAAGTACCAAAGTTTTTTTCATAGATAAATTCAAGAGGAAATTGAGTTACTCGACATTACCTCGCTTGGCACGACACATCAATATGCAACCAAGATCAAGAAAAAACTTAAGTAGAAGAAGTGAGACTTTGGATCCGCATCCAAAGATAGGGAAAGGCACCATTGAACCATAGAACAAGGGGAAAATCCAAAGTGGGGCAACTCAAAACAACACCACAAAGCTAAAGAAGGACATGAGGAAGTGGTGTGAATCTCATAACATCTCCACTCACAACACAATCGAGTGTCAGGCCAAATAATCCCTGTTGGCCGAACTAAAGGAATCTGAATCAGATGCATGTTTTGATTCTGGGTCAAAACCAGACAAGGAAAATGATAAAGTGAAGAAAATCATTTATTCAAAACCTAGTGCCATTGTTTCCACCACTAAGCTCCATAGGGAGGAGCTTGAGAATCTAAAGGAGGGGGAGCGCCTCTTCTATTCCCAGATGTGGGTTAAGGGTTCTTCACTACAATTCCTTGTTAATAGTCGAAGCCAAATGAACATCATTTCAGCAGAGTTTGGGAAGTGGCTCGGCCTACCGACCATAACACACCCATAGCCATATACCATTATGTGGCTTCATGGAGGAATAGATCTTCGTGTTCGCGAGTAGTGCCGCCTTCTCTACAACATCGAGCCATTCTCAGATGACGTACTATGTGATGTTGCTCCTCTTGACATGTATGATGTATTATATGGCCAGCCATACTTATGGAAGCGACATGTTGTGTATGAGTGTAGGCCTTGTTATGTTATTATTACTTTTGGAAATAAGTTGTACAAGATAATAGAGGTAGTACTAACTTCCGCCAAATCTTTGAGTACTACAACGAAATGCAGTAATATTATTTCGCAAACTAGGAAATTTGTTTTCATTATGATTCACCCATGGGGAAAGAAGAATATTGTGGTTGTAACCTCCAAATAGGGCTCCCCTATGTGGCAGCAACATATGGACAAATATGTGGAGGAATACAAGGACATTTTATCCTCACCCAAAGAGGTTCCCCTACACTGTCAGGTCTAGCACTCGACATATTTGACCCTAGGCGCGTCACTGCCTGACGTTTCTGTACCTCATGCAACCACATAGATAGAATCCACACATATATTGTTTGAGGCTAATAAAGAAACCAGATTTATTAAATGCACCCAGTAGGTGCACGAAATTTTCGAGAAATATAATGCCAAGTACAAGAACTGACATGATCAAGATCAGGTGCCACACAAGTTCAAGGTGAATGAAAAATTTTTGCTACATTTGAAAAATGGGTACCCTTCTCGGCCCCAGTGCACACTTTACCCACTCTGATATGGGCATACACCATCATTAAGCTATAGGGGATAATGCCATCGAGCTCTATTCTACCACTTCTTGTTTTTCACCCAGTGCTCAATGTGGACTGCCTTCGACCCTACATTCCACCTCTACTTGACACATCTGACATGGCAGAACAACTCACACCAAAAATTTAAACCCAAACTACATGGAACAAGACACAATTGATCAGATAATGGAAACACAGATAAATAACACTCGACAACAAAATATATAGTTGTATCAAGTTGTCAAAGCTACCCAACCCCTACTCCAACGCAAGTGACTCACCATGAAGCAAGTTCAGTAGAAGTTTCCTCATCTCATGGAGGAACCCAGCGTAATGGGGACCATTTATTCTTAAGGGTGAAGGAATTATCGAGGTGAATATTTGTGGCCACGAACCTATTCCACTTGGACCCTCACCATTATTTCTTTTAGCGTTTCTTATTTCCTTAATTGTAGAAGAATGTACTATTTTTGGCAGTTTTTCGGGTCGTGAACTTCCGGAATCGTTTTGAGGTCCTAAATGATTTTTTTGGGAAAGAGGGACAACCATGGCTTTGTAACTGATGATGGTCACTTGAAATTTGTATTCCTTGGATAGATATTTCTAATGAGTTATTGTGCATGTCAAACAGAGACTGTATCCCAAAGTTACCTCCCTAAGAAGTTTATGTACCAATTTACCAAAACAAGGCCCATCCTTTTGGCACTTCATCTCCTAGGGTTATGTTTTTGGATTTTTAGGGTTTTACATTGTTTCTCAATCATAAATATGCCTTGGAGCCTCATGGTAACACATTTAAGAGGCATGTAGCCACCACATATCTTCTTAGAGAATAGATACTAGCACCCTAGCTAGTTTATTTCTATTATTTCTATATGCATATTTCAGTTATTTGATATTAATGAAATGAAGTGTTATTTCCACTAAATATTTATATTTATGTTTATATTCATATTCTGTTTCATTTCTGCATAAATATAGTTCCAGTTGCCTCGACAAATCGATCAAGCACTTAAAACTGCTCGATCAAGCATCTGTTTTTCACCAAAATGTGCCCTCGTCTCACCAAAAAAGTCTAACCCAACTCCATGCTTTGACCCATGACAACTTGTAATAGGGCACTAATGAATTACATGGCATTAACATCTTCGATTATGTTAGGAATGTGACACATTTGGGAGATAAATGACTATCCATATCTTCAGTACCTTAACAAATTATTTAGCATGCCAAACATGGTAGGATATGACCATCACGGTTGTGGATGGGATGATTTATGGTTTCCGCATGTGCCATAAAAGTCCATCGTTTAGTGTCATTAATTTTCACATCGGATTAAATCTCAGAAGATATGGTTGGTGATGAGATATCAAGAGTCCCAATAAAATTCAAGTAGTAAGTGGAGGAGTTTCATAGCCCAGCAATTACAGACGAGGTAGCTAAGAGAGAATTTTTATATGGAGGGGTCTCACTTAGGAAGCCAAGTTCAATATTGGTTCATGTAGATTATAGGGACACTTCTTGTATCTCATACATGTGGATTGATTTTGATTGTAAGTTACACATTGTCTGATATTGTACTGATTTCAATAACTATAAGGGGTCATCCCTGCATTCAATTAGAGGTGCCATGCAAATAATTTTAAACACATTGGAGTGCATGAGTTTGTAGGACACCATACCACATGAAGAAGCAACAACAACGAATGGATAAGTACATAAAGTGTTGAATGGAATTAATTTAAGTGAAGGAAGGGGATTTAAGAGAAATATGGAATAGTATAAGGGCTGAGCGGCTTGAGATGACCCATAGACGAGCATTGGGGGCCTGTTTGAGCTAGTTTTGGAAATAATATAGTCAGATAAATGTAAAAAATTTTTAAGTATTTTTGGGAATTGTGCACAGAAAGGTGTAGCAGAAACAACGTAGAGAAACAATGCATAGATATGTTGTAGAAATAGGTGTGTGTAGAAATGGCATAGAGAGGATAACCACATATAAAGGAGTAGTGCATGAAGAAAATGGGGGGAATTCTTGAGTTTAAATGCATCTTTGAACTAATTTTGATTTCATTCCGATTATCAAGTGTAATGCATCTACCCATGGTAGTTCCCAAGGTAATTTTTTTCATTGGTATTTCGAATGGTATCAAATTCTATGTAACTATGTATAAATATCAAGATGCCAAAAGGATTCAGGTTGTTTCGTTGTTTAGTTGGTTCATGATTGATTTTTTGGTAGTTCCTTGTTGTTGTTGTAATGTTGTAATTGTTGGGCGAAGCACCCCTTTTCATGGTTAATGAAGGATGGATGAAGCTTAGGTTGTTCCTATTTCTTGTGTTTTGTGAAACGATTACACTATTTATGAGTTATTTTTCTTCTTAATGGTTGTAAGGAATTGTTGATTTTATTATAGGATTTGGATAATTTAAACACACCCTTTTAAATTTTCATTTTTGTTTGCCAATGTTTCAATGTTTCTTCTATATATTCTCACATCAAGTTAGAATATGAATAGTGGGTAAGATGTGGTACAATGGTTGTGCTCATTTGATTCCTATTCCATTTTAAACTGCAAAAGCCTAGTTCTTGAAGTCTCCCTTGATGCCTACGGTGAGACTTCACCTGCATCGTAGGTGATTCCAAAAGTGTTGGTATATTTTTTGGTTGCATTTTTCACATAATCCAAGTCATAATAAAATAACACCAACAATGATGAAGAAACATAGGTGATGTTGGTGCACATATTGGACAGGGAATTCAAGGGTTCCCTAAAAAAAACCCATCAGTTTGGCATACGTTCAATGAACCTATATATATCAAATAGAAGTAAAATGATGCCATGTAGTATCAATTTATATAGAAATTTATAAATTTTGATTGTGTGTGTGCACTTAAGGAAATGAAAAAGAAAGGGGAAGGGGAATTTGATACCATAACTTAATCTCCAAATTGTAATGCATATGTATACATGAAACTTAGGCTAGTGGAACTAGTTCTATTTAAGAATGTGTTCTTATGTGTCAAATGTATTGCGATAGTGAGCCAATATAAATAAATGTTTTGAGCATGAAGTGCTAATATTTTTAGGAAAGAGAACTTGTATATTAAAATTATATAGAGCCTAATATACATAATATGTAAACTTACTAATATTAGTAAAGAACACCAAGGTTAGATACTAGAGGATGAATAGAGTATGGGGCTAGGACACCACCAAAAGGGAAAGATGAGTTGGCAGAAATGAGAGATGGTTCGTAAGTAACCATTATTGATATAATATTATTAACACAACTTTATGGGATGGTATTAAACATATTATAATATTATAATATACTTAATATAATATTAGCTATCCCCAACTATAAATAAGAGGAAAGGGGAGCCTGCCTTTCCATCAAATATTGCTAGAGGATGACTATGGTTATTATTTTGACAAGAACCAAAGGATACCTTACCATTTTAGCCTGAGGACCCTAGGTGGCTCTAGGTATGGGTATGCTCTCCTTAGGTTACCTCGGGGAAGGTTGGAGCCCTATAGTGAGAGGTGTAGAGACATGTGCCTCTATGTTGATTTAGGAGGTAGTTGGATACCCTTAAAGGTAGTTGTAACTCTTGGAAGCCATAGGGATCTAAGACATTCCTAGACAACCCGAGTTGTAAACCTTGAAAGGATAACGGCATAGCCTAATGGAATGTGGATGCCGAGAAGGGGTTGAGATGCATTGGGTTGTATGGCCAACAAGTGATGTGAGACTCTTAGTTGCAGGCTATTGGGATTTGGTACCTTAGCCTTATTCATATATGTATAAATTTGATAACTGATATGTTATACACCGAGATTATCCTGATCACACACTATTTTAACTTCATGCACAATACAGAATCTCTTCTACAATTGATCATTAATTGCGGAAATAAAAAACAATTGCATGCGCACATTAAAACCATAAACAATCACACATATGAACACAGTATTTTATGGGAAAGCTTAAAGCTGAAAACCCCCAACTATCTGTATATTATATGTCATAGAGATCATGTAACAATCATTATACAATGCTCCTCACAAGCTCTTAGTACAATCTCCAATTGTTACACACTAATCAAACCTGATCTAGAAAATCACATGTTCCAATATCTGCCACCTAATAGCCTACCTCTACTGCAAAATCACTGCTGAAGAATGGCTCTAAATGAACTCGAATTGGTGAAACCTTGCTCGTGCAATCCTCATTGGCATCTCCAATAACTTGTTGCAAATCATGCAACACTATAGTCACAACTGATAGTCACACTGCTTTTTCACCTACCTCTTCATTGGTCTCCACTGAAACTATCCATGCACTATAGTGAACTGATGTATTATTTAGTTGATTAATGATTTAATAATTAGTTAATTAATTAATAATTAATTCACACCACTCTCACTAGTGTATCAATCAATTAGACTAGATACAACTAGCTTAACTATGTTTAACTCAGTTAAACTGAACACAACTCCATCAACTACCTCAATAACTCCACCAAACTCTGTCACATGAGTTATAACTGAAGTATCCATGCAATAGCTCCACTTAACCCCCAGGAATAGCATAATTCCTTCTGTCAGCTCCTGTGCCACATCTGTGCACTTAACTGAAGTGCTCCAAGAGAATAAGATAATGTTTATAGTCTAAATATTATTAACAGCTAATAATATTCGACATATCTATTTTTAAACTGGAAATCTAAAAATAGATTCCGCCCAATATGTCTAAAAATAGAAGTCCATCTATTTTTCCAACTTAACCAACCATCCACAAATAGCATCTTGCAACTCATAGAATATGATCGACATGTCTAAAAATAGACTTGCACCAAAAATAGTTTGCGAGCCCACTTAGTGAAGGAAACTTCTTTCCACTAAGCTCATCATATTGTTGCAATATCAACACTCCTTCTCAACAAGATAAGGATTATCTGCCACCCCTATCCTGCCCCTGTGGTACTCGAATTTTCTCTTGGTGAGCGCCTTCGTCAAGATATCAGCATCCTAATCCTCCATGGGAATGTATGAAAGTAACATGATCTTCTGCTACACACAATCTCTAATATGATGATACCGGATGTCAATGTGTTTAGAAATATCATGAAATACAGGATTAACTGAGAGTTTGATGCAAATTTGATTATCACAATATATCACAGTAGGATCTAAGTGTGAACCGAACAACCCGACCAGGATCTTCCTCATCCATATAGCCTCGCATGCAGCCAAACTCATTGCGATATAATCAACCTCTGCTACACTGAGTGCCATGGATCTCTGCTTCCTATTGTACCAAGAAACTACTGTAGAACCGATACTAAAAATCCCTCCAGATGTGCTCTTTCTGTCCGTTGGGCTCCCTGCCCAATCTGCATCTATGAAGCAACACAGTTTCACCTCATTTGACTATCTGTACCATAATCCATATCCCAATGTGGCTCTTAAATATCTCAATACATGCTTGCATGCCTTCCAAAAGAGCTTGGTAGGCTTAACCATAGCTTGTGAAAGCTGGTTAACAGCGTAGCATATGTCAGGTCGTGTATTGACCAGATACATGAGCGACCCCACCAACTGTCAGTAAACAGTGGCATCCACTACATCTACCGATGTAGCATCCTCCTTCCTCCAACCACTAGGAAGAGGAGTGTCAATAGGCTTGCAGCCATGCATGTTGAACTTCTCCAGTATCTTTCGGGCATACTTGCCTTGAGACACAAATATTCCATCACTGCGCTGCCAAATTTCCAATCCCAAGAAATAGTGAAGGAGGCCCAAGTCCTTCATCTCAAACTCCTTTGCAAGATCAGCCTTGCATGAGTGTATCAACAATTCATCACATTTCAAGATCAAATCATCTACATAAGTACAATGATCATCAACGTACCCTCCACCAAAATCTGGTATAGGTTCGGATCAAACTCACTCTTGTAGAATCCAAGTCCGGTGAAATAACTGTCTATCTATGTGTACCAAGAATGAGGTGCTTGTTTCAACCCATACAACTCTCTTTTGAGCCTGCACACATGCGACTCGCTGCTAAAGATCTCAAAAGCTTCAGGCTGCTCTATGTACACCTCCTCCTCAATCACTCCATTGAGGAACGCAGTCTTCACATCCATCTGATGAATGTGCCACCGGATCTACGCTGAGAGAGCTAGGATTGTTCGTATGGAAGAATACCTTGCGACAGGTGCAAAGGTTTCCTCATAATCGATCTCTTCAATCTGTGAGAAGCCTCAGGAAAAAAATCTTGCCTTGTACTTCTCCACACTCCCGTCAGCTACTTGCTTCACTTTGTAGATCTATCTCGAACCTACCACTGATTTCCCTTCCGGCCTCAGGACAATCTCCCATGCACTGTTTCTGACAAATAAATCATACTCTTCCACCATGGCATCTACCCATGTGAGATCCTCCACGGCTTCCTCGAAAGAGGATGGCTCTATCACGATACACTTTCTCATAAGATCCATGTATCAAGTATACCGGTCAGGTGACTATCTATGCCTGCGCTGTGATTTAGGTGCTCTTACAATATTCTCTACATCTTGAGCCAGTTGCTCAGCTTCTGTAGTACGCTTTTTCCCTCTGATGGTTAGCACTGCATGAGTGGTCTCTTCCACTCCATGAACCTCCTCTTGTGGCTGATCCACATCCTAAGGCTCATCCTTAGGAACTAATAGCTCCTCATCTGCATGCAAGTGTGGCTCCCTCTCAAGCGAACACTTCATGGCTTTCTCCTCATGAAATTTGATATCACGTCGCACAATAGTCTTCTGACTGTCTGGAAAATACACACGATAGTTGTGGGGTGTATCAGTGTACCCCACAAATATCCCAACCTCTACGGTCGGCTCCAGCTTCTTCCTAGCATCCTTTGTCACATGAATGTAAATAGGTGAACCAAAAATCCTCAAATGGGAAATATCAGGCTTCTTACCATAAAACGCCTCCTCGGGTGTACTCATGCCAAGTATCCTGTGAGGACAACAGTTTTGCACATAAATCGCAGTATTGCATGCCTCAGCCCACAAGTGTATGGGAAGGCCTTGATCATGCAACATCGCCCATGCAGCACCCACGATCGTTCTGTTCTTTCTCTCCGCAACCCCATCTTGCTATGGGTTATGAGGCACTATGAGCTCTTTTCGAATTCCTTCTACGCTGCAAAAGTCCTTGAACTCGCCAGAGATGAATTCACCACCATTTTCGCTCCTAAGATCCTTCACCTGCTTCCCCGATTCTTTCTCAACCAGTGCCTTAAACTCACAGAACTTTGAGTATGTCTTGCTCTTCTTCTGCATGAAGAAGATCTAGCACTTTCGAGAAAAATCATCAACAAATATCACATAGTACCTGTGCTTTGCTGTCGAAGCTACTGAGAAAGGTCCACACACGTCTATGTGAAGTCTCTCAAGAATCGTCGTGGCACGACTATCCTTCTCGTGAAAGGTGGGTTTCAGAAATTTTCCCAAATTACATCCCTTGCACTGATCTGACTGTGCAAGTGTACCTTTGGGAAGCCCGGTAGAAATTTGCTGCAAAATTTTCAAAGCTCCATGGTGAAGGTAGCCCAATCTCCTGTGCCACAGCTCGCTATCATCCCAGCTCACCACTCCTTCTGCCTTGCCTACCATTGCTATGCAACCATCTACCTGCAACTGATAAAGGTTCTTAACTCAAACCCCTATCCTCCGGGCTTCACCAGTTGCCTTACTGCATAGGAAAGCCTTTCCCTCGCTAAAGACAACATCATATCCCTTGTCTTCTAACATCGCCACAGAGATAAGATTCTTCTTCAATCCTGGAACATGCATCACTTCCTTCAATATGAAGGGTTTACCAGACTTCCTCTCAAAGGAAATGGTACCAATACCGGTCGCACTGTATCTACCATCATCGCCCATCTCAATGTGCACTCCAAGATCTTTCTCATCCAGATCAGTAAACAAATATTTGTCTTCGGTCATATGAAAAGATGCACCACTGTCAAGAAACCACACTGACCCCATCACACTTGAGACCAAGCATACGATTAGTGAAAAATCCAGCTCAAACTGCGAGGCTAAGGCCTCTCCAGCGGCAGATCCAGCAGCCTGCTTATTTTTCTTCTTCTGTGGACAATTTGTGGCATAATGTCCATGTTGGTGACAGTGAAAACACTTCACCTTGGACATGTCTTGCTTCTTGCCTTTCGCACCGAATTGAGAAGCATTCTTCTTGCTCTTCCCCTTCCTTACTTTGGCAGCAAAAGTGCAATTTTCTTCATCTGACTTCTTTGATGAAGATATGTCCCTAGTACTTCACCTTATCTCCTCTTGCACAAGATCCGACCAAAGTTGCTCCCATCATCGTAATTTCTCCCGACCATTGACAGAGTCCTGATAGGAATGCCAACTCTTCAGAAGCCCAAGGAGATCCAAGCTCACCAACTCCTCATCATATACAGTCACCCCCACACTTCCCAGCTCATCCTTGCATTGGATGAACTTCGTGAGGTACTTGGGCATACTGTCGCCTTTCTCCATTTTTATGTTCCTGAGTTTATCCTTGAGCGCCAACTTCCTCTGGTCGCTCTTGCTTTGGAATAAGTCGGTCAACACTTTCCACATCAAGAATGGAGAAGCCTTACCATGAAGGTTGGACACTATCTGATCCTTTACACCTTCCAACAGAATTCTTCGACACTTTGTTGTCTTCTTTTGCCATGCGTCAAGTGCGACAACATCGCTAGAAGCAGGTTTTGGAATTTTTGCATCTATGAACTCCTTCAACCCATTTTCATCCAACACTACCTCCATCATGTCCTTCCATGAAATATAATTCGATATTCCCTCAAGGGCATACTCCAATCACAATCCGTTGAAAGACATCTCAACTTCAACACCATGAAAACACTGCTACAAATTCGAATTCCACTAGCACAAAACTCAACCGCTTCAATGTTTCCAATTGCTCCAATGATTAATATCGATCTGATACCATGTAGAAATTTGATAACTGATATGTTATACACCGAGATTCTCCTGATCACACACTATTTTAACTTCATGCACAATACAGAATCTCTTCTACCATTGATCATCAATTGCGGAAATAAAAACAATCGCATGCGCACATTGAAACCATAAACAATCACACATATGAACACAATATTTTATGGGAAAGCTTAAAGCTGAAAACCCTCAACTATCTATATATTATATTTCATAGAGATCATGTAAAAATAATTATACAAAGCTCCTCATAAGCTCTTAGTACAATCTCCAATTGTTACACACTAATCAAGCTCGATCTAGCAAATCACATGCTCTAATCTCTGCCACTTGATAGCCTACCTCTACTACGCAATCACTACTCAAGAATGGCTCTGAATTAACTTGAATTGGTCCAGCCTTTCTCACGCAATCCTCATTGGCATCTCTAATCACTGGTTGTTGCAAATCATGCAACACTATAGTCACAACTGATAGTCACACTGCTCTTTCACCTACCTCTTCACTGATCTCCACTGAAACTTCCCATGCACTGTAGTTAACTGATGTATTATTTATTTTATTAGTGAGTTAATAATTAGTGAATTAATTAATAATTAATTCACACCACTCTCACTAGTGTATCAATCAGTTAGACTAGGTACAACTAGCTCAACTATGTTTAACTCAGTTAAACTGAACACAACTCCATCAACTACCTCAATAACTCCACCAAACTCTGTCACATGAGTTCTAACTGAAGTATCCATGCAATAGCTCCACTTAACTCTCAGGAATAACGTAATTCCTTTTGTCAGCTCCTGTGCCACATATGTGCACTTAACTGAAGTGCTCCAAGAGAATAAGATAATGTTTATAGTCCAAATATTATTAAGATCTAATAATATTTGACATATCTATTTTTATACTGGAAATCTAAAAATAGATTCCACCCAATATGTCTAAAAATAGAAGTCCATCTATTTTTTCCAACTTGACCAACCATCCACAAATAGCATCCTGCAACTCATAGAATATGATCGACATGTCTAAAAATAGACTTGCGCCAAAAGTAACCTACGGGCCCACTTAGTGAAGGCGACTTCTTTCCACTAAGCTCATCAACTTGTTGCAATCTCAACAATATTCAATATCGGTTAATGTACCTATATTTAGGTAATTTTTTATCTTTATGGATTCATGGACCCATCTTGGGAGCGATTTTCTACGAACTTATCTAAAGTATTGTGGTCTATGGTTGGGTGTTATGTATGAGGTCTGCAACTATTTGGTGGATTTCATTAGATAAATATTTAGAGCCTATTTATTGAATATTTATGGTTTAATGTTTATGATTTTTCTTGCATGGTATTTCATATTATTTAATGATGTATATATGATATTAGTGATTATGGTATCAATATTAATGGGTGGTCTAATCTCCCTAGCTAGATGGTTGTGGAATGTACATAGGCCTATGGATAGGGAGGTTGGAGGATGTTAAATGTGTTTTCAAAATCCACTTTCTAACTAATAATAACGTTAAAAACTCAATTTCTAGCAAGTTGGAAATTTCCTTTTCTAAGTATTAAGAAATTATACCCTTATGAAAATTATCTAATAGGCTTCCATATTTCATATGTGGATTAAATATGGCTATAGATGTCAATTTTTTACTTTAAAAAGAGAAAATTAATAAAAATTTAACACAAAGTTATGGAATAGGACTTCTGAAATGTACTTACCTTATTTGGGACTTGAATTCTTTGATTTTTTTTGCATATTCACACGGGTAAAGCCAACAAAACATGCTTATATCTACAAAAGATTATCTATATATAAGTTTGAAATACCCATATATAACATGCATCTATCATGGAACATATCTAACATTAAATCTAATATCTCTAAGGGATATATCTTACTAATAGAAAAAACTAAAAATTAAAAAGTAAATAAACTCCTAAACTAATATAGAAAAGTATAAGGTTTTGATTTCTTTAAAGAATAGAATGGTTTTTAGATTAATACCTTATGCCCAAATTACCTCACCTTTTCTAGGGTGTAAAACATGCACCTTCTTAAGTTGACCTTGATGATAAATTATGGGAGTGTGTTATGTCCCTATGAGAATTCACCCCCACTATGTATGAGAATTAGGAGTGGCCCCTTTGATGTAGAATCTCTAGTATTTATATTGGTTGATGATGAATTAAAAAAATTGCAAGATTTGAAGTTTCCCTTTAGAATGGTCTAGTTTCTTATAGTGATCCACCTACAAAAAATAAATCCAAGTGGGGTTTCCCCCAAGTTATCGCTCTCTGCATGAGTAAGTAGCCTTAACTTTTTGACTATCCTTGAAATCGAATATGCTAAACGTAAGTTGGATATATATATTATGTATCTCTCATCTTCATATACTACCTACCATTACAACATCATCACATGCCCTACCACATCATCAGCTACTTGCGCAAGTCACATATCACCTTGAGGAATATTTAAAATATGAAACATGGGTATTATCCCTTTAATTTTGTTAATCACTTTTGATGTGATGCATGCTTGATTATGCCTAATGATGCCTTTATTCTACCACCTAGAAACATGTTTGACCTATTGACCAATTTTTACCAAGTTGTAACTAGCCACTGCCACCTTTGATTAGAAAACTAAAATGTGGCATGGACTTCTTTGATCAAGATGAAAAACATGGGACCAAGTTTAAGTTTAATTTTTTTATCACGAGGATCACTTTGCAATAGGAACTATGCAATATTTTGGGAAACATGAAAATTGTCAAAAACGAGAGTGATGTGCATGACAGTTATCCGAGGAAAATGGTACCAAGGCCAAGACCACCTACTGACCATAACAATGTAGTAAAGACATAGGTGCACATTGAAATGGGTTAGACTGGCCCATACACCAATGGTCACACCTATAAAAGTAGGGTCCCATAAAACCATGACTCAAGTAAGATCACCTAAGACTTTGCAATACTATATAGGATGAGGGACACCTAAAGATAACTATAAGAGACTAGCCATGGTCCAAAATAGAAAGAAATAAAAGAGATATAGACTCTTGAGAACATGACATAGGCCTTAGACACCTAATACAAAATTTCACATGTTTGTCACAATGATTTGACTTGTGACCTTATACATACAATGGTGGTGATAAAATGTTGCAATAGTTTTTATATATCCTAGTAACGTGTGGGCGTAAAATAACCTATATGTACACAAATTTATATTTAATTATGTTGTCACTGTAGCTTTTATAATAATCTATTACATGTGACATTTTTTATATATATTTTTCAATAGTGACATGCCTTCTTGAATAGTTAACTATTGCAATTCTTTCTTTTTTTAATTAAGTCTAAGATTAAGATTATTTAATTATGTCTTAAATTCTAAAAACTGAAATACCCAAATTGAATTTTACAATTTTAAATTCAAATAAAAGAAAAAAGCATGGAGTGAATAAAAGGAAAAAGAAATATGAATAAAAAATGCTTTACCTTTTTTTGGTTTTCCCCTTGCATTTTTTCCTTTATACATCACTTGAAATATACTTTGAGCTAAGAGTTTCACTTATTTAATGTCGTTATCAAGTATTGATTATCATATTGAATTTGTGACAAATTTCAACCATATTATAACCAACAAATTTCACCATAGATAACCAACATATTAAAAAATGACACCAATATAAAATCAATGCCAATGAAAATCTTGACAAAAACACGCAAGAGCTTTTTGAACATTGTAGAATATTTCGTGGACACATAAATACATTCCAAATTTATTTATAAATATCAAAAAATTGATACAAAACGCTAATAACAAAAAACAAGTAAAGTTGAAAAAGACTAAACAACTCTACACATGGCAATTACAAAGAAAGTAAAGATAAATAATATTCAAAATATAAATAACTTTATATTAAAAAGACTTTAATGTGGGAGTAGAAACGAGAAGTAAATATGTGTAAAGAAGGAAATGACGAAATGCCGGCATTAATGTGAGAGCATAGGAAAGGAAGTGCAGGGTCTGAGCAAGTTAATTACGAAATGCATTAAATAATTATGATATTCTAAATATGGAAATTATAATTCAAAGTGGAGATGAGAAATACTTAAATGACAATTATAATTCAAAGCGGAGATGAACAATACTTAAAATGACAGAGATTTATTAAACGAGATTTTAGTGTGAGACTTATAAACAAAGAAGTGCGGGAAGTGAATGGTTGTGAACATAGTAATAATAAAATGCATATAAAAAAAATAAAGTATAGTGTTGTTATAAACGAATATGAATATATATATATATATATATATATATATATATATATATATATAAAAGTGTATAATTTAATTTAAATCTTCATAATGAATATGAAAAAAACTTGATTCTTACAAGGACCACTACACAATGCAACTTTAGGACAATATTCATCCTAAAATGTATATTTAATTGTTTTGCATTAAGCCCTACATCAAAAGCCGACCACTCCCACTCTTTAGAATAACCCAAATATTTGAGTACTTCGAGATATTAATAATCACTTTCCATGGAACTACCGTGAGGAACTTTGTTTGCCAACCCATTTTATCATAAACGCATCTTCAATCGATGCGATTTGTTCCCATCACAAGATAGAATTCGTTTGCGTTGTTCCAGGGGAGACTTATATTTAAATTGCAGTCCAATTTCAGAGAGATCCCTCCTCATGGACAGCAATAAAAGGAAAACCCCCGAGCAGAGTTCCCCGTGTCTCTCTCCTAAGAAAATCATGAAGGATACAAAATCTGAGACCGAAATGCAAGGATTTCCAAATGATAGACAGAAGCAACAACAGGAAGAAATCTTTGTCAATAAAAACCAACTTGCACTTGTCAGTGAAAAACGATTTGCAGAGAAACAACAGGAAGAAATCTTTGTCAATGAAAACCAATTTGCAGAGCAACAACAGGAAGAAATCTTTGTCAATGAAAACCAATTTGCTGAGCAACAACAGGAAGAAACCTTTGTCAATGAATTCCAGTTTGCAGAACAACAACAAGGACAAATCTTTGACAATGAAAACAACGAGCAGCCACATAATAATGGTCAGTTTTATAAAAGTGGTAAGAGATTGCAACTGCGCAAGCACGTTAAGCAACGGTTAGATGAGTTGACAGAACATTTGAATTTCAGATTTATTGGAGATACCCTAGAGTGGTTATCACCATCTGAAACGAAAACTTTGTTAGAGCTGACAAAAAAACTGGGCTATCAGAATGGTGGCGAGACCATTGATTGGTTATTATCAGCCAGACGCAATCGCGTGTCTTGCGTCACACAAGATCCGGGTCTCCGAACCAGTGAACAACCTGGCGAATGGGTAGCGCCGAGGGGAGCCAAGCGTTTGCTAGGGTTTACAAGAGAATTAGGGTTTAGCGGAGTTGGGCAGATTATGAAATCCTTAATAGCAATTGCAAGGTATAAACCTCTTGTAGAGCTCACAAATTCGTTAGGGTTTCAAGATTGCCGTAAAACCCTAGAGTGGTTATTGGATCAAACAAAGCAGAACGTTGCCGCAATAAAGAATGCAAGATTTTCAGCTGCTGCACCTCAGTCTGCATCATCTGCCATGAATCTCCCCACATTTCACCAAATCAATCAGAGATAGTACCCGTTTTCCCATATCAAGGAGGCGAAGAAAACAAAGTTAATTCTTCATGTTATGCGAACAGTTCGCCCAGTCAAACCTCAATTCTTGCAGATTTGGCACCGGCACAGCCCTCCCAGGTATATCAAGCATCTGGTATCTTTAGAAATGATTACAACCCTCATCAGACAATGTAGCCAAACCCTAAAGATGCTGGAAAATTTAATATTGTTGGTGAGATAGATGGAAGCTATAGTGAAATTGGGATGGGTATTTCACAACTCCAGCACTCGTTGCAATTCCGATTCAATCAGTCAATTTCAGGCCAAGAAAATCAGTCTGTGAGTCAATTTCAGGCCAACGGTAGAGATCAACAAAATCTGCTCCAGGCAGAGAGTCAAGTTTCCAACTGGTTGCGCATTGGGCAAGAAGGATCTATGCAACCAAACCTGTCTTCAAACTTTTCAAACTACAAACCCGTGCAAGGATCAAACAATAACCATATTAATACTGGTGTTGATGTTAATAACCAAATTCAGATGCAATATCGTACCCAGGGTTTAAAACAAGGATATCCTGATCTGTACAATGAGGTAATGCAGAGAACAATAGATGGCAGTTATAGCGATTATCGTGAAAATCAATTACAAACTCAATATTTTACAGGAAACCGTGCTAAACATCAGGGGAGCTCAATTAGCCTGTCAGATTCTAAGCTAGGCTTATGCCAAAACCCTTTAAATAGCATTGATCTTGAACTTCATGCTGGAACAGCCTAATTATTAGAAGTTTTTGCTTACTCAGTTGGAATTGTAATAGAATTGTGACAAAATGAGTTGTCTAATTCATTTCATATGTGTTTTTAGATGAATTTTCGATTGTATAAATAGATTTACTGTCATAAAAAATTTTGGAGCATTTAATTTTTTTCATAGCTAAATTTTTGGCAGAAATATGAATTTTTGTAAATTTTTCATGCTGGATTTTAATGAAAAGTAAACATTGAATTAATTATATCAATCAAATTTATAAAGAGAAAAAAGAAAAAAACTAATTTTTCAACTCATATTTTCAACTTATTTCCAGTTGTATCCATAATTTCATTTCTCATCCAAGGAGTGCCTATGTTGCATATTTCGATGGAATGTGCTACACGACAAATAGAAATACAAGAAAAGCAATATTGTAATCACTTTTTTTTGTGTATTTCTCATTTTTCGTGTAGCAGGCTCCATCGAAAGTATGCAACATGGATGCTCCTTGGATGATGAATTAAATTTTGCATCTAACGAGTACTTCTACTTGAAATTTGAGTAAAAACTTAAGGAGATAAATTGAAATACAAGTTCAAAAAATCTTTTTATTATTTTATTTTATTTTAATATTTTTACTCTTTTACTTCAAAAATGGTGAATCATCCACATGTTTGAGATCATCATTTTATAAAGTTTATTTTGGTTACACAATTTTCTTGTTTAGACCTTAAAAATTCTCTAATCTACATTCCAACTTTATAATATCCAAAGAATCTCACACACATAGTAGGGATTCCTAGTGGGATACAAAAAGTTTCGTAGTGGGATAGCTCAACCTTAGTGTCCAACAAGCAATTTACAAGGAATTGGGAACCATAATGAATTTGAGACTTGTGAGCGAAAATGAGGGTAAATCTTGAACTAACTCAATAAGTATCGATATTTATATAAAATAGCTATTTTCTTTCTTTTTAGTGGTTAATGATTAATATGAATAAATTAATTATTTATTTCTATTTATATTTTTTTTTATTAATAAATTATTCTTAAATTTCTTTAAAAATTTTTACTAAATTTAAATTTCTTAAAAGTTATTTATTTGGAAGAAGAAAATATTAATGTTATTTTATTAATTTAATAAGAATAATAATTTTTTATTTATTAAATAAATTTAGATTATTACTAATTAGGTTATTGCTTAAAATCAATAATAAAACAGTGATTTAGTATATATATAATGTTTTATTTTCATTTTATTTTATTTAATAACTTAAAAATTTATTTAATTAAAAATTAATTAATATTCATTTATTCAAAAGAATAAATAAATATTAGTAAAATAGTTACTAATTTTATTATCTAAGTAGAATAAGAGAATTAAATGATTGTTATCATTATATAAATAGTTTTTAAGAATTAAATTTTTGTTATCATTAAATTAATAGTTTTTAAGATTTTTTAATAAACCATTAGATACTAATAATAATTATTAATTAATAAATTTTAATTTTTATTAAATACAATTTTTATTAATAAAGATAATTATTAAAAGTAAATAGTATATACTAATTGTTTATTAATAAAATCATAAAATATACACACTAACCCTACAATTAAAAAATATAAACATGAATGGAGAGAAACATACGTGAGATACTATACCTGGGAGGATGACAAACCGGAGGAGACAATTTGTCTCATGAGAGGACACCAACTATCACTAATTTCACACCCTCCAGCTCTATTGAGATTGTGAGGATGCTTTATCATCTCTAGTGCCTCTTTAATTTTCCTTCTTCTATAATGTTCTTCTCTCGCGATGATTTTGAAATCTTCTAAACACATATGATCTTTAGTTTTCGAGGAGTATTATGCAAGCGTTGAGGTTCGAGACCTATCATTCCTAATATAAACTTTGTTCTCTTTTCGCCTTCTTTGTAATGAACATCTGATTTCTCTAATATAACTTTTTCCACACGAATAGTCAATCTTGTAAATACCTTTAAGGTGCTCATGACTTATACTATCCTTAGCATATCACATTCTTCACCTTAAGGTTCCTGCTGCTAAAAATTGTGTGAATATGTCCTTCTTCCCTAAAACCTTATTGATTTTATCAGTTACCCCCTCGATGTATGGTAGAAAAACCCTACTATTTTTTCCTTGAGGTCCCTAGTTCTTCTATGAGAGGACCAAATCTTCAACTCTTTTTATGGTTTTTTCGATATCTCTCTCTTTATATATAATACCCTTAAATACAGACATCAAGTGATTGATTTCCTCCTTAAGGTGCTCTACGTTAGATATCGTGAGCACTCTAAAAACAAGAGTATTTAGGACACTAAATTTTTGAGTTGGGTGATGGTAAGGCTCAACATGAAGATAGCTGTAAGTATGAGTTTTCTTTCTGAAAACTTGATGCCCTAATGTCCCATCCTCCTTCCTGGTAATAAGGACATGCAAAAAATGAATGCTCTTATTTTCTTCACCCTCCATAGTAAACTTAATTTTTGAAGAAATAGAGTTAAGGTGATTAAAAAACCTTTCAATATTTTCCTTCTCATGAGTCCACTTTATGTTGGTGTCATCCACAAATCTCTCCCATCAAGCGGGTTTTAGGGGAAATAAATCAAATACCTTCTTTTCAAAGGGATTTTTTTCTTCTTCTTCTCTCAAATAAATCATTTTAAAGAAATTTTAATTTAGAATATATATATATATATATATATATATATATATATATATATATATATATATATATATATATATATATATATATAGATATATATTTGACAATAATTTATTATGTTAGATCTAAGAATTCTGTGATCCATAAAGTACATAGATAGAAAATCTTTCGGATTAATCACATCATTAGGATTTGGTTGATGTTTCAAACCATCTAATGTGGTTCATCCTTAGGACAAGGTGAAGAAGGAAAAAGATCTCAATGAATAAATAGTAAGGATGCATCATTGCTCGAAGTTAGCTATTAAAACTAGCCATTAAAAACTAGGCATTATTTAGTTAATTAGTTAGCAAATTATTTTTTTTAATTATTTAATAGATAGAAAATTAAAAGTTTTTTAATTAATTAATTAGAAAATTAAATTTTTTTAATTATTCAAAGATATAATAATTTAGGAAAAAATCCTCCAAGAAGTAACTTGAGCAAGCCTGAGTTTTTTTCTCTTAAATCCCTTAGAAGCACCTCAGACATTGTCATCCTTAAGGCTAATAAGGGTGGTGCTATTGCTATTTTGGATAAGTTAGATTATGTCAACAAAATTTTTGACCATCTTTCCCTTAGTGGTAGCTATGTTAAGGTTAAGAAGAATCCCCTTAAATCTATTTCTAAGGAGATTTCCTTCACCATTAATTCTAATCCCTCTCTTAATCCCCTTTCGAGGAAGCTTATTGAGAGTAATCCCCTCACGCCTAGGATTTATGGCCTTCCAAAGATTCATAAACCGGGGGGCCCGTAGACTTGTTGTTAACACAATAGGTGGTCCTTCTTATCATCTGGCTAAATTCTTAGCTCGAAAGCTTAAGATCTTGGTAGGGCTTACTGATTCTTATGTAAAAGACTCTGCCTCTTTTATCCAGGAATGGAAGGACATCAGGCTTGAGCCTGGTGATTTATTAGTTAGTTTCGATGTTGTCTCCTTATTTACCAAAATCCCCATCCCGAAAGCTATTGAGGTCATTAAGCGAGTCACGGACTAGGACACTTCTAAGTTGGTTGACCTATGCCTCACCTCATCTTTTTTCAATTTCCAAGGTGAGTTCTATGAGCAAACCTGCGGGGTAGCCATGGGTTCCCCTCTTTCCCTTATTGTTGCTAATTTATTTATGGAGGATTTTGAAATGAAGGCCTTGGCCTCTGCTCAATTCCGCCGAACAAAGTGGAATAGGTTAATGGATGACACTTGTGTCATTTTGCCCCACAGTCGTGAGAAGTTAGATTTGTTTCTTGATCACCTGAATTCCCAATCTGATTACATCAAATTCACTATGGAGGTTGAGGTGGATGGTTGCCTTCCCTTCTCTGATATTCTTCTCTCTATAAGGGATGACGGTTCAATCTATCACCAGGTTTTCCGCAAAAATATGCACACTGAACAATATCTTCATGCTAATTGTCATCACTTTCCTGCTTAGAAATTTGGTGTTCTCTACACTCTGGCTACCCGGGCTCTTGAAATATCTGATGAAAACGATTTTGATTTAGAGAAATCCCATATTCTAGATGTATTTTAGACTAATGGGTATAGCAGATCTCAAGGCCTTAAGGCCTTCCAAAAGGCATTTAAAGGCTCAAGAGAAAAGTCTTCTCGGTTGGATCCTATCTCTAAGGTGAACCTTTCGTTTATCCAAGGGATCTCGGACAAAATTACCCATGTCCTTAAGAGAAATAATGTCGCCTCTTCATTTAGGCCTATCAGTACCATCAATAATTCTCTCGGATCGGTTAAGGACCCTATATACCCAAAGGACATGAAACGTGTATATTTGGTTCCATGCTCCTGCGGTACTCCCTATATTGGGAAAATTGGTCGATCTCGTACTTCTGCTCTTGCAGATCATGCTGGGAAGTTCAGTCACCATGTATGCACTGAAGACTCCAAAGTCATTACTAGGGTGGATCACTTCCATCATAGAAAGCTGAGGGAGGCTATTGAAATTGTGAGACATCCTAGAAATCTCAACAGAGATGATGGGCGGAAACTAAGTAAGAGCCAGACGCCAGCCCTCTCAAGGTGACTCAGCCCCCGTGAAGTGTTTCCTTTGTTTTTATTCTTATTCTTTTTTCTAAAGCTATTTTATTATATGATCTCCTTTCTTTTATATATATATATATATATATATATATATATATTTTTTTTTTTTTTTTATTTACATGATGTTATATATTTCCCCCCCTCTCCGCCCTTTGTAATAATAATTATAAATCTTCCCTCTTTTTTTCTTTCTTTTTATTTATTTATTTATTTTCCTTTCTTTCTTTACTTTTTTTAATTTTTATTTTTTAATTTCTTCATTCTTAATATTATTTTTTTTCTATTATTTACCCCTTCTCCCTTACTAGTTTTATATCATATTCATTTTAATTAATATCTATATATATATATATATATATATATATATATATATATATATATATATATATATATATATATATATATATATATATATATATATATATATTATTTTATTTTATTTTATTTTTTTATACAAAATTATTATATCATTCACAATTTAATCTTTTCATGTTCTCCCCTGTACTATATGCTACCCCTTCCTCCTTATGGGTTTTTATAATTTAACCTTTTTTCCTAAATTATTATATATTTAAATAATTAAAAAATTTTAATTTTCTAACTAATTAATTAAATTAATTAAAACACTTTTAATTTTCTAACTAATTAACTAAATAACAGCTAGTTTTAACAGCTAACTTCGGGCAACGATGCATCCTTACTATTTATTCATTGAGATCAGTTTCCTTCTTCACCTATCCTAAGGATGAACCACATTAGATGGTTCGAAACGTCGACCAAATCCTAATGATGTGATTAATCCGAAAGATTTTCTATCTATCTAAAATAATTTATTAATAAGAAAAATAAATATAAATATAAATAAATAATTGATTTATTAATATTAATCATTAATAGTGAAAAAGAAAGAAAAAAATTAACTTAAATAGTAAAAATAATATATTTTAAATAAATAAATGAAAAAATAATTATTATTAATAAAAATTAATAATTAGTCTCTAAATAAAATTAATTGATATTTATTAAAATCATTTTATTTCTGTCGGCTCATTTTATTAATCTTTCTTTCACTATTTATCCTTGATCTCGTCCCTCTTTCTTACCTTCATTCAAGAATCTATCCTGAAGATGGATCCCCATTGGGATTTGAAACGTCGACAAGTTCACTAAAATATTATGGATAATCCAGATAGCTCTTATTCAGTTCAATAATAAAAAATAGATGTGGTTCTTTCTTAGCTTTAATGATATTTTTTTTTTCTCTGTAAGCTTAAATCTATTAATGAAACATATGGTACAGCGAGTTCAAGGCTTCAAAAGTGCCATATAGTCAGCAAGATATCAAAAATTGAATCGCCCTCAAGGGGAAACTGGTTCGAGAATCGTTTAAGAGCTGCCTTAGTAGAGGAAACCAGCTTGGACATACCTAAACAGAGCCAAAAAACTAAGCCGCCCTTAAGGGGAAATCGACCTGAACATTGTTTTGGAACTACCTCTACATAATAAACCAGCTTGAACAAACTAAGAATTGTTGCATACAGAACCAGCAAAATAACAAAGAGACTAGACATTATAGTTTGAGCAGAAACAGAAGCACTAGAGCCCATAGTCACCCGAGGGCGATTCCTCTTCAATTCTGCACCAGCAACCTTCCTCGTCATCAGGAACTGGGTCATTTTGAGTTGCAACAACCCCTGATTCATGAACACCTGTTTGCGTCCCAAGGTCCTAGAGGAGACTTGAGCCACAATCACCCACTTTGTTAGAGGAGACTTTGTCCACTGGCTGAGAGGCATGTGGCGCAGTGGGAGAGGCAGGCGGATTGACAGGAATCGCTGAAGGAGGGGGAGCATGCGTGGCTTTAGGGATCTCCTTAAACGAGACTAAAATTGTCGCAATAACCAAAGGGCGAGTGGAATTACATTGATAATGGAAGATGGCAGTGGACGGGTTGCAAACAGAGGGAGAGACAACAGGCCGAGGTTCAAGAGGATGCCGAGAGGTAGAGGCACCACACCTCGAGGAGGGAGGAAGGCGACGCACACGACCACTGCCACAAAGATTACGAGAAGGGGGGGGGCTTCCACTAAGGCTCTGAGAGGAGGAAAACTGAGAGCTAGAGGAGGGGGAGCGACGACATCTGGTGGAACTGGGATGGGTGCTTCCCCGACAGCACCTCAAACGATGCCTCAGTCGCGGCATTGCAGCGTTGAAATGGTGAGAGAAGGTGGAATTGACTGAAGGCACCAAAGGGGGGATGGGAGAAAAAAGGTTGGGTAGAGAAGCAAAGTGAAAAGAACAAAATAGACTGTGTGAGTGATGGAAACCAGGAGTGAAGCTAATGCAGCAACCCAGATGGCAACGTCTTCCCATAGTTGTGCGGAGGCTGTACACGTTGGTGTTCAGAGAGCAATTGGAACCCACAGGTAGGAGTTGCAGCGACATGGAGACCTGCAAACCATAGCAAATCCAAACCATAAACTCTGAAACCACATCTGAATTCAGGGATGAAGGACCTGGAGGATGCATTTTGAACTGAATGTCGTCTTGGCCTCCCCACCGGCATAAATTCCGCGCAGGGTGACGGCCTGAAGAATTTAAGAGCCCAAGGTAGAGTAATTACAATCTGCGGGTGGCCATGTGGCCTTGCCACGCGCTCACCCATCGAAGGACTGCCATCAAATCCACATTAACCACCCGCATCCGGGGTAGCTTTAATGATATTATTGCTCCCTAGAAACAAAATTTAGATTTTAAATAATTTTATAAATAAAGATATTAATTAAAAAATATATTGTATTTAGTAAAAATTAGTTATTTAAAATCATTTTTTTTAGGGTAGTGTACATGGTCAGATGTGGGGTTTAGTTTTTATTTTCTTGTGTTCAAATTTTATGTTTTCCACAAATTCCCTAGTCCCCACGTATTTATGTTCAAATTCCATAAAAAGCGACCTTTTTGATACTATTTTTGAGTAAATTTGTGCATAAAATATTTTCCCTTTGTATTCAAATGCCATGATGGATAACCATGTCAATAATTTAAATGGAAAAAATCACACGTAAAAGATTCACCTATTGAATTTTATTCATATAAAACATATATGAGTCATTATTTTATAAACAAAAAAATCCTAATATTGGCAAGGGGAGAGAGAAAGAGAAACAAATCTTGATGTGTGTGTGTATGTGAGAGAGAGAAAGAGAGAGGGAGATGGAAACTAGAAATAGTGAGAGGAAGAGAGAGAAGGAGAGAGAGATAAGGAGAAAGGAAAAGACATAAAGACAAGTTTGGAGGGTGTAGAGAGTGGGAAACTAAGCAATGGATAGAGGGATTAATGGGGGAGAGATAGAGTGTGTGTGGGGGGGGGGGGAGGGAATGAAAAAGAGAGAGTGAATGGAGAGTAAGGGAGAGAGAGGTATAGATTTTGAGGGGCTTTTGTAATGAAGGGACTTATGGAGTACAATGTGTGTGTGTTGTGGAAATAGAGGAGAGAGAGTAATAGCGGTATGTAGAGATAAATGTGCAGGAAGAGAGAGAGGATGGGGATGAAAGAAAAAGAGTGAGAAAGAGAGAGAGGTATTGGGGGGAAGAGAGAGAGAGAGAGATAGCGAGAGAGAGAGAGAGAGAGAGAGAGAGAGAGAGAGAGAGAGAAGGATAAAATTCATAAGTGAGGGAGGGAGAGAAGGAGAGATAAAGAAAGGGTAAGAAAAAAAGAAAGAAAGATAAATAAATAGATAGAGAGATAGATACATAAATATATGGATAGAAAAATAAAAAGGGAAAGAGAGATCATAGCAAGAGTGATGGGTGAGAGATAGAGAGAGAGGGTGGTAGTGAGATGATGAATGATATGGAGAGAAAGATAGGAAATTAATAGGAGAGAGAGGATAGAGGGGGAAGAGAGAGAGTAATTTGGAGGGAGAAGAGAAAGGGAGAGATAGAGGGAAGAAGAGAGATATAAGGATAGAGGTGAAGGTGAGTGAGGTAGGGAAGAGAGAGGGAAATAAAGTGACAAAAAAAGAGGGTAAAAAGTGTGTATGTGAGAGATAATTATCAAGGGGAGAGAAATAGAAAGGGATAGTGATGTGGATAGTGATAGGGAGAGAGAGATAGAGGAATAGAGGAAGGAGAGTGGGATGGATAGAGAGATATTTTTGGAGGAGGGTTGTTGTGTGTGTGTGTGTGTGTGTGTGTGTGTGTGTGTGTGTGTGAGAGAGAGAGAGAGAGAGAGAGAGAGAGAGAGAGAGAGAGAGAAAGAGAGATGGGAATGGGGGCAGAGAGAGAGGGGAGAGAAAGAGAGAGGACGGGGAGAGAGAGAGGAGGGGCGGGATGGGGTAAGATAGAGGAAAATATAAGTAAAAAAATTGTGTAGACATTCTTAAGAAATTGTCGATGCTCTTAAGGAAAAACACATGCATCCTTTTCACAAGGATTGGGATGAGAGTAAAGGAAAGGGAGTAACGTAAGGAATTGATGATGTTTAACATTAGTCATAGGAAAATCTACTTATTTTCAAAAATGTAGGTATGCATTTGTAAAAAATTCTTGCACATTGTTTCCAACAGTTTTTTCGCCCATGATTTGCACTCACTTGAGATCCATACATCAATATATAAAATAAATGTGTTACTTGGAAGTTAGTTTTTGTCTTATTATTAACTAGAAGTTAAAATTTTGTAGTTGGAAGGAAATTTGTGTAATTTGAAGACAACTATTGTCTTCTTGAATAATTGGATGACACTTTTTGTCTTCTTATGTAATTGAAACGGAATTTTTGTCTTGTTGTAAAATTAGAGGACACCTTTTGTGCATTTTTATAAGCTTGGGAGACAATATTTTTTTTGTTGTGCAACTCGAAAATATTTCTTATATTTTTTATAATTTGACAATGATTGTTGTCTCCTTGTAATTTCATTCCATTTAAAGTGGTTGAGGAAAAAAAAAATCCATGGAAAAGGACACTGAAGCAAGATAAAAGGCCAAGGTACATATGGAAATACCTTGGCTTTTAGAAAAACAAAATCTGAATTCTAGCACATCAAATGAACGTCCAATGAACATTCCATGGTTTTTTTTGTGGATGAAAAAATGATTATGTATTTTCTTGGAGTATGGATGAAATTATATATTACTTTGAAGTAAAGTTTGATGCAAATAAATTTTAATCATTTTTTTCCATTTTAAACTCCTAGTTTTTTACTATTGTTAGAATAATTACAAGCATTAAAATAGTTTAATTTTAGAAACAAGTAATCATCATTAGAAGTTTTGTGGACGTTTTTCAAAAATTGGCAAGACGAATTGAACTCAATATAATAATTCCCATTGTATATTGTCACAATTACAAAGATCACAAGGAAGTAGAGCTTGCTAAAATACACATCCCATATAATTAAATTCAATGTAAGAACCGTTCAAAATTATTCTATTAGGTGAGATAGCCTAAACATAGGTGGCCAAAAAACTTTATAGGCCTTCACTAGTAGGCTACCTCATTCCAATACGACCTTAAATGGAACAGCTAAGGGACCATCTCAAAATTTCTAGCATGAGAATAGTAGACATTTTTTCAACCAAAAATATTTACTAAAATTGAGAAGAGGTTCTAGGGATTCTAAACTCCACATTAAATATCTTATTGAAATGAAAAAATAAGATTCTATGAGAGATTTAGGAATGTGAATGATGCACTTAACTTGGGTCATAGATAATTCTAGAAATGTAATCCTCAATATTCGAGAAAAAATATAACTTTTATCACATGTTGTTTTCAATACCACACTGAATAATCTTATCATTATAACACACACACACATTGTATATTGCATGACACCATAATTAAATAAAGATAATTTAGAATTCCATTGACATCATATATATATAATCTATTCATAACATCCTATTTATAAGGCTAAGTTGTCGTACATTCCATAAAAATATTTCTTAGATGGGACATATGCCAAGTGCAGTAACATGGCATTATTGAGTAAGTTCATATGTGTGAGAGATTTGTGTGAATTGGGGATAAAATAATTTATTTTTCGAAACTTAAAATATGTCATATGCAATTCTAAGGGAGAAATGAATGAAAAAAGATATATTTGGTCACTTCCCAAGTTAGTAATGACTAATTAAATCATATATTTTATTTCATATTTAACTTTGAAATGTAATGGGGGAATAATTTTATACATGTATTTATATATGTCCTTATTTTTTCTCTATGACATACTATTATGTGAATTCATTAGGAGTTATTTGAAAATATGCAACAATATGTTCAACATGTCCATGTGGCTCAATAATAGGATGAACATTTTATATTATGTAGAGAAACATTTTCAATTGGTATTATCTTATTAGTGGTGGAATTTATTGAGAACTACATCCTTCAGCTATAAAATGAGATTTGAAGTCAATATTGCCACTTAGAGAAGGTCAACATAATGGTCCATATCAAAAATAGTCATGAGCCAGTTAGTAGTAAATAAAACATGGTTATATTGAAGGATTATCACTTATACATAAGTGATGATGGGTGCAATGACTTAGCTTACATATAATATTGCATTTAGTCTTTTTATAATCACATGAAGGAGAATAGTATACATTGGATCAATGTTCAATTTGGTCCAATGATTGTGTAGACCTATTAAAAAACACATCTTTATTTCAATGGTTATGTATGTTACACAAAAAACTCTAGCTACCACATATTTGGAACTATTTTGACATGAGAAATAGAAAAGTGAGAATCACAGAGTAGGTGCATGGACCAAAATTCTGTCATGTAGAAAAGAAATGAAATTCACTACTAGTTTCCTCTTTCAAAATGAAAAATCCTTTGTTGAAGGGTGTTCATGTTCTATAGGGGAGGGAGAAAGAATATGAGAACACAAGTAAACTAAGACAGAAAATGTACATAGATTTTTTTTGGGAGGTTATTGATGTATATTTATTTCATTTATGTGAATGAAAAACAATCCAAGGTACTCATAGATTTTATTTAGTTTGAACATTATACAAAGATGTAGTTCTTGAATGAGGAGAAAGGTATGGAACAAGTGAAGATGAATCACCTTGAACATATGTTTTTAATTGTTAATAGCCCTCCTTTATTTCTAACATTTTGATTAATCTGTCTCCTCTATTATATTATAAATTATTTTGGGCATCACTTTCTTCTATGACCTCACACTTTAAGGGGCATATCTTATCACTGAAAATACCTCCTCATTAGCTTAGAAGATATCACTATGCATTTAGTTTAAGTTCACCCTTTTTCTCTATATTTATGACTATAATGTTCTCTTATTATCAAGAGAATGTTTTATAATTCCAGCCACCTACTCTACTAATTACATTACCCTGGTTTACAATGCATTGTTTATTCAAATAGACTCCGTTACCAAAACCTCATCCAATCACAAGAGAAAAATCCCGAGTTAACTCATTGTGAAACTCATACATGGTGGAATGCGATCACCTTAAGCTCATATTCATCATTTAAATATAGAAATTAAGCATATAAAAGTGTCTCAAAGCACTTTTTATTAGGAAACATCACCCGATCCAAAAACAAAATCCCAATTTTTACTAGAGAGAAACTAATAGTCCTTACAACCTCCATTTACCTATAAATTGACATATTTTCCATTGGGAAAAGGATTGGAATTCAATGTATTTCTATGCTATCGAGATCATTACTAAGAGAGATTTATAGAGCTCAGAGTTGGAGTAGGGTATGATGCAAATTCGAAATCTAGTTGTAAACTTACTTCTTCTTAATAATATATATATCGACTATTCTTCTTTCTAAATCAGTGTTTAGTTGTTATTTATTATGTTTAACTAATGATTATTTAGAAGCTTGAGTTACACTAATTCATTCATTATTTCTTAGGTTTTTCATTCATTATGATTTTTATTGATGAATTGTTATGATGTGAAATTATTTATATAATATTATTTATGTGGAAGACCAACCTTTGGAGCTAGCTAGGAGCACTTCCCTATTACACTGGCAACTCCAAAAAATCTGCATGTGAGGATAAATATGTTCAACCTCTGTATTGTCTTGTCAATATTCAAATTTATTCTTGTATTTTTGAATGAGTAATGTCTTAGAATAATTGATCCCTTGTCCTGTCTACCTTGGGTTTCTGAAAAAAATAGAGATGGTACTTTTTTTATACATCCATGCAAGAAACCCTATACCAACATATAATAATTATGTCTAGTAGACCACTATCACTAAAAATTAGGTAGAATAAAATAGAATATACTTCAAAGATCCCTATGTTCAATGGTTTTGGGAATGAATGTCCCAAAACATCATTTTTTTGTGTATGAGGAAGTAGGGGTCGAATAACATATAAGATGATACCACCAAGATTATATAATTGGAAACTACTTTCATAGATCATGCCTTAACCTAGAATATTAAGTACAATAATAATGCTCTATTTGGATAGCCAAGAACCTTAGAAATCAAGTATGTGATGTTCAAATAATTTCGTAGGTCTAATTCTTCATATCAATGTATCAAAGAGTTAAAGTAGATCAAGCCGGGACAAAATGAATTTGTATAAGATTATGATCAGAGATTCAAAGTGTTGTTAGTATGGTTGGCATTTGAAATCCTGGATGAGAAGCATAAGGAGTGGTTTATTTCTAGATTTTTGCCACATATGTGAGTGCCTTTGACTTACATAAACCTTCAAACCCATTCAGAATCCTTGGAGATTGCATTGAAGTTGGACGCACCTCCAACAATAGGTGGAGAGAGTTTTTTCATTTCCCAAAGTCAATCACAGATGGACACACTCACAATTCAATTTCATAATGTAGCAAAGGGGAAAGAATAAAGCTTGGAGGTTTAGTGTACCATGTTTTCGCCCAAATTGTACACCCAATTCGATGATGCTCAAAGTAGGGTTTGTCACTATGATCCCTACTCACTTTTTTTAAGAAATATCCTAAGGTAGGCTAAGATGGGTATTCCTTGAAGGAAAAATGATGACGAACCTATTGAAAATAAAAAAGTTGAGGAGATAGAAAATGAATATCATAACAAGTTGATTTGGATTATATGGCAAGTAAAATTAATTAGCACAACCAGTTAGATTATTTAGATACATCAGAGATAGACCAGTGCCTTAGAATTACGAAATACTTCCATAAGAATGATTGATATACCAAGTTACTTGATAGACAAATGCTACAAGAATGAGATGCAAAATATATCCTAAATGAAATGTCAGATATAATATAGATGTGGAATGTGAAATCTTGGTTAGTTTTAGTTAGATGTATAATATATGTGAGAGCCTTTACCTTAATTGTTTTGAATAAAGCCTCGCATAGGGTTGTAGAAATAATTCTAGTGGAAGGGGGCTAAGGCCTCATTAATGATGCCTACCTTGGAGTTCTAATAACCTAGATGCCTTTGTTCCTACAAGGGATTTCTTGCAAGAGAACTACAAGGTCACCTCCTTTAACCTTAGTGTAAGCGTCAAGCATCACAAATTGGGAGAGAAGGTGGACTTAAATCTCTATAAAACAAGCTTATTCTTGGAGGTAATTTTTAGTTATGCAGTTATACCTAGGGTGAGAATGCAAGCGATTAGACAATTAGAGATGCTTCAATGAGATACAATTATACTTTAATGTTTTGAACCACTTGTAACCAAGATAATTAAATGTAACTTTTCAATACAATATTAAAGAATTCCAAATGTAGTTAATGAAACACTCTCAATATTACTCAATGAAGAAATGTTGTTAATATTGTGCTTATCAAAATTCCTCTTACTTCTAATGTAGCAATTAGGAACAAGAGAAACATCAAGATTTTAGAAGCATAATGGGATGATTATGACAATGATAGAAATATATTGTTATTACTTATGTATTCTTATTAAGATTTATCTTCTATTTGTTAGATTTATATATTAGAACCAGAGAACATCACAAAAATTCAAGATCATAATTATAAGAAAAAAAATGATGAAATTGCTAATGCAATGCGAAAATGCTTAGAGCATAGGCTATCACTCTTATCCCTGCTCTACAAATTGTCGCATTGGGTGTATAATTCAGGAAAAAAAAATACCATACTAAAAAACAAAAGGCATCATATAAATTAATACTCAATGGTGACAAATTATATGGATATTGGTGCAACTAACCGACTAGCACAAGGAAGATTATTATGGTGTGAAATTTCCATATTGTGGGGACATACACCCCCAAGTTTCCCCATGATGAAAAAGTATGAAAAATCTAAAAGGGACTCCATTTTGATATCTTTGTAAGTCAGTATGACATTATATGCATACTTGTCGTGTGTTGGATTTTATGAAGGATAGAAAGATGCATTCATATAGGATGAAAAAGGTGCATAATGAGATACCACATAATCATAATCAACCAAGAGCATAAAACTAGAAGGGAAAAGGTAAAGGAATGATGGGAAAAATACATGGAGGGATAAGTCGAGGATGACGAGTATTTTGATGGGGAATAGGAACAATTATTTGTTATATTTATGGTCATCCATGACATCTCACCAGAGATTGTAAAAATATTTGTTGAATGCTGAAGTACCATAGAACTTTAGATCATGCGATGGAAGTTTTCCCCTTGTTGATTGTGAAGTGGTAGGAGAAGAAGGGGAAACATATTCAGAATATTACTGAAGAACCATGTATGGATTGATTGCAGGTCAATTATTTCATGCATGGAGGTACCGAGACTAGAATGTATGCTTATAAACAAGATAACACAAAGTAGCAGTGGGTGAGAAAATATGCAGATCCACAACCAAAATATGATCCACATAAAGACAAGACAACCTACAAGGAGGCACACAAAGAATTGGTTGCATTAAAATGGGATATTTTATAAGAAAACCTAATGTATGAGATTCTTAGAGTATACGATAGTACCACTTCCAAAATTCCTATAGTAGAATATAGTGCTATCAAATAATTGTTTAAGATTTTTTCTAGATTTGATGTAGGAACTAGAACTTGTAGTAGTGAATTATCTAGTATGTTCAGTCAATAAATTTTCATCGAAGAAGAGGACAAGTCGAGAGCCTAGGTTTTGTATGAAGATAGGAGATTACGATATGGATAATATCATTATTGACTTGGGATGTGATGTGAATATATTTCCTAAGAATACCTGGGAGATGAACTGGAGCCCTAATTTGGCATGGTCTTCTATCTAGCTAAGATTATTGAATCATTCACTATTAGAAAATGGTGAAATGTAGAGGTGGATATTGATGCAGTCAAGGGTCTGAAATATTTTGATGTTATAGAGATAGTTGATGATATTAACTGATATCCAACATTTTTTGGCATTCATTAAGCCTTTGAAAATCAGGTTATTATTATTTTGAAGAAAAGTAATATGATATTTGAATCTAGAAATGTCTAGATGAATGAACCATTAGATCCAAGGGAAGGAGAGATATATGTGGAGCCTATGTAGGACGAGCTAGATGTATAGACATTGGAAAATATTTATAATATAATTATATAAAGGGATTACTATGCTAACCCTACATCATATGACATATTTAGTTGGTGCAAAGTTGGTTCCTATTCATTAGACACTGAAGAAGGGTTAGAGAATTGACAAAATTGACAACACGAAGTATATACAAGGAGGTGCACACATATCAATTTTTCATTACATTATATCGATATAGAAGTGCAATATCCAGATAGGTATGATGGTTTAACTTATGTTATGTCATTTTTCCAAGAATTTGAGCAAAACGTACTTGGAAATATAAGGTTGTTAACATTAGATGTTTCTTTAAGAGAAACTATAGCGTGATGGTGAACCTCACATAAGGCTATTATAGATACCTTGTCGCAGTGTAAGAACCTTTTATGTTTTCAATTTGGATTTGAATTAGAGGTTATAGAATTCAAGTACAATGGGTTGGTTTTTCAAACAAACCATGTAAAAATTTGTGTCACTTCTTGGAATAGAAGTAAGATACCATAGGAGGAGTGAGTCCATATGTTTTTTCACATTTTAGATATCATTAAGAAGGAATCTGTTTATTAAGTTGGAGGTGTGAAGAGACATCATACATTGGGAGGAGATGACATTTAGTTTTGTAGCTAAGGATGATGTGTTCGACCAAGTACTAAAGGCTTTGAAGGAAAATATATTTTCGTCGGAATGTTAGACTACACATATAATTGTATCCCTATGTCCATCCCATAGAAATTTACAATAGGTACACAAATTTATGGAATTTTATAACATTTTTGAAGGAATTGATGGCGACAAGGATCGAAGGGACTTGCAAATTCCATTGATTGAAGGATAACACGTTGTATCAGGACCTGAATTAGAGATGGAAGGTTATTCAAAGTATATTAAAATGAATAAAGTAAACATTATTGGTGAAAAAACGAAAATATGGCTTTGGTATGGGATAATTGGGATGAAAAAATGACGGAGAAGATAGTTGGTTTACTACGAGAGTATCAATATTTATTCCCTACGACCTTTGTGGAGATGAAGGAAATAACAGATGAATTGGGAGAATTGATTCTTCCTTTAAAGTGATATTCTAGGACTATTAATTAGAAGCCCTACAAAGTGAATCTGATCAATAATTAGAAGGTCAATCAGGAATTGGAATAGATGTTAGAGCTGGGAATAATTGAAATTGTGGAAGAGTTAGAATGGGTAAGTTCCATCATGGTGAGGAAAAACAAAATAGGATAAATTAGAATTTGTCTTGATTTTAGAAAAATAAATTATGCATGTGTTCATGATCCATTTCCCACCCCATTTACAAATGAATTCCTCAATAATGTTGGTGGACAAGTAGCATATTCTTTCACTAATGGGTTTTTGGGGTAACATCAAATTCACATTACCAAAGAAAATTGACATAAAAATACATTTAATATGGAGTGATTTTTTTCTCAATATACAATGTTGACTTTTGGGTTGAGGAATGAAATTGCTATCTTTTCTAGGACTTTGTTCGCAAAGTTCGAGAATTTTATCCACAAATTCTTGGATGTGTACATAGAAGAATGGACTATATTTATCCTATTAAAAAAAAATACATATGTATTGATCTTCATGATGGATAGATGTATACAACTAAAATTTTATTTAACCTTAAATAAGTGTATCTTTTGTTCCCCTTTTAGTATTTTACTCAACCACATTGTTTGAAAGAAAGGATTGTTGGTGGACCCTCCTAAGATTACCATCATATTAAATTTTCCTCGTACTTACGTTAGATAATTATGTGCAATATTGGGTCATAATGGGTGTTACTACAAATTCATTAAAGGATATGTGTGTATAACAACACCCATGGAGAGGTTTTAAAGAAATATGTGCATTTTCAGTGGAAAAAATAATGTTAGCCGACCTTAGATATGTTGAAAGAGAAAATGGTTTTTGTGCCCCTTCTATATTTTCCTTATTGGATAAAGTAACTTCATCCGCATATGGAATTTTGGGTCCTTCATTTTTGAATTGATAAATTTTGGCAAAAATATGGTATTATAAAAATAAGGATGCGGAAGCTTAAAATAAGGCAAGTAAAATAAATAATTTTGGTCAGAATCTAGCATTGAAAAGGGTAAAATTATCACCAAAAAATTTAGTTGGAGCCTTGAAACTCACCAAACAAGTGTGAATAAAGAGAGCATGAGTTGGTGTTGATATCATTAAAGGGATCAAAGTTCAATCTAACAAATGAGGAAGGAGCTAAGTTGGACCAGATCAATATCCTAAAGCTATAAAACATGAGACAATGGTGAAAGAGCGATACAAGGTCAAAATATCTAAAATGCTGCTAAAATCTAGTCAAGATCTACAATTCTCTCTTTGTTGTGTTTTCTTGTTTTGATTTTATAAGGTACAATGTAAAAACCTCTATATTCTTAATAAATAAATGTTTTAGATTGCAATATGATATTTTTCTCTCAGATGATATAATAAAGAGATATATTACATGGAATTCCTTATGTTATGCGTACGAATGGCCCCATTTTGACTTTTATTTTATGTTAATTTATAAATATTACACACATATGTGAAAAAAAATTTTACAATGTGGATGAATGATGAAATATGCAAATGTTAATAATATTCACTTTTTTTCAAAAAAAAAAAACACTTTCTAAAGTCTCGGTGAGATTTTTTTTCCCTTGCAGAAGATTAGATATGCCAACGTCACACTAGAATATGAAAGACTCCTTGGTTGAATCCATGCGACAGAACTGTGGTATCTATAATATTTTTTTCATCAATATATGGTTCCGTTGCTAACTAAATTTTAATTAGGATTTCCAAATAATGGTGACTAGGATTCTGAAGAGTAGTATCCAAGATTGGTGGCATGAAAAGTGTGGCATGTTTATCCTCCAAAAAATGTAGCTAAGGAAAAAGAACCTTGATTGGGTTCATGATAAGATCCTTTTTGTTGAACCTACAAGTGATTAATATGAAATCTTTTGGGTTGAGTATCCTAAAAAAATGTATTAGTGATTAAGGTGGTGGTGGGATTCTATAGAAGATCATAGGTTTTGGAGGATCTATAGGAACTGGACCCAATTAGATATGGTTTATTTGCATTGATTAAATACTGAAATAACTATACCTATTGATTTTTTGGTCAAGGGAACTTTGGAGGGATATATTATCGAGTTCACTATAGAGAACCACTAGCCATTTTCAAAGGTGGAGGAATTTTTTAGATACGGGTTGCAGGGAAGGTTGCTAAAAGAGATCCCTTTATGGATTAAGGTTTTGATGATGGAGGGAATATTATTTCACTTTATTCCAACCAACATGGTGGTGTAAACCCTTGTATTACAGAAAATATTTTGGGGAAAAAAATGACCTTTTGTGGAACAAAAGGTTGAGTTGCAATGAAAAGGGGAGATAGTTAGAGTGCTAGGGATCTTAGAGAAATGAGGACGGAGGAACTATTGGATGAATGGAGGTATTGAAATATGAGATAGCTTTGGAGAATATGAATATACTTTAAGTAGATAGGAGAAGCATTGAGCATCTTGAAGTTGTGGAAATAAGAAATAAGAAACCCATAGTTGCATAATGAAGTAGTGGGAGAAGAAGTGAGATATATCATAAGGGAAGTAGATAGAGAAGATGAGTTAGGAAATCATAATAGGAATAGAAATAAAAATCAAGGATCGGGTAGAATATAAATACCAAAACTGCTAGATCATAGGATTATGATGTCAGACCCAGATACTCGTGTATATGAAGAGGTTAATTTTTTTATGGGAGTATTTTTATATGAGGATAATTCTTCCCATACAAGTAGCGGTCTAAAAGGTAGAAACATGGTTAGATCTGTCCCTTCCATTCCCCTTATTCTCTATCAGAACTCTATAAGTTTCATCTCCAAGTTAGTTAATACTTTGAAATTCCATAGTGTTCATAAGGTGTATTCAACATATAGTTCTCATAGTAGTATTCTATCACATTTCACAAATTGTGCGCAATCTGGTTGAAGAGGATTTATTTTAGTTCCACCTAGTCATACTACAATGGTTGAAAATGTAGCTCGATCATATAATCGGTATCCAGAGTTTTCAATTCAAAGATATGAGGACACATAGAAACATTTGTATCTATGTGACGTTTTTTAGATATCTAGACATGCTCCAGAAGATTCCAAAGTGACTGACTTCAAGACCACATTGAGAAATAGAGCCCTTTGGTGGTTTTTAAAATGGTCAGTGAAAATTCAAAACATGACTCTCAGCACTGTTAGAGAATAATTCATTAAGGAGTTCAAATTGCCTCAGTTCGAACAATAAATCTTGGCTGAGTTGTGAGATATTAAGCAACAAGAAGGAGAGACTACATGGGAATGTATGCATAGGTTCAAGGATGCTATTGGGAAGTTGACATATTTGATTCATCCACACCATCAAAAGGAGTGGTTTATCAAATAATTGTTTCCATTGTTCAGGAGCCCTCCAACAAAAAAAAAAATTGATACTATACAATATGCATTACAACAAGCCATGAAGATTGAAGTGATGAAAGGATATCATATAAACTTAAGAGAAATGTATGCTTTAAGTGATTGTGCTACACTTGGTATGTAGCATCAAATTGTGGATTTAACTAAAAGGCTGAAGGAAATGAACACTACTGTGCCTAGTCAACCGCAAGTTTGGTGCACATGTTTTCATACTTAGGGAAATCATGTTATTGGATGTATGAAGTTGTGAGGTGAAATTACCTAAAATGTTCCATTTGGTTCCCCCTTCGCCACAAACATGGCATAAAGGGAACATTGCACAAGTTTCATCAAAAAATACTTATCAAGGACATACTAAATGTCACACGTTCCCTAATAATCATGGTATGTATTCTAATGAATTTTGTTAAAATTTTCAATCTTATGGACATTCTCCATTGTTGTGTCTTGTTTTACAAAAATATTCCAATGTGCCCAATTCTGTTTTTTGTGATTTTTGTGTGTCTCCTTAACACTAACCCGTGCGAATCCTTGGACACTATGGGTGATTGATTACATGACATGTAATTTCGTGTGAATGAAGCTACTCGCGAAAGAGGATGTGGAGGATATAGAGGAGGAAGGATTGGCGGAAGAGGTCTATTTAGGTGTTATAACTATGATAAAAAGGGACATGTAGTTCAATATTTTCCACTGCTAAGAAGGTCTTGTTTCACATTTTCAAGTGAATTCCCATGTAACAAAATATTTCCAAAAGTTGATTTATCGATGGGAGGAGCTTAATAGAAAAAGGGCAGCCAATTTGATCAACGTAGAACCTAGAGGACCAAAGACAATTCGACAACTAATATCAATGTTATCACTAGAGGAGGTAAGTGGTCTAACACCAATAAAGATACACTTGAACAACCTACTATAATAAAAATTGCATCTGCTAAAGGGAAGTATGACCCTTATCAACAGAAGGAGTATTATAATGATGCTACATAAATTTTAACTAATTAATTTCTTTTTGCAGTACTAAAACCACAGTTCAGGACAATAGACAACCAAATAGACCCCAATCCTTTTAGCAGGAAATCCATCCTACTATTTCATGGTTTATACTATTTTTAGATATTTTAAATGATGAACAATTATCTAGTCAATTGCAGAATAAATTGAAAGGCTTTCTTAAGGACGAGGAGTTGTCTAAATTCCCAATTTTCTCTAGTTTTCTAGAACACCATAGTAGGAGAGTTAGAAAAAAAATGGAATAGTATGGAGTTAGAAAAAAAATGGAATAGTATGGAGTTTAGGATTGATTCCCTTATTGTTGGATATTAAATCAAATATACTATGTTAGATTCGGGGTCTGATGTTAACATTTTTCCAACAAAATCCCAGAGGGCTATGGGGTGTCCCAAGTTAATTTTATCTCCTATATAGTTGCACATGGCTAATTAGTATTACATTTTTCCCTATAGTGTGATTACAATACATGGAATTATGTGTGGCTGGTGTCAAGACATATGTAGGTTTTGGAGCAATAATTATTATTGGAGATAAATATCCCTATCCTATATTATTGGGAGTTGACTGAGAATTTGAAAATTACACTACCATTGATTTTGAAAGAGAAACCATGACATTTGAAGTTAATGGGACCAGATTATTCCATCCCTTAGATCCATATCAAGGCCCCACATTTAATTAGCCTATTGATGATGCAGAGGATTCAAATATTCTTTATCATTTATATTAATTAACTACAGTAAAAATGAGGATTATATTAATCCCATAACTTATGGACTTGTTAGTTGGATAAGTGTTCAAAATAAATAAGAAATATCTGATATTGCGCTAGAAGAGTGGAAACATGGAGATCATGAGTTATATTCTCGGCAATGTGCAACAATTCATTGTGCTTGATGGATCGGTACTGAGGTAAGGTACCACCCTACTTTTAATGGTTTTGATTTTGTAGCTAATTTTATTAAATAAGTTGAACTGAATATTAAGAAATTCAAAGGATTCCTTTGATGGATGATTCCTTATAAGGTACTCCTACTCATTGGTGGGGAGCTCACTACAATCAGTTTCAAACTTGGGATTATGTTGAATATTATATGTTATGCCAATTCACTACACCTGAGAAGAATGTATATAATTCCTACTTATGAAGGTCATATAAATCTAAAAATTCATGTTAAGACTTTTGTTTATATTTTGAAGAAGGCCACATTTCCTATTGAGCTATGGGTACATTGGTTCGCGACACAATTTGGGAGCACTCCCCTAAGCATGGTTTCTGAAAGAAGAAATGAAGATATAAACACTAGACTAGGATGTATTGGTGTTTGAATTTTGTAAGAATTTCAATTTCTCGAATGAAGATGCATGGATTGCTGAAGTATTGAAGGAAATTAAGTGGTTTTTGTTCCTTATTGGGAGGCAACTTGCTGAGTCTTTTAGAAACTTGAGTCCTGGGATTGTACCTAAGTTAGGATGTCAAGAAGTAGTTTCTTGCAAAAAATTAAATAGGGAACCTAAAGTTTAAATGATTTACAAGAATTAAGGAACTGTTATTTTTAAATAATCTCAAGGAGAAATAAGCATTAAGGATGATCCTTTAAAATATGCCCCAAATTTGATGCCTTAAATGTTGCAAAAATATAACATTGGCTCTAAGGAAAATCCCAAACTCACATCTATTGGTGACTATTGGGATGAAAAAACTACTAAAAATATATTTGATTTACTTAGAAATTATGAGGACCTATTTCCTCCATTAGTTTTGTAGACATTGTATCAATGGATTCAATCTGATCATGTAATGTACTAAAAAAGATATTGAATCCTTATACTATATTTGCGGAATATAAAACACGATTTTTCAATCACATGAAAGTAAGAGAAAGAAGTAAATCAATCGCACAACACAAGATATTTCCTTGGGAAATAAAATGATCAAAACCCCTCTTTATCTATTCTACAATAAGCCAAGGAATCATGAAACAATACAATGCATTCCTTCTCACAAGAATCTACTTCACTTTACCAATCGTCTCATGCTAATCTATGTAAAATTGGAAAAACAATTAGCCAATTCCTTGCCTTCCTCCAGCTTGCCTTGCTCACACAATTCCTAGAGAAATAAATCAATATTAAATAGGAATTTCTATCTTCCTTTATTACACAATCCATCATGGGAATCCTCTGGCTTTATAACTACACCCGGGAAATTTGATAATAATACAACTGATAGTTATCTTCCCTTTAACCTTTGTCTCAACTAGGTATTCATTAGAATTTACATGCATGCAACTAATAATAGTTAATCATCATTTATATGATTGACCACTACTTTTTAATTAAATATAATTTATTTCACTAGACCTCTCACTAGCTCATCACTCAGTTAGAACCAGTTAAATTGATTTTAACTCAATTGATTTGATTTAACTGATTACACTCACACCATACTAGTGCATTAACTGCAACTAGACCCCCAAAATAACATAATCACTCTACATACCTCACCTTTGACCCTCAACTCAAAATTATTGAGCTAAATCATTCTTTTTGTCTTATTTAACTGATACAAGTTGTTATGAGATAAGATTACAAGTTATTGTCCAATTTATTTAAGGGAAAATTAATTTAGACACACATTTTCATGTTGTTTTTCAACACTCCATCTCAACAAGAAAGGGATTATTAGCTACCCCGATTCTGCTTCTGTGGTATTCAAATTTTCTATTTACGAGCACCTTCATCAATATGTCTACATCCTGATCATCTGTGGGGATGCATTGAAACAACATAATGCACCTCTGAATAGAATATATGAGATGGTGGTACCAAATATCAATATGATTGGACTTGTCATGAAATACCGGATTAACCGAGAGTTTTATGCATCTTTTGTTATCACAATGTATCACCATCGTATCAATCTGATGTACAAACTAACCAAAAAGTATCTTCCTCATCTAGATGGACTTGCACGCATCTTGACTAGTTTCCATATAGTCTACATCCGTTGAACTGAGTGCAACTGATCTTTGTTTCCTACTGCACCAAGAAATTGTTGTCGATCCTATGCTAAAGATGCCCCCTAATGTTCTCTTCCTATATGATGGACTTCTTGACTAGTCTGTATCGGTAAAGCATTGAAGCTTCACACACTTTGTCAGTCTATACCATAATCCATACTTTGTAGTGCCCCTGATATATCTCATAACATGTTTCCCCACCTTCCAAAAGAGCATGGTAGGCTTAACCATAGTTTTACTAAGTTGGTTAACTACGTATAATATGTTTGGTCGTGTTTTCGCCAAATACATAAGTGAAACCACATGCTGCTTGTAAACAATAATATCCATTACCTCACCTAAAGTAGCATCCTCCTTCCTCCAGTTTCGTGCAAGAGGAGTTTCCATGGGTTTTATGCCCTCCATTTGGAACTTCCTTAGAATCTCCTTGGCATACTTTCCCTAACATAAAAATATCTCCCCATCTCTTTAGCATATTTCCAAGCCAAGGAAATAATGCAAGAAACCCATTTCCTTCCTCTCAAACACTCTTGCAAGATCCTCCTTGCAAGAAGTTATGAGCTTTTCATCACATGTCAGTATAAGATTATCAACATAAAGTACAACAATAAAAATTCTACCATCAACCACAATATGATATAGGTTCACATCTTCTTCACTCTTTATGAAGCCCAACCCGGTGAAATATTTTTCGATCCTGGTGTACCAAGCATGAGGTGCTTACTTCAGCCCATACATTGCTCTCTTGAGTCTGCACACATGCGACTCCCTGTCGAAGGTCTCAAAACCTTCTGGTTGCTCAATGTACACTTCTTCCTCAGTAACTATATCAATAAATGCTATATTTACATCCATATGATATATCTTCTATCCCATATGCATTGAGAGTGAAAGGATGGATCTAATCGATGAGTATCTTGCAACTAGTGCAAAAGTCTCATCATAGTCAATCCCCACCACCTATGAGAAGCCTCTGGCCACAAATATAGCCTTTTATTTCTCCAAACTCCCATCTACTACTTGCTTCACCTTGTAGATCCACATGGATCCAACCATTGACTTCCCCACTAGTCCTGAGACCACTTCCCATGCACTGTTTCTACTAATGGATTCATAATGATCAACCATGGCATCAACCCATACTGACTACTACACCACTTTCTCAAAAGAGGATGGTTCTGTCAAAATACACTCACTCATAAGAGCCATGTATCTAGTATATCTTTCTAAGGACCTTCTCTACTTGTGCTGTGATGTAGGTTCACCTACATTCTCTGCCACATCTAGCATCAATCTGTTAGCCTCTCTCGTGCACTTCCTCCCATTTTTGGTGGATGGCTCTACATGAGTGCTTTTTGCCACTCTTTATTCCTCTGATTGTGGCTTCTCCACATACTAAGGTTCGTCCTGTGGAACTAAGAGTTCATATTTTTCATGCAAGTCAATCTCCCTCTCAAGGGATAATCACATGGCTTTCTCCTCATCAAATTTAACATCTCTCCTCACAACTCTCATCGTGTTTTCCGACAAATACACCTTATAGTTGTGCAGAGAATTAGTGTACACCAAAAATATCCCAGCCTTTGATGTTGGTTATAGCTTCTTCCTAGCATATTTAGTCACCTAGAAATAGAAAAATTTGCCAAAAATTTGAAAATATGAAACATTATGGTTTCTTAACTGAAAAATCCTCCTCTGGTGTACTCATGCCAAGTATCTCATGAGGATTATGGTTCTACATAAATAATCTTGTGTTTCATGCCTTTACCACAGATGCAATCATAGGAACTAATCATGTAACATATCTCATGCTGCTCCCACAATTGTTATGTTCTTTCTTTTTGCAACCGCTTTCTGTTGTGGGTTATGAGGTTCAATCAATTCTCTCTAAATTCCTTCTTTGGCGTAGAAATTCTAAAATAATTAGAGATATAATCACCACCATTTTTTATCCTTAGATCCATCACCTTCTTCCCTGTATCTTTCTCTACCATTTCTTTGAACTCACAAAACTTGGGGAATGTTTGATCTTTATTATGCATGAAGAAGATCCAACACTTTCTAGAAAAATCATCAACAAAAATCACATAATACCCATGCTTTGTTGTGGAAGCCATTGAGAATGGTCCACACACATTTGAGTGAAATCTCTCAAGGATTTTCATTGATTTGTTCTCCTTCTCATGAAAGGTGGAATTTTTATACTTCCCCATAGTACAACCCGTGCATGTGTCTCTCTATGCAAGTGTACCCTGTTGAGAATTTGGAAGGCTAATGATTAATTCAAATTCTCTTCTTGATAATTACTTGTGAGCTTACTTGAGTTACTTATTTCTTCTCTTACTTAGCTTAGTTTTTCTTTCATCAAGTCAATTACCAAAATACAAAAGACACAAAGTTAGGTTATTCGAGCCAAGGAAAAACCTCTCCCTCTTGGAGAGGAAAACCCACGACAAATTATTCTTATAGATCGTCAAATGACTAGTACCATGACCAAGACTCAGACCCTTGACCTGTGAATGCCTCCAAGTCCTTGACACTTCTTCTAACTATTCCTCCAACACTGATCCTTTTATTCTTCACCAATGTATAATGGCCTCCAATAGCTTTGAAGAACTCAGTCTCTAAGTTTATCTCGATATCCTCCCTCTTATCCTTTGCATGCACATCAGGTTTCTGCAATGTATACCTTCTTTCTTACCTCTATGATCTGCACTTGATCACTTCTTAAATTTGCATTTCATTCTTATTGAATTTCGCGCTTCATGACTGTTAGAGTTCAATTTTTTTCACTGTTGACACTATAGATTAAATCCGCATTCCTTTCTACCTGAAGTACGCACTGTCATCTCCTACAAACTGGAATTGTTTACCACTATGATCAACATAGGAATCCGCATTATCTTCTTGACCTTAACACTATTCCACTTCAGATAAATCCACACTTTATTTACTACATTTTTTCACAGAGGAATCTGCACCTCAGATCCACACATCAGCCACAGGTGAATACGAAATTGGTTAGACATTTTTACACTTGGAATAACATCATAATATGTCTGCATTGAAACCATGTACATGTTCTTCAAATTACACACTTTTTGTTATGTGTTAACTCAGAGAGAATCCACATTTTTTTATGTCGAAATGAGACACAATTCTAGGTCTATTTATAGTAGAATTACCTTTGTTTTAAGCTAACCATACAATCACTATTTAGGCTGAATTTAATCATAGATTTTGGGACAACTTCTCTAGTTGTTGGAGGCTGACTTTAGGAGTAGAATTGAGTAGATATTTCAACGTAGATAAAGGGAAATGTTGAGGGTCATTATGGGCCATTATTTCCCAAGGTCTTGGAGGAAATTCTTCATACTAAACACTTTGTTGTCATGACTTTTAATTAAACTTAAAAATATAAGACAAACCAAAATAGACATCAAGAATAAGTCTATTTACCTATAATAAAATCTTTCTCATGAAACCCATGAAGCAAGTAAAACAAAAATTACTTTTTATTATCTTTGTCTTCTATAAATTTGTAATTCAATAGTCAATATGAGGACTGGCCTAGTTACACTTTTCAACATACCCTTTGGAATCCATATAGAAATATGTTGCATGATCCTCAAAGAACTGTGTTGTCGATGACCCAACCTCCTGTGCCATAACTCACTGGTATTTCGGCTCACCACCTCATCTGCTTTACTTCTTAATGCTCTGCAACCATCTATATTAAGTTTGTAGAGGTTCTTCACATGAACCCCAATCGTGTTTACCTATCCTGTGGCTTTGTGATGAAGGAACACCTTTTTTTCACTGAAAACCAGATCATATCCAAGATCCCCAAACATAGCAACTGAAACTAAATTATTTTTCAAACCTGGTACATGCAAGAAATATTTTAATATGAAAGTTTTATGTGAATCTCTCTGGAAAGTAACTATACCAATCTCGACAGTGCTATACCTCCCGTCATCACCCATATCGATGTGCATTTGAAGATACTTCTCCTCCATGCTACTAAAAAATTATGTGTTTCCATTCATGTGGAAAGATGCTCTAATATCCAACTACCAGATAGATTCCATCACAATTGACACCATGCATGTGATGAGAGAGAAGTTCAACTAAAAAAGTGAGGCTAAAGCTTCACTCATTGCAGCTCCCAAATCCTTCTTTTTGTTCTTCTTCTTTTGTGGAAAATTTGTGGCATAGTGTCCATGATCATGACAGTTGAAAATTTTCACCTCGACATGTCTCACTTCCTTCCTTATTTTCTGGTGTTATATTTGGAATAGGACTTCTTCCCTTTCCCCTTCTTTTCCTTTCCAATGAAGGCACAATTTTCCTCATCATCAATCTTGGATGAGTACCCATCCTTGGTATTCCGTTGAAACTCTTATTGTACCAAATATGACCATAGTTGCTCCCAGTTTGGTAACTGATCCCTCCCATTCACAGAGTCCCTGTAACTATGCTAGCTCTTGGGAAGGCCTAGAAGTGATAGGCTCACCAAGTCATCATTAGCTATAGTAATCCCAACACTTCCAAGCTCATCTCGATATTGGGTGAAGTTGGTCAATTATTTCTAGACTGTGTCACCCTTCTCCATATTATTTTCCTGAGTTGTTCCTTGAGTGCCATTTTTCTTTGGTCACTGCTGCTTTGAAATAGATCTTTCAAGTCTTTTGACATAGAATATGGAATTTCCATTCCATGGAGACTTGAGAAAATATGATATTGAACTCCCTCTAATAATATCCTCCTTGCCTTTGCAACATTATTCCTCCATGCTTCATGTTGCGCGACATATACCTGATTGGGTTCAGGAATATCAGTATCAATGAACTCCTTCAACCAATTATCCTCCCATACTTCCTCCATCTTGTCCTTCCATGCAATATAGTTCGAATTTCCCTCAAGTGCATATTAGAGTCTGAAACTAGTGGACGACATCCTAGTCAACTGCCAGCTCCAAAGAATGTATCTGCAAATTTGAATATTGTTCAACCTAAAATCAATTTCTTCTCTACTATTGTGATTCGTGGCGCTCTGATACTATGTATAAATTATACCAATGGATTCAATCCTATCATTTAATATATTAAAACAAGATACTGAATCATTCTACTATATTTGTGGAATATAAAACATGATCTCTCAATCACATGCAAGTAAGAGAAAGAAGTAAATTAATTGCACAACACATGATATTTATTGGGATAAGAAACTACTCAAAACCCCTCCATCTATATTTTATAATAATCCAAGGAATCATGAAGCAATAAAATGCATTTTTTCTCACAATAATCTGTTGCAATCTAGCAATCAGCTCGAACTGATTTAGGCAAAATTGGACAAACACTTAGCCAATTCCTTGCCTTCCTCTAGTCTGTATTTCTCACACAATTCCTATAGAAATAAATCCATATTAAATAGGAATTTCTACCTTCTTTGATTGCACAATCCATCATGGGAATCTCATGACTTTATAACTGCACCCGGGAAATTTTCTAATAATACAACTGATAGTTATCTTCCCTTTAACATTTGTCTCAACTGGGTCTTCATCAAAATTGACATGCATGCAGCTAATAATATCGAATCATCATTTACCTAAATGATCACTACTTGTGAATTAAATATAATTTAAATCATTGGACCTCTCGCTTGCTCATCACTCACTTAGAACTAATTAAACTGATTTTAACTCAATTAATTTGATTTAACTAATAACACTCACACCACACTAGTGCATTAACTGTATCTGGACCCCAAAAATAATAGAATCACTTTTCATGCCTCATCTTTGACCCTCAACTCGAAATCATTGACCTAAATCAGTATTTATAACTTACTTAACTCTTACACATTTTTATGATATAAGATTACAATTTATTGTCCAATTTATCTAAGGGAAAATAAATTAGACACACATTTTCTCATCGATTTTCAACATTTTTCATAACTAAAAGGAATTAAAGGAGACTCGGGGGAGGTGAAAATTTATTTGAAGTATTATGCCAAACCAATAAAGCAGAATCCCTATCATTTGAAGCCAACAGTTAAAGAAAATGTTAAGAATGATATTGATAAGATGTTAAATGTGAGACTGATTTTTCCTCTTGATGAAGCCAATTGGATTAGAACCATAGTTATTGAGGATAAGAAGGATTCAAATGATATAAGGGTTGATATGGATTAATGAAACCTCAATAATGCCTATTTCCATGATATTTTCCCAACTCCCTTTCAGTGATGAAGTTTCTAGATAATGTTTCACATCAAGCAGCTTACTCATTTAGCAATGGGATTCTAATGGCTAGTTTGGTGAATGACACTCTAATGAAGCACTACGATGCCCACTAAATTGATGTGGTTTTTATTTTTGTCTATTTTGGAGCATAATTTAGGTCTTATATTAGTATTTGGTTAGGTTTTACTCCAAATTTAGTTGTGTTAGTATTGTGTGTGGAGCTCGATTATCTTCTTTGTTTAGATGTATTGCCACGTCAAACACATATTCTTAATAGGGTGACAATGTTGCCCACTGTTTGATTGTCATCAGAGGGGTCCAAGGGGGTGTTATAGCATCATTTCTCACCTTCACATGATTCACGATTGCTTTGATGGTTTTGGGCACCCATTCCTACAGACTTGGACAAATTCACTTAAAAACAGTGTAAAAATCCCCATACGCGACTATGCCCGTACTTTTCCGCATGTATACGCGAGTCCAGCAAGAATTTTTCGCGTATGCCATTAAAAATGATTAAAAAATATATAATTATTCCCTATTTTCGGGCTGGGTTGATGGTTACTCAGGTAGTTTAACCACCCCAGCACGTGGCCAACTATTTCCAACTGCTGAAACTACTTGGAGGGAGTATAAAAATCCCTCATGTGTATGGCCTAAGGGAGAGAGAGATAATTATTGATATTATACTCTGTTGGTATTCCCTATCCAAGTCTGATTCCCCGTGCCTCCTGCACTTTCCTAGTTCATTATAGGAAAGCCTTGTTTCCTTGAGATACACATCCCTTTATATGTTATCTCGTATGCACTCATTTGGAAGGAGTCTTAGCGAGGCAAGGGCTGGACGGATCCGGACGACGGTCTGCGAAGGCCTTGGAAGGATCGGGTGATCTCTCCACTTACTTTTGTACGTACTATTTTTATAATACAGAAGTATCATGCTGTTCCCGAAGTAAACGTGTTAGTGTATGCTTATATGTATGTGGAAATTGTTATTTAAGCATTCATTATGATTTATTTAATGTTTTATATGAATCTCACTAACATTTTAAGAGTAGATATATCTTGTACAACAGGTCCTTTGCTTGTTTCTTCTTGTCTTTCGGGTTAAGAAGGAAGGACGGTTCTTTGGGGGATTTTGAACCTTTGAACCTTGCGGGATCTTCTTCAACCGTAGGACCTACGGGTAACTTTCTCATTCTACTCTATTTAGTTTTTCTAAACGTGCATGATTGTGTGAGTCCTTCTTAAGTAGCATACCCCTGCTCTGTGGAGGTTGTAACCCAACGAACCTCTAGGGTGATATTTCCCGAAACAGAACTGGCGACTCCGCTGGGGATCAAATTCTTTGATTCTCCTGTTGGGTGGTTTTCAAATGGGTTTGGTAAGATTCCAGAGTTTAACTTTCATTTACGGTCCGGTTACTTTTTACGGTCGGTTTGAAGTCCTGGTTTCTTTGGCTTGTCCTTTTTGTTTCATTACTTACCTTTGCATACGCAGCCTTTTTTTACGCACACGATCGCGTATACACGCAGTTTGTCTAAAGGGACCCGCGTATACACGAGTTTCCCTTAGCACGAACGCGTATGCCTTCAGTTGCATAAACTGTGAAGTAGCGTATACCTAGGCGATTTTCAATTTTTTGGGTTTCTTGACTTTTGGTCCTTTTTAGGGCATGGATACACATTGTTTATACGGTGTCTTTGTACTCAGCAGTGTGAAGGAAGTGGTTTCGTGTCTTTTCTCTCTTTCGTTTGATTGAAAACTAGTCTTTTTGGCAAAGTGTTGTTTCTGGTGCTGGCACTTCTGGATTGAGTTCCAAGATCACTTTCTGAGCATTCTTGGTTGTTCCGCTTTATTAGAACAGAGAACTTCTGCTCACTTACTCGCTCTTATCTTTGTGTTGTGCTTTGCATTGCGATTTTTGCTTCATTTTTGATTGGTTTTCTTGAGTTCCATAGGCTAGGTTTTGTTGCAACTTTTGAAGAGCTTTTCTTGCTTCTTTGGAGTCTTTGTTTGCGACGAGTTTTCACTATTTGTCTAGGCTGAGTGGCTGAGTTTTCTGGTCTTCTTTTGCTCTATTGGTCTTGCTACGAGTTAGCTTTATAAGGTTTGGGAGCATTATTGAAGTTTGTGCTTGAAATTCGGTTTTGTTTGGTTTGGATTTTGATAGTTGTGCTTGGTCTTTTCGAGCTCTTTCTTTATAAAACAAAAAAAGCTCAAAAAACATTTGCTTTGCTTTTTGTTTTTGCATTTCAAATGCTTAAAAAACATTTTCACTTGTTATTTTCTTTTGTTATCGCATTTTCATTTTCGTTTGCTACAACTTTTGAAGCTTTTGTGAGGTTTCTTGCTTTTAGTTTTTGGCTTAATTTTGAGGAGGAGTTGTCATTTGATTTCTTCTTCTCGTTTTTAAGAGTTCTTGATTTCGAGAACTAGCTTTTTGGGCAACCAAAGAAGAGTTAAAACTGAAGGACTTTTTGGGAATTTCACTCTGCTTTAAGAGATTTGCATCTTAGGATTTGCATGCTTGTAATGATTTGCATTAGGTGCATTTAATCATTTAGTCAATTTCATAGTTTTTGTGAGTATGAGTTTGCTATTTGAAAAGAAAAAATAGAATTTTTAGTCTCGTAGAACCTGTATAGAGATTGCTCTTCATCGAAAGACAAATAACTGCATTCGCATGTAGTTAAGTTTTTATTAATTTCTTTTGCGTCAAAACACCATAAGTTTCATCTCCATATCCTTGTGACTTAACATAACATCCATTAAAATAAGCGATTTAATCTAAAATCAACCAGCAAGTTTTCTAAGTGTCAATCACCAACTAGCTAGTTTGTAGGGCCTTGGAATAGGTGAGTGGAGAGTTAACTCTCCAAGGCCACTCAAAAAAACATAGAAGTTGATTAATTGAGCGAAATCCAACTCCGTTAGGTGGACCGGGAAAGCTCTCATCTGAGAGTCAAGCGCGAGGGGAAGTGAAGGTTGAGAAGAGGGATACCCCCCCTCTGATTAGCTGAATCTGACCTCAAGACCGTTCCGCGCCGATCTGATTGGTGTCCATAGTTGCCACTCCTAGGTTCCACACGGGTGACTGCGGGGGGGAATACCCGTGGTACCTGAGGCAGATGTCACATCACTTTCAGCAGTACTTCTGGGGGGTGCCCTTGCGAAGCTTGGGTCCTTGAGCCGTCAAAGGCTGTCGTTAGGAGGTCGGCGTAACTGTTTCTGATACCTTCGCTAGTTGTTCTGGGCCCTAATCATCCCAGACTGCTTTCGGGAGGTCCTATACTTCGCTTTCCTGTATTTTGGTGTCCGGTCCTCATCACCCGGAGAAAAAATACTTGGAGGCTGTTTGCTTGACTGTATCTCAGGGATTTTTATTTTTAGTGAGTGCTCTTTGCTCCTAGCTTGCCTAGCTTTTCACTTTTTTGAGTCTAATTAAAATCTATAAAAGTGGCTGATCAAGCGCCTCGACGATCGAGGAGAATCCGGGGGTTATCTCCCGAGAGTCCAGAGTCTTCTTTGAGAAGGCATAGGAGTGATTTAGCAGGTGGTTACCACCCTGTGACGTCTGACGCAGTGGAGAGAGATCCTCCACAAAGCTATGAAGGTTTCATAGTTGATTCTGGTGTCGGTTCCGAGAGGAGCATTCCGCTCACCTCGCGAGTTCTTTTTCCTCAGGAAGAAGATTTTCAAATTGAAGATATACCTGAGCCTCCTGCTACAGGTCCATCTCCTCTTCCTCCTGATTATCTGTTTGTTGTTCAGTACATCGGACCGGAGTCTGAGAGACCGCCGGATCTTCCGTATCATTCTTATCTTTCGATGGCCACGACTGGGAACGCGGCTTTTGTCGTGAGTGCTGCAGGCATTCAGACTCCTGCTTCTGTTGAGGCAGGGGGCACTATTGCTTCATCTTCAATTGCTTCTAGTGCTGTTGTGCTTGGCTCTGGGTTCACCAAAGTACATGCTTCTCATTCTGGTCCCTTCTGTTCAGGGATGTCCATTAGTGGAAATCCCTCTTTTTCCTTTTCTGCTGCTTCAGCTGGATCTACGCCCATGTCTAACATGGCTAGTGGATCAGCTTCGTTTCAAGGTTTCCCCTTTGGGACTGGACATATTCCCAGTTCCAATCCTTCTTTAGGGTCATTTCCGTTTACGTCCCAGACCCAGAGTTTCAACCCTTGGTCTGGGGGGCAAAGTTCAACTACTTTTATGGGATGGAATCCTATCTTTACTATGGCTGGGGCAGGGAACCAGTTCTTCGCAGGTCATCAAGGGAATGCTTCTTTCCCTTCATCGAGTGCTTATCAGACCTTTTCTCCTCTGTCTAAATGCTTGGAACCCCTATCAGGGGCTCTCCTCTTCAATTAATACTTCAGCTGGGGGAACTGGTCTGGGCTTTGGTAACTCGTCGTGGGGAGGAGTTTCTTATCCGTTTTCTACGAGTCCTTTCTGGCAACCTGGTGCCTCATCAAATCTAGACAATTCTTTTCAGAATGTTGGGAATCCATCCCATCAAGGGTGGAATCCTCAGGCTCCGCCTCACTTACCTTTTCTGGCAACGTTGGCACCGGATTTGTGAGGATGACTAATGACCCAATCGTTGCCTAGTCGGTGGCCTCCGGTCCCGAACAACATGAGAAATTCCAATAGTTTGAAGGTAAGAAGAATGAAGAGGATCCGGCGGACCACATCACCACTCCACTTATTTCACTTATGAGTGCTCTTGAGATACGATCGATGATTCGATTAGGTTGAGATTATTCAACGCACCCTAACGGAAATCTTGCAAAATGTTGCTCATCGACTCAGGGGCGGTTTCGCTAAATTTGGGGGGAGCGTTTGTCACATTCTAAACCATTTGTGTTGCACATCGGATATAGGCAGGACCAGAAACTCATTATTTAAGCAGGATGATGCCACTCACATTTCTGATCACATTCAGGAATGGAGGAGAAGGAAGAGGATTATCAAAGCTCATATTCCAGGTGAATTCCTTCTCGAGTGGTTTTTGCAGTCTCTGCAGTCAGATATTTCAAAAGATGTATCCCTATCTGGGGTATTTTCGGAGGAGCAGGCCATTTTTAGGGCCCAGCAGTTAGAACTGATCTATTCTCAGTCTAGGGTACTTTATAAGTATTTGCCCAATGCTCCTCACTCCAAATTATATTTTTTGAAAACTAAACCTGGTCCGCATGGTGACGGGCTCGTCGGATCGGTCAATAGTGGTGCAGCCAGCCTGCTTTCTCAACTACAGCAGTTGTCTTTACAATCTGCTCCTTCTAGCCAGGCTGTGTCTGCTGATTCATCACCTTCCCAGTCTTTGTCCATAAATGCTGTCCAAACTTCTGATCCCAAAGGAAATCAACAATCCGATCGGAAGAAGAAGGGACAAAATAACAAGAAGAAGGGCAAGAACGGGAAGGGCAATGCAAATAAAACCAACGAGCGTGTTGGTGAGGGTCAAAAGGAGAAAAAGAAAGTGAAGTTTCCATGCAAGCTTTGTGCTGGAGACCATCTCACACACCTTTGCCCTAAAATTCAGGATGCTCAGCGCTTGTTAGCTCAGCAGGGTTCTTCTAGTTCCCAGGCTGTGTTAAAAAACCCTTTTCCCCAAGGGCAGCAATTAGTTGTTGGCGCGAACCAAAATCCTGGGGCTTCCTCTGGGGGCACCCAGGAAGGGGAAATTCCATCGAACATTTTTATGATGAGTGCTCACGCGGATATCGCTACGAGATCCCGTGACTATGGTGGAGAAGAGTCTTCAAAAGCTAAGGAAGTTCCTGATGCTACTGAGCCGCTTCACATCACGAAGCCTACTGTTGAGTCTATGCCTCGAATGCCAAAAGAATCTTCTAAGTGGTCAACGATTAATCCGAATGCGAGGGCTGCCCAGAACTACTCGATTGTAGAAGATCTGGCGCAGAGTCCTTGTGCTATGTCAGCTTTAGAGGTACTCCAGTCTTGTCCGACTCAGCGCAGTGCTTTGCTCACTGCCATTGGGGCTATTGATCTGAAAAATTCTCTTCTGATTACTTTTGATATGAATAATTTTAAGAAGAGACTTCCTCATCACATGGCTTTCCATATTAAATCGTCGTATCGGAAGTGCAATATCTTTCGAACGGTTGTTGATGAGGGTGCTTCTACATGCGTGATGTCTCTCGCATGCTGGAAGACACTTGGATCTCCCAAAGATGTTCCATCTAGCACTGTTCTTACTGCGTTTGATGGTCATTCTCACAGACCCCATGGTATTGTCCCGGCTTTGCCCATCTGTGTTGGGGGCAAAACTGTTGATATAGAGGTTGAGGTAGTAGATGTAGCCTTGGACTACAACCTTCTGTTGGGGAGGAACTGGATTTATGAGATGGATACCATTGCATCCTCATTATTTCAAATTGTATGTTTCTCCCACGAAGGGAGGATCGTTACAGTGGATCAACTGGACTGTCCTCCTGTAGACCTGAATGCGTCTTCTGACTCATCTGTTCCTAAGTTGGACAATACTAAGGCGCCTGTTGAGAATCTAGGAGTTGGAATGTATTCTTCCCTGATGGGTAATTTCTATCTTCCTCCTCCTACAGTGCATATTAATGCTATTTCATCCTCCAAGGTTCCCCTTCGAAGAGAGTTCTTTGGAACTCATTATTTTTCGGACCCTTGGACCTTACCTTCCCCTACTGCCACATTAGCAGAAGGTTAAGTGGGTGGAATGGCATTTCCGATTTCTACAGCTGAGATTGCATATCAGTCTATTGTTGACACTGCAGAATCCGTTCCATCTTCTCTTTCACCGGAAGAGTTGGATGGTGATGTGGCCCCAGCTTGGACGCTTAGTTCTTCTTCGGCCCAGGATTTCCTTGATACCACTCTTCCATCTGAAGAGGTAATCCTGGAAGCCATGACTGGTATAGATAGACCGTGGGATGATTTGCATCATCGGTCTTACTTCCTACCTGACTTAAGCGAAGTTGAAACAAGTTTTCCAAGTCCTCAGCCTCCTGGACCTGTTCACCCAGTCTGGAACCCTTTAGCACCAGCACAGGTTTATGCTGAAGGGAACATGGCTGTGATCTCTCCTACTATCCTAGTGAACATTTCCAGGGATCCCAATATTATCAAGAATGTCTTCATTGGAGCTGAATGTTCCCATGAAGAGGTTCAAATTTACACCGAGCTCTTCAAAGAGTATAGGGATGTATTTGCTTGGTCTTATGAGGAAATGCCTGGCATAGACCCATCTATCGTCCAGCATGAGATCAAGACGTATGAAAATGCTAAACCAGTCAGGCAAAAACTTCGTCTGGTCAATCCTAGGAAGGCAGCAGCTATCAAAGCTGAAGTTGAAACGCTGCTTAAGGCGAGATTCATTTTCCCAGTTCCTCTGACTGAATGGGTTTCAAACCCCATTCCTGTAGATAAAAAGCAAGGAATGATTCGAGTGTGCATCGATTTCAGAGACCTAAATAAAGCATGTCCTAAAGACAATTACCCCACACCATTCATCGATCAGATCATTGATGAGTGTGCCGGTAACGAGATTTTCTCCTTCATGGACAGTTTCTCCGGATATAATCAAATTACTATCCGTCCTGAAGATCAACATAAGACTACATTTATTTGTCCCTGGGGTACATTTGCATACAAGAAAATGCCTTTTGGTCTTAAAAATGCTAGAGCTACCTTTCAGCGGGCCATGTCTTACGCCTTCCACGACATCAATAAGATTATCGAGGCATACTTAGATGATCTAGCTGCTCATTCTCGAAAGAGGATGGATCATCCTGGTCACCTCCGGCAAATATTTGAAAGATGTCGTTTTTATAAGATTCGATTGAATCCGAACAAGTGCGTTTTCGCGGTTACATCCGGTCGGCTATTGGGATTCATTGTGTCTAGGGAAGGGATAAGGGTAGATCCCTTCAAGGTTGAGGCAATACTTCGGTTGCCTCCCCCGTCTTCAATCCGTCAGCTTCAAAGTCTCCAAGGGAAGTCTAATTTTCTTCGGAGGTTTATCGTCAACTATGCTGAGATTACAAAGGGATATATGAGACTGTTAAAGAAAGGAGTTCCTTTTCTTTGGGATGACTACGCTCAACGCTCATTTGATGCCTTGAAAAAGGCATTGACCTCTGCTCCTTTACTGAGTCCACCTGATTATAGCAGAGATTTTCTTTTGTATCTGGAAACAGCAGAATCTACCATCGGTATGGTTCTGGTTCAGGAAGATGATGCTCTTGCAGAGCATGTTATTTACTACCTTAGTCGAGGACTGGTAGAACCTGAACTGCGATACACTCCGATAGAAAAATTAGCCTTAGCAGCAGTTCATGCTGTGCAGCGACTCCGGCATTACATTATTCTTCGCAAAACTTATGTCTTGGCAGATGCTAATCCATTTCAATTTGTCCTCAGCAGGCAAGTGATTGGGGGCAAATATAATAGATGGATTGTGATTTTACAGGAATTTGATCTTGAGTTCATGTCTGCCAAATCCAAGAAGTCATTAGTTTTTGCGGAATTGATCTCCGAGTTGCCCTGTGGAGAAGAGATGATCTATGATGAGTCCTTTCCGGACGAACACTTGTTTCTTATCTCTCCACGGGATCCTTGGTACGGGGATATCATTGTGTATCTCCAGACTGCGAAGTTTCCCTCTACTTTTTCGAAAGATGAGCGTCGTAAACTGCGTCACTTGGCCAAGAATTATTTGATTATTGGTGATGCTTTGTACCGTCGAGGGGTTGATTCAATCCTAAGACGTTGCTTAACTTTCGAAGAAGCTGAGGCTGTGCTCAATGATTCTCACAGTGGAGCTTGTGGGGGTCATTTATCTGGGCTTGCTACAGCCCAAAAGATTTTGTGTGCTGGATACTTTTGGCCCTCGATTTTCAAAGATTGTATTGAATCGGTCAAGAAGTGTCATCCGTGTCAGGTTTATACTTGAAAAATGTGCGCTCATCCAGCTCCGCTTTTTCCAGTCGTTACTGTCGGACCCTTTACAAAGTGGGGTTTTGATTATACTACTTGTAACCCACCTTCGGCAAAATGTCACAAGTACATTATCGTAGCAGTAGACTACTTTACGAAGTGGGTCGAGGCTATGCCTACTTTTGGGAACGATGGTGAGACTGCAGCTTTGTTCCTTTTCAACCAAGTTATCGCTCGTTTTGGTATTCCTAGAGAGATTGTCACTGACCATGGCAGTCATTTTCAGAATAGTATGATGGCTGAGTTGGCTCTCAAATTGGGTTTCCGGCAGGAGCATTCATCTCCATATTATCCTCGGGCCAATGGGCAAGTGGAAGCCATGAATAAATCCTTGAAGAAAATTCTTCAAAGGACAATTGATAAACATAGATCCAACTGGCATATTATGCTATATCCTGCACTTTGGGCATACAGGACGTCAGTGAAAACTGCAACTGGCTTTACTCCGTTTCAGTTAGTGCACGGGGTGGAATCCGTATTTCCTATTGAATGCGAGATTCCTTCTCTTAAATTAGCTGTTGAACTTCTTCCTAACACTTCTAGTCTGGCAGAACGACTTCTTCATCTGGAACATCTCGATGAGCAGCGTCGAGATGCCGCCACGATGAATGAAGCGCATAAAAACCGAGTAAAGGTTCAGTACGATAAGGCGGTCAAGCCTAGGGTCTTTTCGGAAGGCGACCTTGTGTTGGTCTATGCCCAAGAAAAGGATGCCCTGGGGGCAGGAAAGTTTAAATCGATGTGGTATGGCCCCTATATCATTAAAAAAGTCCTTAAGAAAGGAGCATATACCTTGGTTGACTTCGAAGGGAACGAGTTGCCGGAGCCCCGAAATGGGCTCTATTTGAAGAAGTATTATGCCTAGGCTTTGGCCTGGCATCTTGCTTTTGTATATAGTAGTTTTTGCTTTGTACATATCTGATTGATTTTCGATTTTTGATGAGGTGGTGATGTTTTTTTATCTGCTTTGGCAGGTTGTGTTGGATGTCATGAGTCATTTTGGTTTCGCCGATGGTGCTAGTAGACACACCCGGAACTTAGCTTCCACGGCTTGGGTGCTTCATTATCCATCCGGTCAGCTGTTGGTATCAAGAGGGGTCTGCATTGGTCCTACTTCCAATAATATAGTAGAATACACTGCAGTTATTCATCTACTCTCGGAGGCAATATCTTTGGGTGTTGATTCGTTGGTAGTTTTCTTGGACTCCCAGCTGGTGGTGTTGCAGTTGAACAACACTTATCGGGTACGAGATCCATTTTTATTACGATTGTTCTTGAGGGTACGTTTGTTACAAAGGTCATTTCAATTTTTAACGTTCATTCATATTCCTCGAGCTGACAATTGGTTTGCTGACTCATTAGCTAATCAAGCATTAGATTGGCACATTAATCATTCCATACAATAAATTTTTAATCATAAAAAACATCATACATTTGATACATTTATCACATCACATCAAATATCGCTGTATATATATCATCGGAGTGTCAAAAAACTTTACAAAATTTGGATCCATAATCTCATACAAAACTTGGGCTTATGCCCCATCATGTTCAGTCTCAAAAAGAATATACAGTCATCTAATATATAATATCTGTCTACTCCTGAGGTCCCTGCCCAGAAGTCGTGTTCCTATAGAACGTAACTGCAGTGGCAACTCGGCGAAATAGTCTAACCCAGTCTCGGGGCACTCCTACCACCTGTCTCTGGATGGATTCCGGTAGATACTCCACAGCAGCCATAGGGATTTGGCGGGTTAATCCCTCCAAGTTTCTCTGCACGGCCTGGAGAGTCCTATCTGAATCCACAGTATCCGCTTCGCCTCTGCGGCGCTTATGGCGTGGTAGGCCCTCAGGACGAACTGGTCCAACATCTGAAACATGATCATTTTTAATTGTCAGTTATTATGAATCCAATCAAAAACATGTTTGTTTTTCATTTTTTCATACATATTTGAAAAAATCCAAAAAAAAAATCATATAAGTCAAAAAAAAATTTGCAAACTTACCGACTCCTCCCCATGCCGTGCCTGGTGGAAGAACTAGATCCGGATCTCCACGAAAGTCCATCCCGGCATAGGGATAGTCGTCCACTATGATGATTTGTTCTCCCCACCAAAGGAAGAACTCATCATCCCATGTGGTCCGGGGTACCTCACTACCCCCCAGTCTCTTCATCATGTCTGCCCAACGGGCAATTCTTGGGTCCCGCAGGCTACTGATAATAGAGATAACTTTGGGTCTCAAAGCTAGAATCTTCTCAAAGAAGAATGTTGTCAAAATTGTACCATAGCCAAAGTGTTTAGTCTTTGCTTGGTGAATGGAGGTCAACTGTTGTTTCATGTTCAGTAAAAGGGCTGTGCACCAATCATAAACATGAGTCAAACACTCTACAGCTATGCTCATTTGCGTCCTGGACGCCTGATGTAGAGAGGCGGATCCTGCCACTCTGCTGATGGTGAAAAGGAGGATTTTCATGTGCAAATCCCTCACATATTTAATGGCAATCTGCGTTCCAACCTTTTTGGAACTCGGTACGCAATACACGTGGACATAGTCTTCCACGGTTAACCCTCCCAGGGGCTTCCCGTGCAAGTCTACTGGTTCTCCCCTCCGGGAGAGTCCAGTAATGAAATATATGTCTTCCACTTCAATGCGTATTGGCATCTGATCAATAATGAAGCAATCCTGATTTGGTTCCCAGTAATTTACGAGCATTTCTAGCAACCGCACATTGCTTTTCATATTTGGCATCTTGAAGAATTTGAACAATCCGCAATTCCGAAGGATATTTTGCGCTGCGCGATCCTGCATGACCTCTTGGTCTATTGCGCTATGCTCAAGTTCCCTCCATGAGATTGTCATCTTGTCAAATTTCATCAAATTATGCATTAGCCATGCTTTTTTGCATTCGGACCTGCGCATACGCGGCTTTTCCTTTGCACAGTCGCGTGTATACGCGAGTTTCCTTTAATGAACCCGCGTATGCGCAAGTCCGTATATTTTAGCAAGGATTTTAAAGATAAAAATCACTTAATTTTAAATTCCAAACAGACAAAATGAATAAACATGATGATTTAGGAGCCTACCTGAAGTTTCGGCGCGTTTCGACGGTCGGTTGTTCCTGATTTGACGAAAGAAGTTTTTTTCTCCAGAGCACTTTTTTCCAAATCAGCAATGCAATAATGAACCAAATATGAGGTAATTTGTCTATTTATGGCTAAAAAATTGAAAATTTTCGCAAAAATTCCTTATGCTTATTTTTTCGATCTATCTTAAGCTGCATAACCCGGTTGCTTGGAAGTGCCCAGTTTGGTATGTTTTCAGGTACATTTTGACGATTTTGAGTTTTTTCTCGGTTTTTTATCCATGATTTCCGACTCTTCACGGCAGGTATATGATCTTCACTGGCATATAGGTTAGAGAAATCACTTTCCGTTGCATCTTGCATACTAGCCTCCATACTGATCACTTGCCTTAGGGTCGATCCCATCAGGTTATGAGTATTACACCCATTTCACTCGCCGATTATTTAATCATGACTTGATGGTAGAGCCTTCCTTTACATGGGCTTCCTAGTTAGTTCCTCACTATCACTTGTTTCCCATGCTGCGTTTTATGTAGGCTTGGGAGTCCTCTTTAGTCCCGCCATGTCTTATGTGTTGAAGCTTCATTCTTCTTCTTCATCACTTATCATTTTTTCTGGCTTTTACCCTAGAGGCTCCCTGGTGTCGTTAAGTTGTATTACTGCATTGCATATTGGCTACTTGTTTATCTTGGCCTTTAGCCGGCTTCATTTGGACTCGATGTTTAAGCCAAATTTTGACCTTGACTCTCTGTACAAGTTAACCATTGCATGCACTTAGCTATCACGACTTGACACCTTTTTACCCATGGATGGAACGTTCCTCTGAGTATCGCTTACCAGTTTTCGCCACCTTGCATTGAGCATAGGATTGTTCCAATCCCAGGAACTAGTGCATTTGATTTTTTGATACTCGTTCTATCCATTGTACCATAGCATTCTTTTATTCTTTTTCAGGCTTATTATATGAAAAAGACAAAAAAAATCAAATATAACAAAAAGAGCGGGAACGGGATGTATCTTCATTGTTTTGATGGCAGTACAGAGTCAGTTTGTCACCCTTGAACAAAGCACATTTACTTATATATATCTCCTACATTTGGGATGGTTTTAGTTTTGACCTAGGTTCAGCCTTTACCATGTTTCACTTGTCAGTTCTCCCCCGGTTGGTTATCTCTTCCAATCATATGGAGAGTTTGTTATGCCTCCTGCAAGACAGACTTATACAGTGTCACTTTTTACTGCCATGGTCATCACAGAGTCGTGCTTTTGTTCAAGGGAAGTCTAGCCTGAGTCGGCCATTCTGCGGTGTCTCTTGACTCATTATTCGGTCGGCCTTCCCGGTCTTGTCAGTATCATGTTCTATCACATCAGATGTTTTGATCTTCTGCTCGTGCTGGTTTGAGAAGGTCCCCATTGACTTCTTGCCGGCGGGTTTGTCTCTTATCGACTACGACACATTACTCTGAGAGCAAGCCTAGAGCCGCACCTTGGGCCTATTTCCATCATTGATAGGTGACCTCGTGCTTAGCATTTGATCATCATCATGGGTCTTTGACTGAGTGGTTTCCCCTGTGTTCGACGTCAGCACACATTATCACACTTGGGATTCGTGCAGTACCTTGATTTCCATTTGACCCTATCGGTGGATTTCTCGCCTCTTTGTCAGCTTTCATTATTGGTTGGTTCAGAGGGTTTCTTCCGTGCGCTAGCTTCATCTTGTGCACGTCGGAAACGTACTTCGGTTTTGGTTCCATCACTCTACTTCGTCCGATTCCTTCCAAATCTTGGCCTGCGGGTTACACTCGCACTGGACTGATGTGGGATGCCTTAATGCCTTCCTTCCAACAGATCTTTTCCCATTGACTCCGACTCATTGCTCTGGGAATAAGGTCTAGAGTCTTTTTGTCAGTACCTTAGGGTTTGCAGTCATCAGTGGCAGACTCTTCGCTATCGACAGTGGGATTCATCATTGCCTCCTGATTGGTAGATTCTTTCAAGTGTTCGACTTCAACTCATTCATTCGCACTTGTTAGATTGTACTGGGGCACCTTGACGCTCATTTTCATTATTGGTGGGTTGTCTCGTGTTGGTTAACGGTATACATTATTGACCGGTAATCCAACGATTTCTCACATGGTCGACTTCAGCTCATTTATTCCCATTGTGTAGAATTGTGCCATAGTGATCGGTGAAGACCTCGGGTTGCATCAACATGTTTCGGTTCACTTTTGACAGTCCTTTCAGTATCTGCCAGTGATGCCGTCTACCCTTATATGTTGCAATTCAGCACAGCAGCATCTTATATGTTGGTCCCCGAGTTGCGTGATTGTACCGTTTGATCCACCTCTTATGATCCGGTACTTGGAGATTTAGTTACTTATTTGATCAGACATCCAGTTGCACCATCTTTGATCAACTTTCTATATGTGATACTTGGACATTGATTCAGACTTATACTTCCCGGCCATGCTCAGATGATTCATTGTGTATTTTCAGTTCAGCTATACTTGTATACATGTTGGATCTATTCACTACTTTCTATATGATGTATTTTTGACTGAGCATGGGTATGCCCGCCTCAGCATGAGTTGACTCTCTTTTTTCTTTCATTGGTTTTTGGCAGGCTGAAATCTGGTGAAGTCCTCTCTTGTCCTTGCGAAGTTCTTTCTATGTGCATAATACATTTCGGCCATCATGTACCCCTTCTGACCTCATATATTGGGGGGCATCTGTTATAGCATCATTTCTCACCTTCATATGATTCATGATTTCTTATATGGCTTTGGGCACCCATTCCTACAGACTTGGACAAATTCACTTAAAAACAGTGTAAAAATACCCATACGCGACTATGCCCATACTTTTCCGCGTGTATACGCGAGTCCAGCTACACTTTTCCGCGTATGCCATTAAAAATGATTAAAAAATATATAATTATTCCCTATTTTCGGGCTGGGTTGATGGTTACTCAGGTAGTTCAACCACCCCAGCACGTGGCCAACTGTTTCCAACTGTTGAAACTACTTGGAAGGAGTATAAAAACCCCTCATGTGTATGGCCTAAGGGAGAGAGAGAATTATTGATATTATACTCTGTTGGTATTCCCTATCCAAGTCTGATTCCCCGTGCCTCCTACACTTTCCCAGTTCATTATAGGAAACCCTTGTTTCCTTGAGATGCACATCTCCCTATATGTCATCTCGTATGCACCAGTTTGGAAGGAGTCTTAGCAAGGCAAGGGCTGGACGGATCCGGACGACGGTCTGCTCGAAGGCCGTGGAAGGATCAAGTGATCTCTCCACTCGTTACTTTTGTACATGCTATTTATAATACAGAAGTACCATGCTGTTCCCGAAATAAACCTGTTAGTGTATGCTTATATGTATGTGGAAATTTTTATTTAAGCATTCATTATGATTTATTTAATGTTTTATATGAATCTCACTAACATTTAGAGTAGATATATGATGTACAACCAGTCCTTTGTGCTTGTTTCTTCTTGTCTTTCAGGTTAAGAAGGAAGGACGGTTGCTGGGGGTTTGAACCCTGCGGGATCTTCTTCAACCATAGGACCTACGGGTAACTTTCTCATTCTACTCTATTTAGTTTTTCTGAACGTGCATGATTGTGTGAGTCCTTCTTAAGTAGCATGCCCCTGCTCTGTGGAGGTTGTAACCCAACGAACCTCTAGGGTGATATTCCCCGAAACAGGGGGTGCCATGAAAACCTTTTGGAGCCTTGTCTCCCCTCCCCCTAGCACCCCCGAAGCTAAAAATGGATGTAAATTTTTATTGTAAAATATTGTAATTTTGTAGCCAATCTGGGCGTTTCATTAGGTAGATGATATAACGATAGAATTTATGTTTAATTTAGGGTTTTTTTTCCCTAGAAAGAAACCCCTCTATTTTATGAGGGAATTGTATTGCGGCTATGTATTATAAGTATATTCTGAGTGAGAAATAGAAAGGGGGACTGTATGACAGAGTAGATGATATTACAACAAATCTGTTGCAGATTGTGTCTCCTCATTTTACTGGATAATAAAACAGAAGGACTCATTGTTTCCATGGATGTAGCCCAAGTTGGGTGAACCACATATATTTGTGTCTCTCTTGTTTTATATGTTATTTGTGTGTTTTTGTTTCAACCTTATGCATATTTTATGTGTTCCATTCCTATGTAATATATAATTTTCTAACAAATGGTATGAGAGCCGAAGGTTTATTTGGCTGATAAACTCGCAGGAAAGAAGGGTTCTTGGTTCGAGTGGGAGAAATGGAGGAAAATGGTAAGTTTAGGGTAGATAAATTTAATGACAAAAACTACCCATTGTGGAAGATGCAGATGGAACATTATATGTATCAAAAATATCTATACCTACCATTGAGTGGAAAAAAAATGAAGTCGTCGAGTATGATAGACGAAGAATCGGATATTCTCGACAGAAAGTCACTTGGAACAATACAGTTGTGCTTGGCGGTGTCAGTAGGCTTCAGTGTTTAGAAGGAAATGATAACATAGGGTGTAATGACAGTATTGTCAAAAATATATGAAAAGACCTCAAACTCAAATAAGGTATTTCTTATGAAACATTTATTTAATATGAAGATTTCAAAAGGTGGATCTATTCCTGATCATTTAAATGAATTTAATACATTTACCAGTTAGTTAAGTTATGTAGGGGTAAAATTTGATGACAAAGTTAGGGCTTTGTTATTTCTATGCTCATTTCTAAAAAATTGGAATGTTTTATCTGGAACTAGTACTTAAATTTTTTATGATGTTTTCCATGCTATCCTTAGCAAGGAAATGCGACAGGAAAATTTTGTTGACACATCGGGTAATGCTTTGAGTGTAGAGAATAGGGGAAGAAAAATGGAAAGAGAAAATATCTCAAGATATCACAGTAAATCAAGGAAAGGCATATCCAATTCAAGATCAGAGATAGTGTGCTTGAAATGAGTCAAGAAAGGACACCTAAAGAAATACTGTAAGTCTTGGAAGGGAAGACAAGGAGACGCACAACAAGAAAAAAATCATGATGCAAATGTGCCAGGTGATGTGTTACAATATGATTTAATTATTTATTTAGAAAATTTTATTGATGCATTGGTGGTAGATTAATGGGCCTCATTCTATGCCACACCTGATAACAAACATTTTCATGACTATGTTCAAGGAGATTCTAGATAGATTCATCTTGGTGATGATAAACCCTATAAAATCATTGGAATTGGTAAAGTTCTTGTAAAAAGCATAATGGAAAACAATGTCTACTAAAGTAGGTAAGGCATATTCCAGATCTAAAGAAAAAAATGATTTCAACTGGGTAGTTAGGTTGTGAAGGTTGTGTGACAACTTTTACAGATAAAACCTGGAAGGTGACTAAAAGAGGCTCGGTAATAGAAAAAGGAGAAAAGGTTGGTATATTGTATTTATGAAATGGTATTTATAATTGTGTTAATTCTTTAAACTCCATAGGAGGAGATGCAAAATTATGGAATTATAGGCTCAGACACATGAGTGAGAAGGGGATGAAAATTATTCACTCAAGAAATTTGTTGCCAGGTTTGAAGAATATTTATTCAGATTTCTGTGAGAATTTTGTTTATGGAGAATAGAAGAGAGTAATATTTCTTAGATTTGGGAAAAAAAAGGAAAGAGAAAAATTAGAGCTTGTGCATAAAAATGTATGGGGACCTACTGAGGTATCATCTCTCGGTGGCTCTCATTATTATGTTACTTTCATTCATGATGCAACTAGAAAAACTTGGATTAATTGTATTCATAATAAGTCTAATGTATTTGATACTTTAAATAAATGGAAATATTTGGTTGAGATTGAGACAAGAAATAAATTGAAGTGCCTCATATTATAAAATGGAGGTGAGTATTGCAACAAAGAGTTTGATAGGTACTGTCCAGTGCATGGAATGCACAGAGAGAAGACAGTTCCAAAAACACCACAGGAAAATGGTGTGTCAGAAAGGATGAACATGACAATCATGGAGCATGAAAGGTGCATGAGATTGCATGCTGTTGGGAAAAATACTGAGAGGGGGGGGGGGGGGGGGGGGGGGGGGGTGAATCAATATTTACAACATATTCAAAACTTTTACTTTTTCTTGCTTCTAAAACCCATACGCTACCTTTTCTGAAACAGACTCGCGTATATACGCGGATACCCTTTACGAAACTCGCGTATACACAGATATCTACTTATGTCATCATTCCATCAATCAATCATCAGATGTTTAATAAACAGTAAGCATGTGCAGTAAGAACAGAATAAGCCATCACACAAAGCATCAAACATGAACACCAGGATTTTTAGGTGGAAACCCAAATCGGGAGAAAACCACCGCTGCAGTTGCTCAGCCTTCAATATTTTATTATAGAGAAAACATATTACAACATATGTGCTGGCGCAGACTTGACCATCACGCAGGCACCCACCTGCGCTCGTTTACCAGCCTCTCCTGGAAGGGAGCTCCAACCCCCTGACTCGTTTACCAGCCTCTCCTGGAAGGGAGCTACGACCCCCGATCTCGTTTACCAGCCTCACCTGGAAGGGAGCTACAACCCCCTGACTGAAGGCTACAACCTTCAGCTCCACCTTGGACCACGTTTCATCAATTTTCACACTGGATCCAACAACTTCAATAGAACACCACTTGCAGGCCACATTTCATCATATTTTCATACTGGACCCTTTTCATACTTTTAAGCACAAACATACATCATCAACAGATACATACCAATTCAGACAACCCAGATCAGATAGCAGTAATACAGCAGAACAGATCAGATTTTTCATACCCTAGTTTGCATACGCGCTTTCACTTCACTGATGTAGCGTATATACGCGCTTCCGTCCACACGAACCAGCGTATACCTCTGTATGTATTTTATTGCGCATACGTGCTTTCTCTTCAGCGAAGCTGCGTATATACGCGCTTCCACTACGGCGAAGTAGCGTATAGATCTTCAATCATTATGGAGCAACATACTTCTTCAGATCAGATATTCAGTTCAGATTTACCGTTTCACTTCAGACAGATGTTCGCCTAGATGTTCGCCTCATCACAGATCTAAGCCTTCCATAATCAGATCTAGCAAATATAAGTGCAATGCAGATCTAGATCCCCTTCTTCATCATTGGTGCATCATACATTCAGATTTATCATTCAAGTGTAACCATTTCCATTCAGATATACTTCAGAGAGAAGTATTCATTCAAGCTCAGACATCTTGCACCCACACACATCATTTGCACAATGAATTTCTTCTCCTTATATATGTTTACCCTTTGTCAATACCATGAGCCCATTTTTCAATACCATGGGCCAAACCAATACCATGAGCCCAAAACTACACTAGACGGGGTCAATTAGGCGGATCATTGCCCAATACAATGGGTCAATACCATGGTGATTACCCCTGGTTTTGCACTTTTAGAGCGCTTTGGCCCATACGCGACTTGGCACGTTATTTTCTGCGTGCATACGCGACTTCCCTTAGACAGATCCGCGTATACCTAGAGACATACTCTTTTCATCAAGATTTAGCACATGCTGACTTCTTTTCTTCACTGCCTTCTGTACACACTTTAGATACATCATATTTAGCTCATCAAGAACATATTCTAGCAAGCACAACTTCATCAAGAAGTTGTCATCATCTTCATCAAGTGGGTTTCCTTTCAAGGACAACTCTTAGCATCATATCACATCAGATTTACATCATTTACCAAGTCCATCAAGTCAAGAATAACTTCATCAGGTGGATTGCCATCAAGGACAACACAAGTCAATACTTCCATGTCTTCATCTTCATTCAGTGGGTTGCCATCAAGGACAACACTCTGCATCATATTTCCAACACATGCATGGTTGCCTTTACAATTTTGGGTAGATGTTGTAGATACTATTGTTTATCTAATAAACAGAGGGCCTTGAAATTCCTTGGATGGTGATATTTCAGAGGAGGCATGGACAGGTAAAACGGTAAACTAATCATTTTGAAATCATTTTGGTTGTGAGGCCTTTAGTCATATTAATAAACAAAATAGAACAAATCTTGAGGAAACATCAAAGAAATTTACCTTAATTATATATGGTGTTAATGATTTTGGTTATCACTTACATGATTATGAAAATCACAACATCATTACGAGAAGAGATGTAATATTCAATGAAAAGGTCTTGTATAAGAATGAGTTGCGGGAAAAGAAACAGGAAAAATAAAACAAAAAATAAGCAGTTCTTGATGAGATCACATAAAAATTAAAGGTGCATAATAATAATCAATAGCCACAAAAACAACAACCACCACAACATCAAAAAACACCTCAAACACCTAAAAGTGGTGTTAGGATATCTATCAAGATAAGTAGACCCCCTGAACAATAGTCTCCTTCAATATATTATGTATTGTTGATTGATTCTGGTGAACCCTAATGTTATGAAGAAGAAATGAGGGTATAAACAAGGAAAAAGTGGGATCTAGCCATGAAAGAAGAGATTGAGTCCTTAATACATATCCAGAATTGGGAGTTAGTGAGGTTTCCTGCAGGTAAAAAAACATTGCAGAATAAGTATTTTTATAGGTTGAAGGAAGAAGAAGGAGGAAAAAAGAGGCACATAGCTATACTTGTGGTGAATGGGTTTGCAAAGAAGAAAGGTATTGACTTTGATGAAATATTTTCTCCTGTTGTTAAAATCACTTCAATCATAACTATTTTAAGTCTTGTAGCAGCGAAAGATTTGCATCTTGAACAGTTAGATGTAAAGAAAACCTTTCTCCATGGATATTTTGGAGGAAGAGATATATATGAAGAAACCACAAGGGTATGAGGTCAATGGGAAGAAAAAATGAGTGTGTAGGTTGAAGAAGAGCTTGTATGGCTTAAGACAAGCTACGAGGCAGTGGTATCTAAAATCTGATAGGTTTATGTCTGAACAAGGTTATACTAGATGTCACTTTGATCATTGTGTTTATCTAAAAAAGAAAAATGATGGAAGCTATATTATATTATTATTGTATGTAGATGAAATTCTTGTTGCATGGTCTAACATGCATGAAATAAATGTGCTCAAAGGAAAATTGGCAAATTCATTTGCAATGAAGGATTTAGGAGCAACAAAATAAATCCTTGGTCTGAGAATAACTAGAGACAAGTATACTCGCAAATTAAAATTGTCTGGGAATGAGTACATACAAAACATGTTGAAAAGATTTAATATGCAGAATGAAAAATCAGTTACTACACATTTTACTATCCATTTCAAACTTAGTAAGGAGATGTGCCCCAAGACCCAAGAAGAAATAGATTATATGTCTAAAGTTCCATATGCATCAGTATTTGAAAGCTTAATGTATGCAATGATTTTCACAAGGCCTGATATTACACATGCAGTGGGAGTTGTAAGTGGGTACATAAGAAATCCAGGAACATAATAGTGGATGGCAGTGAAATGGATTCAAAAATATTTGAGAGGTACCAAAAATCTAGAATTATTCTTTGGTGGTTCAAACATTACTCTAGGAGGATATTTTGATGCAGATCTGATAGGTGATAGAGATAATAGGTGGAGAACTACACGGTATGTATTTAATGTAGATGGAAAAATTTTCAGTTGGGTTTCGAAATTGTAAATTTTTGTTGCACTTTCAACAACAAAAGAACATTATGCTGCTGCTACAGAGGTTTTTGGATAAATTAGGTAAGAAGCAGGAAATGGGAAGGTTATACAGTGATATCCAGATTGTCTCTCATATTGAAAATAACTTAACATTTCATTCCATAACAAAACACATACATCTCAAGTACCATTTCATAGGGTGAGTGTTGGAAGATGGAGAGTTGAACCTAGAAAAGATAGACACTAGCGAGAATCCTGCAAATATGTTAAAAAAATTTGCAACCAAGAAGAAACTGAGATTTTGATTAGTTTCAATTAGTCTTCAAGTATGATGATGAAGATGAGAAATATCTAGGTCCAAAGTGGAGTCATTATCCAAAAAAATAAGTAACAGTGGAGTTGCTACAATCAATCTCCAAGTGGGAGATTGTTGGGTTTGGAGCCTGATTATCTTCTTTCTTTAGATGTATCATCATGTTGAGCCCTTGTTCTTAATGGGGTAGCAACACCGCTGGTAATTTTATCACTATCAGGGGGGTCCAGAGGGGGTGAATATGACCTTTTGGACCCCCCCGGCAGGCGTTTCGGGGGCAACACCCCCAAAGCTAAAAACATCTATAAAATTTCCTTGTAAAATATTGTAATGTCGTAGCCAGTATGGACCATTCACTAGGCAGATGACATGAAAATATAAGTTATTTTTAATATATGGTTTTTTTTCCCTAGAAGGAAACCCCTCCGCTATGTGTATATTCTAAGTGAAAAATAGAAAGGGGGACTATATGTGAGAGTAGATGATATTATAGCGGATCTACTGCAGGTTGTGTCTCTTCATTTTTCTAGATAATAAAAGGAAAGGAATTGTTATTTCCATGGACGTAGCCCAAGTTGGGTGAAAAACATATATCTTTTTCTCCCTTGTTTTATATGTTATTTCTGTGTCTGTGTTTCTACATATTTTATGTGTTCCGTTTCTCTGTAATATATAATTTTCTAAAATTTCATTGGTTGTTTTCGCATTGGGTAAATACCATAATCAACTGTGGTAAGAGAGGTAAATGTTTTGTTTCTTGTTGTACCTTTGTTTCGTTTATTTCATGTTAATTTTATGTCTTTTTAATTTGTCGAGTCGCACCACTATAACAATTAAATTTTCTGATCTCGTGCTCAGTCCTATTTTGTCGGTTGTACTATTGATTTTATGTTGCATTAGAGAAATTTTGAGGTCTAAAATGTGCCTCCTAAGGAATATTATAAAATATTATTGGAAATAATAAAATAAGATTACGTTACCTCATCAATTTTTGGAGGGAAAAAATAAAAAAATTACTTTTTCAACTCATATTCACCACTTATATCCCTATGATTTTTCTCAAATTTCAAGTAGGAGTACTCGTTAGATGTGGAATTTAATTTTTCATCCAAGGAGTACCCATGTTTCATACTTTTGATGGACCCTATTTTGTAGTTTTTGTGTAGTAGGGTGCATTCAAAGTATGCAACATGGGTACTCCTTGGATGCAAAATTAAATTATGCATCCAATTAGTGTTCTCTCTTGGAATTTGACTAAAATCATAGGCCGGATAGGTTGAAAATATGAGTTTGAGAAGTAGTGTTTTTATTTGTTATTTTTTTATTATTATATATTTTTACCTTTTTAATCCAAAAATGGTGAGTCATCCCCCATGGTTGACATCATCATATTGAATCTTATTGGTTCTTATAAAGTTTGTTTTTGTTGTACATTTTTGTTTTGAGGCCCATTTTTTACCTCAAAATTTCTCTAATGATATTGTGTCAAGTTAGTTTTCGTTATTAGCATCATGTGTTGGGATTTGAATCTCAATAATAATAAGGTTTCAAATATCATTTTGATCTAGTCAGTATTTTCATTTAATGTCCAACGAGCCAGTTAATTATCAAATTATACAGGTTATCCTATAAGTATGGGGAGTTGAAGTAATGTCCTTCATTCTTTTCTGACTCTTAATTTAGTCTTATGCCCTAGATTCCATGTCTATAACTTCCACTTCCAAATTATGCCAATGTCCCCTTATGTGTTCTATCTATTATTGCAAGAATTTTAGTATGGGTCAAAGCGATAAGTATGCCATCCCTTTTGATTTCTATGATTCTCGTATTGAGCCTCTCAATAACCTATTGGGAAAATACGAAAAAGCCATGTTAGCAGAACATGATTCTTTTGATTTTGATTTGTTTATAGCCTTTAAAACAGAGGTTTATATGGATTTTTCCTTGACCCCATCAACTGATATTACTCCAAAAATTAATTCTAACTTTCAGTTACTACACAGATCAATTTTTACCAAGCTATGAGATAAAATAGTGTTCTAAACCACTCGTAAGGTCACGTGATGTACCGAGCTTCTAATTAGCTGAATCCATAATGGATCCTTATTATTGGATAAAGAATACACAATACATGTACATCAGAATCTAACATGCACTAGTACAAAATGGCTAATTAGTTCTTAAAAAAACGACTAAAATTTTCATATAAACGACTATTTTTCAATCGGTGACCAATAGTAGCCAATTTACAGTATCTTATAACGCGACCAAATTTTGGTTGTTTTTAGCTTAGTCATTAATTGGTTATCTCAATTTTGTTGTCTAGTTTTATATTTGGTCATTAATTTAGTCACGGATTTAGTCATTAATTTAGTCATTCATTTTATCATTAATTTAGTCATTGATTTAATCATTGATTTAGTCATTAATTGTCACAATTAATGACGAAATATACAACAAAATATATTACTATATGTTCACCCGAGAAAACCAATAAATGACCAAAGAAATATGACCAAAATGTTGGTTGTGTTATAAGATATTGTAAATTAGCTACTAATAGTCATATATATGCAAATTTTAGTCATAATTTGAAACCAATTAATGACCGAAGAAATATAACTAAATTTTAGTCGTGTTATAAGATATTGTAAATTAGCTACTAATAGTCATATATATGCAAAATTTAGTCATCATTTGTAGCCATAAATTTATCATTTGTAGTAGTCATTTATTCATTATATAGATGACTAATTTAGTAGTTTATATTCATTTCATTTACTTTCATTAATAATCATTATAAATGACTAATTTAGTCATATATTCATTTTATTTGTGTTCATCATTAATCAATAGAAACTACTAATTTAGTAGTTTTAAATTGATTTTGTGTTCATTATTAATTAACATAAATTAATTTGTATGATTTAAAAAATGTCATACAATGTGCATGTTCATCTAATATGAAAACACAAAGTCGCATATTTTAATTACAATACTAAACAATATCAAGTGAAACTATAATAATTCAACCACATAAATTATATTATATGAAATGTTAAAGTATTACAATATGATTTTCCAATTTAATATTGGTTGGACTACAATTTACACATGATATGGTGTTTCATCACTTTAAAACATTACCATTGTGTTTTCAAGGCATTGCAAGTGAATTCACCAACTTTGAAGACTTGACCATCGGGCTTTATATGCGTGTCTTATGCGGGATATTGGCTCTGAAAGTATCACCGGACTAGTTCTCTTCTCTTTCTTTTTTCATTTGTCATTGCAATGTTATTGCTCCCCTGTTTTTTCAATTCATGATTCTTACCATCAATACTGAGTTCATTTTCTGAAAACAAAATAAGATACAATGCAGAGTGTAAAACATGAAATACAACGAACACTATATTATAAAATAAATTAGACTATAAATAATTTATACAAGATATAGCTCAACATCAGCAATGTCAAATCCATTTTTCCCAATACAAGTAAGAATCTCGAACAAATTTTCTTCATTGGGCGATAATTGCCACTATAATGTGTCCATATAACCTATAAAATCAAAGAAAATAAAATATCATCGTATACAGAAAAGAACACCTTAGTAACTTAATATTCAACTTTCAAGGAAAGCTTAAGAACAATCATGTCAACTAAGTTATATGCTAAAAATATCAAGCTATAGATAGATTGTGAAAACAAATAATCTAAGGTGTGATGCTTAATATTTGTCATTTTATTCACAACAACATTTCATTTTATAACACATGACCTTAGTCAAGTATATAAACATGTACTCAAATAACAACATGAAAGTAACTATTTTTTATAGTCATGAAAATATTTGAACACAAAATAGCTATAATAATTCCAATCAATATACAGTAATACTGATTTCATCTTCAATATTTGGTTGTTGTTTAAAAAAAAAGGACATGGTACTAAGTATTTTAAATTTCATATTTAAAATACAAAAAAAAAATCAAAAGAAACGTCCAAAATACAATCAAACAATAAATAGATGATATCATGGAATGCAAATTGCAATTATAAAAAAAAAATTTACCTGTCCACCGATGTCGTGTCTGGCATTCCTAAAACATTTGCTTGCCCAAAATAACCATGAGGTGAAATAATCAAAACATTAAAAACCGTAGAAATTCCTACTAGAAACATTTCCAAATTTGATGGCTTGGGTGTCTAAGCGATCTCTAACAGCGAATGCAACATATCCAAGATGTGATATGCATCGTCTCCATATCCTTTTTCCAATCACATTTCCTATAACCTACCCACAGTAGAGTGAAGTAACAATCAAACAAAGACATTGACATTTGTTTTTATCTTTTATATCTATAAAATTTGAATCTGATTTGTTTCATGAACATATTAATTCATATTTAAAGCTTTCCTGACATATAAGAAAGAATCAATCAAATAGGACATCAGAAAAATTGACCTCAATGAGGTCCTCAAACAATTTCTACAATATCATTATTTTTCTTATTCTGATATATTGGGTAGAAAAAAGAACATATCTACAAAATAGAAATTCATATATTACTTATGATCAAAATTTGTATATGGTGTATTCTTAAGCATTTTTTTAAGATGTTACTCCGCCTTTACCAAAGTGAATTGTAGCTTGGTTAAACTGCGTATCCTTTCATTCAACATCAATTTCTGCAAAATAAATGTCACACATTATTCTTTCATATTTCTCAACATGTTGCATATGATAAATTGAAAGTCGCATAAAACCAAGAGAAAACCCTTTTCTAACCAAAATAAACAGACAAACGATGGCTCTAATAAAAATTCATTATAATATTAGAAAATGAAAAGAGAGTGGAACATTTTTATTTTTTGAATTTGCCTTTTTTTTTATGAAAGTGCTCAAGCTTCAAGAACCAAAAATTGTGAGGGAAGTTGTAAATGTGAAAAAATTTATGTTGACCTAATTTGTAGACTTCTTCAAAATGATGTGAATGATGCCATTTTTGAATGTGGTAAATCTCATAATAAGAAATGGCATGTATTCTAATAAATTACATTGCAATTACTACCATGGGCCTACACTGGTTATAGGTCCTTAGTATGTTAATCTTGATGATGAAAGAGAGATGGCAACGATAAGTATGGGTGGTCCTAGTTTGTATGGTGGATATCTTCAAACCAAGGTCATCATCTCAATGAACCTAGGTTCTGACATGGTAAACCTAGATCTGGTCTTCACCCAATTTCATTCCATCATAATTTGTCAAGACTCAAGAGGACATAATGGTCCTTCAACTTATAATAGGGTTGCTTTTGAGGTTAAAAATAAATCTTATGCAAATCAAATAGATTTTTGGGCTCCAGGAGATATGGATGATTTAAATGATAACAATTATATGTTTTTTTCCAAAGATTAAAATGTAAGGATAAATTTTGTGGATTTTGTTAATAAATAGATGAGAGAAATCATCCAAGAGGAGAATCTATTGGTCATTTTGATTAAATAAATACTTGGAGATAATAAGACTATTTAGGTTCAAATCAAATATGGTGTTAATTCTTGTAGCTCCTCATTTTTTGGTAGTTTTTAATATAGGAATTTTAGTTCTTCAAGGGTGGGGTCCTTCAGCATAATTTCATCTATCTTGGTCATATCACCCAAAAGAAAAACATAATCAATAGAGAGTAAATATGTCAAGTTTAAGGAAAATCCTATTTGTATAGTTTTCAAGCTTATAGTTCTTTTTTACTCTATTATAACTCTGTTGAGACCACCTACTCTACATTTAAAATGGCAAAGGAGACATTAGTCATACCTACCCATGGTTTCTTATAGGCATGATAGAAGAATGGGCTGAGCCATTAATTATAATTGCACATATATTGAGGAAAGACAATTCATTATCTTGTTAACCAATTGCACATTGAACCCTATATGGATGAGTATCCCTAAATAAAGCCAATTTTCTATATCAAATGCCTTGGAAAGACAAACTAACATTGCTTGTAATTTTTTGGTTCATGCTATAAATTCTTTCATGGGAAACACCTATTCCATAATGGATTTGTTTCCCAGGAAGGATGAAAAATTATTCTAATGACATGGAATCAGCTTAGTGGATTTTGACCCTACATGAACAAGGAACTTAGGAGCCTTGGGTGCATGAACAGTAGCATCCTCCAATGAAAATAGTATAGTGTCCAACTTAGAAACATCAAAATTATATATAGTTATAATTTATAATCGAAAATGACCATAGATTGTAGCACTACCTCAATAAATTCAAACTTGAATAAGAACAAATAGAAAATTTCACATCACGCTTCAGTAAGTTGTCTTTAATTTAGCAATATAGGCTCAGACTTGCATAAATGTGTAAGTAGATTCCACAGAATATCAATTTCAACATCTCTCCTGAGAAAATAATCTAATATCCAAAGTAAAACCATAGTTGAATGGAACAATGGTGCCTTAAGGTCATCTACACAAAAAGTTGCCTCCTTCAAATCTCTCACACTGGATGGTATGTCATGCAAAATTAAGAAAAAGTCAGAGAAACTTGTTGACTTCTATAAAAGATGTAGTGAAAATGCATGGAATATTTGTAAAGGAATGCACCTGTAATATTCTTTGATTTCCATTAAAACCTTTTTCCTAAGTTAAACCTCAATGAGTTTTGAACTCAAAGTTATTTGAGAAGAATGTTCCTACAATTGAAATTCAACATTTGTAGTCTTCCCACCTCTGTCACCTAATGAGTATTAATTCTTAAACTCTCTTATTTCATTATCCAAAACATTTATTTCTTGGACACGTTATTTTTCAAATAAACGCTTTTCCACAGCATAAGTCCTTGTCAAAATTTCATCCCTCATACCAACTGGCATCCGATCAGAACTGCAACCTGAAATCAAACCTGCACATGTTCGTCTACTCAGGATGTGAATGGTGGAATATCTACTAGAGAAATCTTATCATATGGTAGAGGCTGAGCCCTCCCTCTTATTCCCTTTCGCACTTCATATCGATTCTATGATATATGAATTGTGGGTAGAGAAGGCTGTGGAGGAGGAATCAAACCCTTCAGCGCGCTCACTAGTCCAACTTATCGAAGCGGTCCTTGCACATAAGGCCCTCTAGGAAGGATGACATTCATACTCATTTGTGTTGCACATGTATTTCTTGAAAATCCAATATTATAACCTTGTCCAGGTTGAAACACAATAGAGGAACCACTAAGATCAGCATATCATAGACATCAACAAAAGCATCCACCGGCTTGGCCCATCTATCATCATCCAAACTAGCCATATTTCTCCCATGAAATTCAAGTATATAATTCCCACTCAGCTACTTTTCAAGTCCTCTTGCAGTGCTTTCTAATGCATCAACCTCTCCTACATGACTCGCAAGTGCTTGGGAATTTCCAAGTCAATAATGTTTGGACAAATTTAAAAATGATTTAGTAGATATTTGCATTGATCCTTGATTTTCAACAAAAAATCTCTGGAGCACTTTCTATCTCCTAAACATTCAATAACTAAAATAACTACTTGATTCATAGAAGTTGAAAGCTCGACTGCATCTTCCCAATCATCCATTTCTTTCAGAACTCGCTTCTCAGGCTCTTTTGAAGAAGTCTTACTCTTGAAAACATTGGTTAATATTTTGGATGGTTCTGGAAGGTTCACATCTTCCTCCTTCTCATCTTCAACCTTATAAAAATTATATAAATCCCAGTGAGAGTTGCAAAATTTATCTTACTGGAAAAATCCATCTTTTTCTTCTTCGTGTTGACAACTACTACCTCGGCAGCATCACCAATATTTACAACACTATTCTTCGCAAAAACATTGGAAGAAATTTAATTCTTCTTTTCTATCGATCTAGCTACTAAATCTCACTTTCCTTCACTTTCAACAGGAAAATATGACACCTGAAGTTGAGGAGACATTTCATAAATATCACTATTAGTGGTGGATACTTGACCCTATCTTGTGTGTCAATTGCCTTCACATTGGCAGTTGAACCTTCCCCAAGTACTTTGGCACTATCATGGTTAACCCTACCTTTGTTTCTATATCCAGAAGATTGTTTGCAGTCAACAACTTTGTTACGAGATATAAAACCTAGTTTTTCCTCCAAAATAGCCATATCAACTTTAGTGAGGATTGTTGTAACATCTGATTGTAATTCCCATTCAAACACCTTTCTTGTATTTGTTGTTGACGGCTCAGATACAACTAACACTTCACCCTTTTTCTATTTGAGAAAATTTTGATCAATAACCATTGTTCCATTTTCATGTGTAACCAACTAAGATGCCAAGCTACTCTCATGCATTCCATTGATTTTTCTCTCCTCAGCATGAAAACTAGCCTTTTCTTTTCCAATGACAGAATTGGAAAAATAAGTCAGCTCTTTGTTTATGTTAGCATTAGGTGAACTTGAAAAATTAGATGGGGAATCAGAAATCACAACAGTCCCATGATTAGGATGGAGAACATTTCCAAGATCTTGCTTCTCTCCAATTACAGAATTAACAAAATTATTGTTGCAGCTTTGTCTAGCATTATCGCTTGTTGATTCAGATTGTTTATTCTTCACATTTCTATGTTTTGAATATGATTTAATGCCATCCTCACTGCATGTTGGACTCTTCAATGTTCCTACAAGAACATTATTGTTATCAAAACTCATATCTTCTACTGCTTTCTTTACTACTCCATCATCCTTTGTAGAAAACTCTATAACTAGCTTAAAAGTTTCTATTTTTCCTTCATATCCCTCACCAGAGCTTCCCAAAGATGAAGACATATTAGAAATGATCAATTCACTCATGGATTCTAAATCTTGTAAAGGTTCCAAGGTTCCCCTGGAAATATCCCTTTCGGTGATCTCATCTATCGATGATGAAACTCATGATATCCTTAACGAGGGAGTGTCCACAACATTAACCATGTTTCTTGATGACTTATTTGGAAATAGTATCTTTTCACGTTTTTTGGAATTGCTAAATGAATGACAAGGATGGGCTACAAAATCAGGGTTTGGTAGTGAAGAATGCAGAACTGTTTCTATAGCTAGGTTAGAATTAGCCCCTCCATCAACAACTTTAATTGTCTTATGTAGGGTTGTCATTAAAGCAGTTGTTGAGGTAGATGATGAAGTCTGACTCAAAATTAGCTCCTCCACCTACCTGTGAGAACCACTAAGTTTAGACTCCTATGAAACCACCTCTCCTTTTGACTCCCTTTCCATATTTGAAGAGCTTCCTACCAATGACACATGTTGTTGCATATGCTAATTTTTAGGCTTGTGCTCATATTTTGTCATCTTATTTGAACATTTATTTGTTGAAATACTTGCTTTTTTTTTAGATATGTTTTTCTGCTTTTTACTAGTATGATGATCTAATCTAGACTCAAGTGCAGAAACTACAGAACAATTTGAAACTGTACCATGAGAGAGATCACATGTTGTCATAGTAGGCATGTTCACTGGTGACAATTTAACTCCATCTGCTTTATCTATAGTCAATACTTTAAATGGAGGATTGATTGAAAACTGTAAACTACAATTATCTTTGTTGTTGAAAAATGAAACTACAAGAGAACTTGATTGATTGACAAGAAATTCTGGAAAGAAGTTTGTCTTTACATCTAGAACTTGAATTGGAGCCAAAGTGGTTTCAATATATCTAGCATCTCCCCAGAATGGATTGTAGACAATTTATTTTGTCTTGTTAGTGGGCGTGAATCATTTGATATGTTGCTTTTGTCTTTAAATGTTGATGAAAAGTAGATAAAATGTTACCATATGACCCAACTAGCATCGATGAGTAGAAACTCATTGGGCATGAACCACTTAAAGAAACAAAACCTGAAAGTAGAGCTTTGTATCTAGGCAAACCTGCTAATGGAGGAATGGAATCTTTAATTTATGACACAACATCAAATATTAGAGCAATGAAAAAAAATCATTATGGAAATAAATATGAAAAACCAACATGAAAGAATATAACCCATAACCGACATTCTCCCACTTGTTGTTTTCTTTCCATAGGGGGCCATAGGAGAGCTGAGTCATTACCCCAGCTTTGCAACACCCATTTTTTCTCTACACCAAGAGAAATTTTGAGTGCTCACAGACTTTGTCAATGCATATTCAACATTCTTCAAAGTGTCCACCTTTAACAGCAACACCCTTTTAGCCTCAACCATATATCTCACAAAGTGATATTGAACATTAATGTGCTTTGTCTTTGAATGATAAGAAGGTTTCTTAGCCAAGAAAATTGCACTTTGGCTATCACAGTCTATCCTTATAGCTTGCTGCACCAACCCCATACTTGAACACAATCTCTGCAATCAAACTGGTTCCTTGCTTGCATGAGTGGCTACTATATGTTCTACCTCTATAGTTGAAAGGGCCACTACAGACTGTATTTTACTCATCCAATTGACTGCACCTCCAAATAGGCTAAACACATACCCACTTGTAGATCTTTTTTGGTCCAGATCTCCAGCCTATTCTGCATCAACAAAACCACGAATGTCCAACACTCTTTCCAATCTTGGTCTTCCCTGGTAGCACAATCCATAATCACTAGTTCCACGCAAATATCTAAAAACCCACTTCACTGTTGTCCAATGCTCCTTCCTTGGGTTTGACATGTACCTGCTCAATACTCCCATAGAATTTGCAATGTATGGTCTAGTACAGACCATTGCATACGTCAGCCTACCCACTGAACTTGCATATGGAAGATAGGACATATCCTCCTCTTCTTCTTGTGTCTTGGGACACTGTTCAGCAAACAGATTTACACCTATAGGAATCAGAACATTCACCGGTTTACTATCCTGCATATTGAACCTCTGCAATATAGTCTCGACATACTTCCTCTGGTTTAACCGAAGCTTCCTCTTTGCCCAATCTCTCCTAATTTCCATGCCCAAAATATAGTTTGCAACACCAAGATCCTTCATGTCGAATTGGAAGAGTAGTTGGATATTCAAATCTTGGATAATTTCTTTGTTATTTCCAATCAACAACATATCATCCACATACAAGACCAAATAAATAGCACGGTCACCAATTAATTTAAAGTAAACATAGTGATCCTCCTTGCTTCTGGTGAAGCCAAGTCCCCGTATATAGGTATCAAATTTCTGATACCATATCCTTGGTATTTTTTAACCCATACAGAGACTTCTTTAACCTGCATACCAGTTATTTCTTCCCCTTCACCATAAAGCCTTCAGGTTGTTTCATGTAGATATCCTCTTCCAGATACCCGTGAAGAAATGTTGTCTTCACATCCATCTATTCTACCACAAAATAAAATGTAGCAGCAACAGATAAATGTAATCTAATAGAAGTAACTTTGGAAACAGGAGAAAAAATATCACCAAAATCAATTCCCGGCACATGGGAATAACGTTTTTCTACCAACCGAGCATTTTATTTCTCCACCTTGCCTTCTACATTCATATTCTTCTTAAACACCCATTTTCTCCCGATGGGATTCCTTCCAGCCAGTAACTCCACCAGATCCCATGCTTCATTTTTATGTAAGGATGCCATTTCATCAACCATGGCCTCCTTCGAGAGTTTTCCATCCTCTGAATCTACTGCCTCCTTGACGGTTATGGGATCATCATCAGTTATAGTTAAAGCAAAATTTGAACAGAAAGCATATGGACTATACCTTTTTGGTTGTCTTCTTTCGCGAACTGATCTTCTCACAGCTGGAGTTTGTGGCTCTTCCTCTTTCGAGTCTTCTTTTGTCGTAGAGTCTAATTCATCCTCCTTTATGATGCAGGGGCATTAGACACTAGCCAATAATGTAGGAAGTTTTTTCCACATGATGTGGCTACGAGGGTTCGAAATCATCTAAATTGTAACAGCCAGGTGTCAATACCTCAGCTGACTGTATTATTAGATTAGTCAGAGTTGTAGGAGTCGAATAGTTCGGTTAGCCATCTGTCATATTTCAGTTAGTTGAATTATTGTAATTAGACTTTTGATTTTCTAAACGGTCCTCACAGAGGAACCAAAGAGTCACATCGTAATGTATATAAATTGTACTCCTCGGATGTACTGAGAGAGAGAAGAGAAGGAAAAGAGAGATTTCTGAAATAAAACTCTGTGTGTTCGCAATTGCTTCCAGTTAAATAATCTCAGTATGCATTTGGCCATAGAATTGTCTTGAATCCTTAATTGTGAAGAAATTGTATAATTGTGAGGCGGTTGAACTCCGTGGATGTATAATTATCGAATTAAACTACTGTATAGATTCTACATATCTCTGTATATTGTTTTGTCAAGATTATCCGAACAACCCTGTGAATTAGACCCGCCGCAGGTGAGGCCTGTGTAGAGAATCCATGGTCATGAACACAGTTTAAATAGTAGAACTCCCGAGATAGATTCGTTTCTATCGGAACCCTGACTGAAGATTAGACGTGGGTTAAGGAATCAAATAATAGCGTAACCCAACTTAACCTTTGGTTAATCATTGTACCAAAATCGTGAACGGAATTGACGAAACCACCCCGCCATATCGCATTGCCTTTCGGGGATAAGCGGTATTTCCTGGTTGGGAAGCGATTCCATAGAGCGTTCGACACGTGGTGAGGTGGACCCAAAAAATACCACTGTTTTTGCGCGCCATTCCACGTTAAAGTTCGTATAAGGATGCCGAGCGATATCATGGGCCGTCGTTGATCTAGGAAGGAGCCATCGGATAGTGATCCTTTGATAAAGATGCGCAGAAGATAACCAGGTGCGGTACTAGCATTTTATTGGGCCATTGATTATGTATGTGGGGCCAGAACCAAAGGTCTATTTAAAAATTCATTTATTCAAAAGATTTGGTTATTAATATAAAGTTCAATTATATAATTTAATTGCCAAAGGTTGTAGATAATGTGTGTTTATGAAATTCCTTGAATTTGAAAAATAAAACTCAAAGAAATTAGAGAAGGCCACATGGAAATAAATGAAGCTAACGGAAGGGAAAATGCTGACAGAACAATTGCATTAGAAAATCTCTCCTTAGGGGTCGAATTTCAGTTTTGTTGTCATCATTTGTGGTATCAAAGATGTTGTTTTGAGTTTTTTTGCTGACATGGCAATCCGAGTTGGTAGAGGTGCTCGCAGAAGGAGGCCTGTTGCCAATGCAGAGGTTTTGGGGATGTTACAGAGGGTCGAGGCCAGAATGGATGCCATAGAACGAAGACAGCCCAGAGATCCTAAAGACATCAGTGAACCTGAAATAGAAGAAGCGGAAGAAAATGTTGAGGTTCCTCCTGACATGAGGCTCCTCAGAACTATTCTGGGGTCTGCAGTTAAGCCCAGAATTGAAGTGTCGAGTTATGTAGGGGGACTGAACCCAGAGGAGCTGGTGGACTGGATAAATGAAATGAACAAGTTCTTTGATTATGAAGAAATAATTGAAGATAAAAAGGTCAAGTTTGCAGTGACAAAGTTAAAAGGACATGCTACACTTTGGTGGGATGGAGTGCAGGCAGAAAGAAGGAGAGTTGGAAAGAAACCTATCAAGAGCTAGAACAGAATGATGGCTAAATTAAAAGGTAAATTATTGCCTAGTGATTAGCAGCTGACATTGTATAGGAAAATGTAGAACCTAAGACAGAGGTTGCTGACAGTAAAAGAATACACAGAGGAATTCTATAGAGTAAGCATAAGAGCTGGGCAATTTCAGAACACACCAAAGAAGATTGCCAGATATGTGAATGGTCTCAAGCTAGAGATTCAAGATGAGATTGGTCTCCTGTCTCCTAAGACAGTGGAAGAGGCCTACCAGATGGCCCTGAAAGCAGAGGAGAAACTCCTGAGGAATCAGTCTGCCAAGAAGAGAGGTATTTTCCGTGGAAAGGGAAGTCAGGGTGGTAAAGGAAAGCTTACTACACCCAGGGATGGAGCTAACAGTAGCTCACCTCAGAATGCATCTACAGAGGATGATGCAAGGGGAAAAAGGGGTTCTTACAGAGGAAAAGGAACAGGAGGCCGAGACAGAGGCAGAGCTAGAGAGTTGAGGTGTTATATATGTTAGCAAGTGGGACATAAGCACTATGAGTGTCTAGAGAATGTGGGTGCTGGTCCAAGAACTGTTGTTGTTGCTCGGGCTGGAGAAGAGGCAGAAATTGAAGAAGAAATTCTACCAGAGAGGGGAGAGTCCTTAGTGGTGAACAAGGTCCTGTTGAAGCAACCCAAAGAGGCCACTGAGCCTGCACAAAGGAAGAGTTTATTTAGGAGCATACGCAAAGTCCAAGGAAAATGTTTCCAGCTAGTCATTGATAGTGGCAGCACAGACAATCTGGTTTCCACTGAGGTGATAGAAAAGTTGAAGTTGAAGACAAGGGAGCATCCAACTCCCTACAGGGTGTCCTGGCTGCATAAAGGGCACCAGCTGGTTGTAAAGGAACAGTGTGAGATAGAGCTACAAATGGGAAAATGCCAAGATAAGGTCCTGTGTGATGTAATGCCCATGGATGTGTGTCATATACTACTGGGTAGACCTTGGCAATTTGACAGAGCAGCAGTGCATGATGGCAAGAAGAACAATCACAAGTTCTTCAAAGATGAGGTATACCAGACATTGATACCCATGGAAGAAGGAGAGCCATCCAGCAGAGTAATTGATCCAAAGACCTTGTTTATGAGCGGGAAGGAATATTTGCAGCAGATAGAAGAAGAAGAGGTACGTTTTGCTTTAGTTTGCAAACCCAAAGTAGTTCTTACTTCTACAAATATTTCTGATTTTCCAGTAGAAATCCAAGAGATGTTAGATGATTATTGTGACATTATTGTGGATGATTTACCTGATGAGCTACCACTTGTGAGAAATATCAGCCATCAGATAGATTTTATCCCTGGCTCAAATCTTCCAAATAAGGCAACCTACACAATGACTCCCACAGAAAATGAGGAAATCAGGAGACAAGTACAGGAATTGGTGGACAAGGGACTGATAAGAGAAAGTTTGAGTCCATGTGCAGTACTAGTAGTATTGAGCCCAAAGAAAGATGGGGGCTGGAGAATGTGTACTGATTCCATAGCAATCAATAAGATCACAATCAGGTATAGATTCCCTTTGCCCAGAGTTGAGGATTTAATGGACTGTTTGAGTGGTGCTAAATATTTTTCAAAGATAGATTTAAAAAGTGGATACCATCAGGTTAGAATAAGAGAGGGTGATGAGTGGAAAACTGCCTTTAAAACAAATGAAGGACTGTATGAATGGATGGTAATGCCTTTTGGGTTGTCAAATGTACCTAGCACTTTTATGAGACTTATGAATGAAGTATTGAAAGAATTCATTGGTAAATTTGTGATAGTGTATCTGGATGATATATTAGTTTTTAGCATAACTAAAGAATAACATTTAAGGCATATTAATCATGTCTTGAAAAAGCTGCACCAAGAGAAAATGCTGATAAATTTAAAGAAATTTTCATTCATGAAGGAAGAGTTGGTGTATTTGGGTTTTTTTGTTTCTGCAAAATGATTGAAGATGGACCCAGAAAAGGTTAAGGCAATTGTGGAGTGGCCTTCACCCAGGAATGTCTTTGAGGTAAGGAGTTTCCATGGACTTGCTAGTTTCTACAGAAAGTTTATAAGGAACTCCAGTAAGATCAATGCACCCATAATTGAGACAATAAAGAAGAGCAAACAACCTTTTAAGTGGACTGCTAAAGCAGAAAGAAATTTTAAACTTTTGAAGTAAAAGATAACTGAGAAGCCTGTTTTGATTCTGCCTGATTTTACTAAACCATTTCAAGTGAAATGTGATGCCAGCGGAGAAGCCATTGGAGCTGTGTTGAGTCAGGATGATAGGCCTGTGGCATATTTCAGTGAAAAGATGAATGACACCAGGAGAAATTATTCCTCTTATGAGAAGGAATTCTATGCAATTGTTCAGGCATTGAAAAACTGGAGACATTATTTGATGTCCAGGGAATTTGTATTGTATTCCGACAATCATGCTTTGTAGTATATTGTACAGCAGCCCAAGTTGAATCATAAGCATGCCAAATGGGTTGAGTATCTCCAAGGTTTTAATTTTTTTTTGAAACATATAAGTGGCCAAGGAGGCACATGCTTTTTTAAGAAACTAATTTTGAAGTTGTAAGGTTTGATTTTCTCAAAGAATTGTACAAAATAGATTCAGATTTTAAGGAAGCATTTGAGGCATGTTGTAACCCTGTTTTAATAGATAGAAGCCAGTGCCTGGATTATTTCTTGCAGTAGGACTTACTGTTCAGAAGAAACCAACTGTGCGTACCAAAATGTTCCATGAGAGAAAATTTGATCAAAGAGAAGCATAGTGGTGGACTTGCTGGGCACTTTGGTACTAATAAAACCTATGAGTAGCTGATTCACTTCTATTACTAGCCTAGGATGAGAACAGAAGTTGATAAGTTTGTAAAGAATTGCAAAATCTGTCAATATGCTAAAGGAAGGAGCCAGAATGCAGGATTGTACACTCCCTTGCCTATTCCAAAAAGGCCTTGGGACATGGTGAGTATGGATTTTGTTGTAGGATTTCCCAAGACTCAGAGAGGGAATGCTGCAATCTTTGTGGTGGTGGAAAGATTCTCCAAAATGGCACATTTTAATCCATGCTATAAAACTAGTGATGCCACCCATGTTGCTAACTTGTTTTTCAAAGAAGTTGTTAGATTGCATGGGTTTCCCAAGAGCATTGTTTTAGATAGAGACACCAGATTTGTGGGTAATTTTTGGAGGACACTATGGAATAAACTTGGTACCAAACTGAGTTTCGGCTCAGCTTATCATCCCCATACTGATGGACAAACTGAGGTAGTGAACAGGAGTCTGGGAAATTTTTTGAGAAGTCTTGCAGGAGAAACAATGTTACCGATGAAATAGGTAACCGCAATGTTATCTGCTTTTTTTTGGTAGCATAAAAAGCACCCGATTTTGAAAAGTGGTGATGCAGAATCACCATTTTTTTTTTGGTGCAAATTTTTGACACTCTAAAATTTTTATTTATGAAGTATGAATATTTGTTTTAAAATGTTAGTGATTTTCATGCTAATTTTGAAATGTATTGATGCAGCATCAACTTTTTTTTTTTAGAGCAGTGATTTTCATGCTAATTTTGAAACGTATTGATTCTGCATCAACCTTTTTTTTTTAAGAGCAGTGATTTTTATGCTAATTTTGAAACGTATTGATGCTACATCAACCTTTTTTTTTTATAGTAGTGATTTTCATGCTAATTTTGAAACGTATTGATGCTGCATCAACCTTTTTTTTTTTAGAGTGGTGATTTTCATGTTGGTAATAAAACACAAAACTTAGATAAAAAATATATATATATAAAAACAATAAAAAAAACCAATAAAAATGTAAAAAAAAACAAAAATAGCTCATAAAAATAAAAAATTTAAACAAAAATAAATAAATAAAACAAAAATATTTGAAAATTATATCAAAGGAAATGACAAAATTTGAAGAAAAAAAACACATAATTTAAAGAAAAAAAACAAAAATTGACCAAAAAATTTAAAAAAAAAAAAATCAAAAACATTTTTTTCTAACTTATTAAAAAAAACAATATATTAAAAAATATATATATATTTAAAAAAAAAAATTAAAATAATTAAAATTACAAAATTAAAATTTAGAAAAAAAAAATTAAAAAAAAAAATTAAATTTAAAAATTTTAATTAAAAAAAATAATAATAATAAGGAAAAAAATACAAATTTTAAAATTTACAAAAGAAACAAATTTAAAAAAAAAAAACAATTAAAATTGAAAAAGAAAAAGAAAATTAAAAAATAAAAAAAATAAAAAAAACTATCATTAAAAAACAAAAAAAATGAAAAAAACCACGTGCAAATAATTAAAAAACAAATATACATAAATTTAGTGTTTTTTTTTTTTTTTAAATGAAACCATTTATAGATTTTAAAAATGAAAAACTAAATAAACAAAAAAATTAAGAAAAACAATTAAATTAAATTAAAATTTAAAAATTTTAATAAATAAATTTAAAATTTAAAATTTAAAAAAATAATTATTCTATAATATTAAATATAAAAAAAATTAAACAAATTGAATTTAAAATAAAAAAATTGAATTAAAAAAATAATTTTAAATTTTTTGAAATTCAAAATTTAAAAAAAAAAATCAAATTAAAATAAAAATATTAAAAATAAAAAAAAATAAAAAAAAGTAAAACTAAAATCAAATAAAAAATAGATGTATATATATATTAAAAATAAAAAATATATAAATATAAAAAAAAAAAAACGAATTTTATTTTAAATAAAAATATTAAATTAAAAAAATATTAATTTTTTGAAAAAAAAAAATAAAAAAATAAAAAAAATCAAATAAAAAAAAATGTGGTGGTGGTGGGGGCGCGGCCCGCCCGCTGGGCGGCGCCACGGGGGCAGCCCAGCCGGTCTTCCGGCCCCCGACAGGCGGAGGGCCGATTTTTTTAATTGATTTTTTTTTTTAATTTTTTTTTTAATTGATTTTTTTTTTAATTGATTTTTAATTGATTTTTCTTTTTCTTTTTTTTCTTTTTCTTTTTTCAAAAAATATATATTTTTTAAATTATTTAAATTTTTTTTTTTTTTTTTTAATTATTATTATTTTTTTTAAATTTATTATTATTATTATTATTTAATAATTTTTATTAAATTTTGCCCATTTTTTTATTTAATTGATTTTTTTTTATTTTTTTTTTATTTTTTATTAATTTATTTTTTTAACTTTTACGTTTAATTTTTTAATATAATTTTATAAAATTCAATAAATTATATATACATATTTTTAATTTATTTGGATTTAATATTTTTTTTTAAATGTTTTACTTTTTTATTATTTTTTTTTGTTAATTACATAAAATTTTTATATTTTTTTATTTCAATTAAAATTGTGTATTTAAAATTAGATTTTTTTTTAATGAAATTTAATTTTTTTAAATTAATTTTTTTTTTTTTTTTAATATTTTTTTTCTTTTTTTTTTAATTTTCCATTTTTAATTGATTTTTAAAGTTTTTCGTTTAACAATATTTTTTTTTTCTTTTATATTTAAAATTTATTTTTTCTTTCAAAATTTATTTGTTTATTCATTTATTTATTAAAATTTACTATTTTTGTTTTTAAATTTAATTTGTTATTTTAATATTAACCTTTTTTTTTTAATTTAATAAAATTTGATGTATATACCTATTTTAATTTAAGTTCATATATATTTTTTATTTTTTATAATTTAAATTTAATTTATTTTTTATAGTTTATTTGTTTTTTTAATATATATTGTTTTAAATTTAATATTTTCATTGTATTTTATTTTTATTTTTTATTTTTAATTAATTTTTCTTTTTTTTTTCCTTTTAATTCGAATAGTGTTTTTTTTTTTTTTTTTGAATTTTTAAATTTATTAAAATTTAATATATTTCCTTAAATTTAATTATTTGTTTTAATTTTTTTTTTTCTTTTTTAAATTTAATAAGCATTTTCTTTTTCTTTTTTAAATTTAATTTCCATATTTTATTTTTTATAATTTCCTTCTTTTTTTAAATTGTTTTTTTTTTTAAATTTAATATTTTTATTTTGTTTTTATTTTTATTTTTTAATTTCTATATTTTTTTAAATTTTAATCTTAATTTTTTTTGGTTTATTTAAAAAAAAAAAATTCCTTAAATTTTAGGTTTTTTTTTAATGATTGAATTAAAATTTTTACTTTGTTTTTATTTTTATTTTTTTTATCTTCATATATTTTTAATTTTAAGCTTTTAAATGTTTTTATTTTTAAATTTTTTTTTCTTAAATTTTAGGTTTTTTTAATGTTTGAATTTTAAAAATTAAAAAATGTTACTTCTATTTTTAAAAATGCCAAAAGTATGACACAATATTTTTTTTTTGTTATTCCAACATCAACTGGTTTTGTTTTGAGGGTGTTTTTTCAATCCTTTTTTCAAGAAACAATTTTGTTTTTACCATAATTTTATAAAATGTTGAAATTTGACCTTAAAAAAAAACGAAGTGCGTTCTGGAAGACACACTTTTTTTTTGGGTGTTTTTTCAATCCTTTTTTCAACAAACAATTTTGTTTTTAGCATAATTTTAGAAAATGTTGAAATTTGACCTTAAAAAAAAAAACAAGTGCGTTCTGGAAGACACTTTTTTTTTGGGGGGTGTTTTTTCATGTTTTTTGAGAGTTTTTGGGCTAGAGTTCCCGTTTTGAGGTCAGGTTACCTATTTCATCGGTAATAGTGTTGAGAGCATCCCAAGCAGTGGGATCATATTTTTCCCCAGGAATAATATGCATATAATGACTCACAAAATAGGAGCACAAGGCAGAGCCCATTCCATATTGTTTATGGAATGCACCCCAGAGGAATATCAGAGTTAAGAAACTTGGGAAAGGAAGAACTGAGAAGTGCTGATGGTGAGGAATTTGCTTCAGAGATCCAGGCCATACATGAACAAGTGAAACAACAACTACAAGGCAGTAGCATCAAATACAAAAACAAAGCAGACTTGAGCAGAAAAGAAGTTCATTTTGAAGTAGGAGATCTGGTTTTGGCACACTTGAGAAAGGAGAGATTCCAAAAGAAGCAATATAACAAATTGAAGTTCAAAAATATTGGGCCATGCAAGATAGTTAGAAAGTTTTCTGCAAATGCTTATGAGATTGAATTACCTTCTAATGTTGGAATATCTCCCATTTTTAATGTTGCAGATTTGTAAAAGTATGAAGATGATGGTGCAGAAGAAAGATCAGCAGACAAGGGACATATTGAGTGGAAAGAGCAGCTACCTCCAGCGCAACCATTGCAACCAGAGAAGATATTGGACAAAAGAGTGTTCAAGAGGACCATAGGAAAAGAGTAATTTCAGTACTTCATTAAATGGAAGGATAAGCCAGAGGAAGGTGCCACATGGACAACTGAAGGAATGTTGCAGAAGATAGGCAGATCAGTGGAAGAGCTCATGGACAGGAGCCCATGAAGAAGATTGCCCTTGGGAGTCTGATGCAGGGGCATTAAACACTAGCCAACAATGTAGGAAGTTTTGTCCACATGTTGTGGCTAGGAGGGTTCGAAATCATCTAAATTGTAACAAGGTGTCAATACCTCAGCTGAATGTATTATTAGATTAGTCAGAGTTGTAGGAGTCGAATAGTTCGGTTAGCCATATTTCATATTTCAGTTAGTTGAATTATTGTAATTAGACTTTTGATTTTCTAAATGGTCCTCACAGAGGAACCGAAGAGTCACATCGCAATGTATATAGATTGTACTCCTCGGATGTAATGAGAGAGAGAAGAGAAGGAAAAGAGAGATTTCTGCAATAAAACTCTGTGTGTTCACAATTACTTCAAGTTAAAGAATCTCAGTATGCATTTGGCCATAGAATTGTCTCGAATCCTTACTTGTGAAGAAATTGTTTAATTGTGAGGTGGTTGAACTCCGTGCATGTATAATTATCGAATTAAACTACTGTATAGATTCTACATATCTCTGTCTATTGTTTTCTCAAGATTATCTGAACAACCCTGTGAATTAAACCCGCCGCAGGCGAGGCCTGTGTAGAGAATCCATGGTCGTGAACACAGTTTAAATAGTAGAACTCCCGAGACAGAGTCGTTGCTATCGGAACCCTGACCGAAAATTAGATGTGGGTTAAGGAATCAAATAATAACATAACCTAACTTAACCTTTGGTTAATCACTGTACCAAAACCATGAACGGAATTAACGAAACCACCCTGCCATATCGCACTGCCTTTTGGGGATAAGCGGTATTTCTTGGTTGGTGGGCGATTCCATAGAGTGTTCGACACGTGGCGAGGTGGACCCACAAGATACTACCGTTGCTGTGCGCCATCGCACGTTAAAGTTCGTATAAGGATGCTGAGCGATATCATGGGCCGATGTTGATTTGGGAAGGAGCCATCGGATGGTGATCATTTGATAAAGATGCGCGGAAGATAACCAGGTGTAGTACGAGCATTTGATTGGGCGGTCGATTATATATTTGGGGCCAGAACGAAAGGTCTATTTAAAAAGTCATTTATTCAAAAGCGTTGGTTATTAATATAAAAGTTCGGTTATATAATTTAATTGCCAAAGGTTGTAGATAATGTGTGTTTTTCAAATTCCTCGAATTTGACAAATAAAACTCGAAGAAATCATAGAAGGCCACGTGGAAATAAATGAAGCTAATAGAAAGGAAAATGTTGACAGAATGATTACAGTAGATAATCTCTCCTTAGGGGTCGACTTTCAGTTTTTTTGTCGTCACTTTATCTCAAAATATATCTTCTCAGGGTCCTTTGTTACGACTTCATGTTTAAAAACATATTTCACCTCTCTAAACACCACATCTCTGTTATACACAACCTTCCTTGTTTTCAGGTTCCAAATCTTCTAATCCTTTAAACCATCCTTATACCCAATAAAGAAGCACTTTTCAGATTTATTATCCAACTTTCTCCTTTTCTCCTTTGGAACATGTACATATGCATCACATCAAAATACCCTCGGATGTTAAAGAGAGGGTTTCTTACCATTCCATACCTCATGTGGAGTATTATCCTCCAACGCTGATGAAGCAGGGAAAATTTTAAGGATGGAAGTTTATCTTAAAGTTTAGAAACCTTGGTGAATCTTACTAGTCCCTAATATGCAAATTATAAAAATTTTGATGATATTTTTGTAGAAATATTTATATTTTCAATGATTTTATCTTAGTCAATATAATATTTTTGCAATTGTTAAGGTAAAATAATGGTGTACTGTAAAATTTGGGTGAATCATTCTGCAAAAAAAATGGAAGATGGCGAATCCGTTTTTTTGAAAAAACATGGAAAAATAGCCCACCTACGAATATTAGCCCCTAAAATTTTCCTTGTGATGAAGGTGATATATTAACCAAGCAACATGTAGTCTCCACTGCCTCTGCCCAGAATTCTTGTCCTAACCCGGTACCATTGAGCATGCTTCTTGCCTTTTCCATCAGTGTTCTATTCATTCTTTCTGCAACTTTGCTTTGCTGAGGTGTGTATGGAGTAGTCTTCTACCGCGCTATACCACTTCTTACAAAATTCTTCAAATTCCTTCTTGCAGAACTCCCCACCATTGTCTGTCCTCGCACCTTTATCTTCTTCTCTATCTGGTTTTACACCAGAGCCTTAAAGTCTTTAAATTTGTCAAAGACTTCATATTTCTTCCTTAAGAAATAAATCCATGTATTCCTTGAGAAGTCATATATGAATGAAACATAGTACACAGACTTACCTAGTGATGAAACCGATACAGGTCCAAACACATCACTATGCACAAGCTCTAATATCTTGTTCGCCCTCTTAGCACCAGAAGGAAAACTCACCTAATTTTGCTTCCCATATACACAATGTTCAATGGTATGGTAGAAGGTAGAGCTATTTCCCTGCAGTATCCAAAGGCCCTTCTCTCCAATATGTCCAAGCCTTTGATGCCATAGCATGGTATTTTCTCCAGAGACCGCTAGGCTTTCCGCTCCAATTTTTGGAACCACATAACTATTACACCCATCAATAATAGTGTTTCCCTGAAGCTTGTACAGAGTTCCAATCTGAACACCCCGCATTAATACCACTGCTCCCTGAACCATCTTACAGGTATATTTCTCGAACACTATTTTTACACCTGCATCATCCATCTTGCTTACAAAAATAAGGTTTCTGGCCAATGCAAGAATGTGCAGAACACCAAGAAGTGTTCTAATCCCTCCACCTTGCAGCTTCAGCTTGACTTTTCCATGTCTGACGATTCTTTCCTTCCTATCATCACCTAAGAGGACATCACCGCGATCATATTTCTCATACTCGCAGAACTACTCCCTATGGGGAGCGAAGTGAAAGGATGCACCCGAGTCAATCAAACATGACTCATGATCTACATGTGTATTTGAAGAAGAAGCTAAATACACATCCCCAACTTCATCCAAGGTGGTTTTTGCCTCTATAGAAGGAGCATCATCAGATCCATTTCCTTTCTTAGGAGCTTTAGATCTGCAATCCTTTTTGTAGTGCCCTCCCTTTTTGCATTTCCAGCACACCTTTACAAACCTTCCAGAATATTTAGATCTCCCTCTAGATTTAGATCTCCCACTCGAAACCTTATTCTTGCTTCTGTTCCAGGACCTTCCTCGTACAGACAAGGCATCTCCATTCTGACCCTCCATATTTCTCTGTCTAATTTCCTCTCACAGCAAGGCTGAGACAATGTCATCAAAATTCAAGGTAATTGTATTGATACCTATTGCAATAACCAGAATGTCCCACAAAACTGGTAGAGAACACAACAAACTGATGCACTTATCTTCATCTAAGATTTTAATATCAACAGATGACAACTGACTTACCACAGTATTGAAGGCGTTCAAATGCTCTGTCACCGAGTCTCAGTCCTTCATCCTTAGGTTATATAGCTTTTTCTACAGGATCAATTTATTCACGAGAGACTTAGATTGCTACAAAGTCCCTAGCTTGTCCCACAAGCTCTTCGTCGTAGCTTCCCCAAATACATTCAACAATACTAAATCTGAGACACACAACCGTATTGTGCTCTTTCCCTTCCGATCCAGCTTCTTCCAGTCTTCATCTGACATTGTCATTGGTTTAGTACCCAGATCTACCGCAATTTACTAATATTTATCCACCAGCAGATCCTCCATCTTGGTCTTCCACAACTCAAAACTCTAACCATTAAATTTCTCGATCTCTATCTTCCCACCACTCGCCATCTTCTTTCACTTCAAGAATCGATCTCGCAGATCTCCCACTAAACAGGGTCTACCTTAGACCCAAGCAAAAAACCCCTCAGTAGCAAAGGCGTCCCATTGAAACCGAAAATTCTCTGATTCCAAATGTAGGTTTGAACCCTGTACAGAAGTTATCTGCAAATGAATCTTAAAAACAAAAAATAAACAATAGCGACAGCATAAAACACAAAACACATAAACACAGAGATCTTCCCCTGGATCCCAAATCGGGACGACCAGCTTGATTTTTCATTATATTCCTTTTAGTGTTACAACACATATATATACATGCTGAAGCATACATAAACCCCAATCCATTAACCCTGGATTAGAACATAATCGTAGTTCCCTTGACCAGATCCACAAAATACGAGGGGCCAAAAACCATCATGCCCCAAAACCATGTGCAAACCCATGCACAAAACCATGGGTGGGTTTGCCCACCAGAAAATAAAGTCTAAAAAAAATTTCTCAGGGCGTTGCCACCCCCCCGTGACCCCCCTGCGCATGACTATTCGTTGAAAGAATATAACACATACCCAACAATATTGGACTAGGTGAGGGTTGCAATGGCATTGGAAAGAGTGAACACAACATGAATAAAGAGTCACTTGGAGAAGGAATACAAGGAATTGCAGTCTTGGTTGCATGTATAGGGATGGTAAAACAAGAAAGTAGAAGCATTTGGGACACCATAGAAATTGGCAACTCATTTTTTCTAAGAGACATCCAAAAGCACATTTTTTTATAGGGAAAAGCTTAAAATCCTCCTTCTGGGGAAATGCATTTCCCTTTATGTTTCACTACATTTCCCAAAAGATATATGTGGAAAAATGTTTCTTGGAGCATCCTACAAGAAAAAAACACCTTGGGAACATTAGAAACATGGAGGTGCCCCCTCCCACCCTAAGGGACACATCCCCATAGAATAGTTTTTTTTTCATTCATTTAGTGGCATTTCTGAGTCATCATTTCTCATTTGTTTATGAATACAAAGTTTATCATATACTACTATGTTGAATGGTAAGCACATGTCAAAGCCCTATAACAAGAGGAGCTGCTTTGGATAGAATCAAGGTCAGGGCCTTACAATTGGGACTAAACTTTCATAGTTTTAATATATGCATGTGGACAGTAGCACAGTGGAAATTCATTATCATAAAGAGACGTTACAAAACCATATTTTCTTGATGATCATAGAGGGTTTGGTATTTCACTTGCACTAAACATAGCATATATTGTCATCTATCGGTAAGGTACATCTATAAGACCTCATTTACAGATACTTCCAAAAGTCTGCTTTGTAAAGATTACTTTTATTTTAACAATCAAAGAACTTCTATAACAATTATTGTTGACTAGTGGAAAATCATAGCTATGAAAGAATGGAAAGGTGTTATGGGCTATATCTAACATGTAGAAATAAGAACTGAATAATTAGGAAGTGATTTTAGCCCAAATCATGGTGTAAACTAACCATTATTAATCTTTTTCCACTTCATACCGTCACACTAGTGTGTTTGTAGCAAAAAAATGGTACTGCTAAAGGTATAACTATGGCAATATAAATGAAGACATCCATGGTGCAAATTTCTTAGTTTGAACCATAGATGTAAACTTAAAACACATTTTGGATAAGAGGTACATGCTTTTTCAAATGCTGAGAAAAATTCGAGAAACTACAATGCTGATCCAATATCATTTGACGAAAATTCTATGCCTGCAATCAACAACATTGGCTTCGCTTGAGGAAAAAATATTTCATCCATCTCTTTCTTGTCTTTGCATTTCTTCTTCTTGAAATTTAATTTTGCTTCAGCAACCTCTAACTAAAAATCAGATACATAAATAAACTGATCATGATCCCCTTGATAACATCTTTCTTTCTAGGTTTGTCTATATTGTCTGATTTTCTTTTCTTTGTTTACCTCACATCAACCTTTAAAACATGTTTTCTTTTTGTTTGCATCAAATTTCCAGATTTACAATTAATTTTAGAGGAATGAACTTTATTTTATTTTGGGTTTATTTTAGCCCCTTTTTTCCCTCGAGAGGCCCTCTGCTTTCATGAACAGCCAGAAAAATTTGTGCGTCTTTACTTACAGGAAAATCCAAGAACTGGATTGAAGGCCAGAATGGGCTAGCCAATGTAAATTAGGGAAAGAGGGCCTTTGAACCATGTGTAAATATATATATTTTTAGTAATTGAATTATTTTCAACTTTGTGTGGAGATTGAGTGAACCTACGTAAGCAAAAGAATCTTCTTTATGTGGACTTGTGCATGATCATAAACCTATTATTGTAGCTTTATGTGGTAGGACTTGTGAATGGAAGATATCACTATTGTGTTGAGTAAGAAAATTTTCTTGTGGAAGGATGAACACAAGAAAAACTGATTTAAATTTAATACATTGAACCTTAATATAAAATCGATCTTATTCACTGACCTATGTGTGGAGTGATTTCTAGATGCATTTGTTTATGCCTAGTTTATGGTCAGATAATTGTTGAAAAGTTCTCAGTTTGGGGTGTGGAAAATACCTTGAGGCTGTGAGCATAAAAATATTATGCATGGAGTGATCGTGATCCTGGAAAACATTGGAGTGATGCTCAAGAATGTTGCTAAGCGTTTTCTATGTGTATTGTGAAATATTATGTATGGGAGGAAACGAACCTTCAATAGAAATGCCTTTGTGGTCTAGACAATTGGATATTATTGCAGTAAATTGACATCCATTTCCATTAAGGATGAGTAAATTACGCATCTGGTGATCTGATCGATAGAACTAGCTTTCAAAGCGGCTGTGGTGACCCTGTGTTCCAAGTTGAGTGTATACTAGGTGGTGACCACTAAGGAAATCTCGTGATTAATATCAATGGAGAATAATATAAGATATTGGAGTCTAGTACGTTGGATAATACTAGCAATACAACAATACGAGCATGACAATCGTCCACGCTAATTACTGGGGTGGTCAGTTAAATCTTTCAGCTATGTATGCCTTATTGTGGTCCGGTTCACATTTTCATATTCGCCCCAATACATCCACTAATCTCTCGGTTTGGATGTACTGTAGTCTAAGTGTGGTGGACAATAGTTCAACATTGTTTCAGGGAATATTCTGTGGTGATTTATGGTATTACAGCTTGACATCATGGGTGATTGAAATGCCCCTATGTGAATCACATCTTCAAACACCTATTAGTCTGAGCCTGTCCATTAATATTGACTCTTTACCGGGGCAAGAATAGTACAATGAGATGGGTTTTGACATAACATGGGATGTCGACCAGAACAGAGACCAAAAGTGTGGTGCTTGTTTGGGAAGTAAGGGGATTTGTGGGTATAACATTTCTGAACCTCCAATGTTTTTATTCTATTATCGCGATGGATCCTCGAAGCTCGAAAAATGCATGCCTCGAAAGTGGTAGGTTTCTGATCGCTTGTACAAATCTGATTACAAAACTCAAGGCCTGAATTTTTCTCTCAATATATTCAGAGATGATCCACTCTACCATCAAGCTTGAATCTGGATATGTGTGTACCATAAGCTATACATTCTCTAAGTTAAATCTTACGATCCTTACCATTACTAATAACTACTTGTCATGGTGGTGTTACAGGTCGTGAATGGAAGAACGAAATTGTAATCAGTATATATTATTTCTTCCTATTCTTATATCACTGTGAATAATATCTATTTACTCTAAATATTTTCATTGTAGTTAGACAAAGATCACATTGATATCAATCTCTTCATTCAACTGAAAGTTTCTCCTTTGGGGGAATTGCGTTAGTAGCAATAGTTGTAGTATTCTTGGTGTGTTATGCAAAGGGGAAAATACTTTCTGGTAGCTCCAATTTAGTGGTGGAGAAATTCCTGAAGGGATATGCTCATGAAATGCCAACGCGATAATCACACTCTCACCTCAAGAAGACAACAAAGAAATTTAGAGACAATTTGGGAGAAGGAGGTTATGGTGTGGTGTATAAAGGTAAGCTTTAGAACGGTGCTCCAGTGGCTGTTAAGCTTATGAATAGGCATAGGCACAGTGAGATTCAATGCATGAACGAATTGGCTACCATTGGACGGGTCCATCACTTCAATTTGGTTTGTCTTGTGCGGTATTGTTTCGAAAGCCGATGTATGAGTACATGGCTAATGGATCTCTGGAGAAGTTTATATTCCCCAGAAAAGAGAAGGGGAAACTTCTAAGTTGGGAGAAATTGTATTCAATTTCTTTGGGTGCAGCTTGTGGGATTACATATTTACATAAATATTGTGACAAACGAATCATGCACTTCCACATCAAACCTCACAATATATCGTTGGATGTAGACTTCATACCAAAAGTTTCAGATTTTGGTTTAGCAAAACCTTATGGAAAGGGAGAAGACCATATATAAATGATGATCGGGAGAGAAACACCGAGATATGTGGCACCAGAGGTGTGTGATAGAGATATGGGTCCTATTACTGGTAAATTAGATGTCTATAGTTACTTACGACATTTCTTTGTCTCAGATAGCTTTTAACATTGTGAGATGCTTTATCGCATTTACGATTGTAAAAGAAGAAGCAATCTTTGAAATTGGAAATAGAGGGACTTAATGAAATTCCCCCTTTCTGGTGAATTTCTGGCTCCATACAGGACCTGGGAAATACAATAAGAAAAACTAGTTTCAACAAATATTGTAACCGATTTGGCTGAAAGGACATGGCTCTACTGATTTTTAATTTTAGTTTTATATTACAAAAAAAGGATTTGGTGGCTCACCAGTTGGAAATAAGGGAGATTTATCAAATTCAAAAAAGGGGATCTGGTAATAACCAAGGTCACAATAACCAACAAAACAATGAATAACAACACACATAAGAGGAAAATAATACAATATTACAGAAGAGGGATACGTAAACTTACATTTCGGAAAACCAGCTTCGTGTAACAGAAAAACCATAGCTTATTGCTCGGACCTGCAACTTCTTCGCTTATGGGCTTTGAATCTACATCAATTTTTATTAATAAATTATGATATATCAGAACAAAGCTCAACATCTAGAGTCTATGGGGTGACTATGCGAATCCTTGCCATTAACTGCTAGCGTTTTACCCTCATCACTCGGTTTGTTTAGATTTATCAAATGAGAGTAACCAGTGGTAAGAGATTCCACGATAAGTACACACAGGGCCATGAACGCGGCTGCAATATTAGGGAATGGGAAACTATGCCAAGATGAGATTTCAATAGGAGGAGATTTAAAGGCACCAAAAAGGAATTGCAGTAGTTGCAAGAACAAGACCCACAACAAAAGCCCTAATCACTAAGCCAGCGGGAGATGACGAAAACAAAGTGATGTGTTTTGGGTGGGAGAAATTTTATTTTAACTTGAGGTCTAAAATTTAAACTAAAAATGAATACTCTCTCCCTCCATTTTTCCAAATTTCATTTTTAATATTATGCCCTCCAAATATCATTTTTAATATCGTACCCATTGTTTTTTTGATGGATGTTGAGTGCACTCCATTATTCCTTGTAATGTCAACAATTTATTTCAAAAGAAGCTTCAAAAATCAATTGAATTTCATTTTAATAAATGTGTTTTAAAAACATTGATGATGAACCACACAATGAGTGGTTTGAAAGGCATCCGATCTTAAAAAATTTATGTGATTTATCCTGAAGAGTTTTTAAAGAAATTAATTAATTAATTTTTAATATAAAATTGAGATAAAATAGTAAATTTAGGAGAGGATTTTGCAACCCATGGTTTTTCTCATGGTATTCCACTTTTCCAACAAGGGGGAACTAACCTGATTGTAGGTCCCAACTAGACGTGCTCTTGTTTGGAATGGCTAATCCCAACGGGTTTTAAGGATTGTTATAAGGGTTAGGGGAATAATGAGTTAGTGGTTAATGGATTAAGTATTAGGGGCTTAGGGGTTAGGGAAATAGGGGCTTAGGGGTTAGAGGTTTAGGCTTTAGCGGTTAGGGGAATAATGAGTTAGTGGTTAAGCGGTTAGGGATTTGGGGCTTAGGGGTTAGGGGATTTAGGTGCATTTACGGGTTAGTGGAATAATGAGTTAGTAGTTAAGGGATTAGGGATTGGGGTTAGGGGAATATGTGTTAGTCATTAAGGGGTTAGGGATTGGGGAGCTATGGGATGGGGGATTTAGGCTCATTTAGGGGTTAGGGGAATAATGAGTTAATGGTTAAGGGATTAGGGATTAGGGGCTTAGGGGTTATGGGATTTAGGCGCAGTTAGGGGTTAAATGAATAATGAGTTAGTGGTGAAGGGATTAGGTATTAGGGGCTTAAGGCTTAGGGGATTTAGCAGTTAAGGATTTTAGGGGTTAGGGGTGAGGGGTTAATGGGTTATGGGTTAAGCATTAACATTTTAGGGTTTTAGGGGTTAAGGGGTTAGGGGTTCAGATGTTAGTAGTTTAGGGGTTTAAGGTTTTAGAGTTTTATGGTTTAAGGGGTTAAATGGGTTAGTGTTTTAGGGGTTTTGGGGGTTAAATGGGATAGGGGTTGGGAATTAAGGTTTAAGGGGTTAAGGGTTATGGGTTTAGAGGTTTAGGGTTAAGGGGGTTAAATGGGTTGGGTGTTTAGGGGTATAGGGGGTTAAATGGGTTAGGGGTTGGAAATTAGGGGTTAAGGGATTAGACGTTTAGGGTTTAGGGGGTTAAATGGTTTAGGGGTTTAGAGGTTTATGGGGTTAGGTGATTTAGCAGTTAATAATTTTAGGGGTTACGGGTCGTTAGTGGTTAATGGGTTTAGGGTTTAGGGGGTTAAATGGGTTAGGGTTTTAGGGTTTTATGGGGTTAAATGGGTTAGGGGTTGGGAATTTGGGTTCAAGGGGTTAGGGGTTGGGGTTACGAGATTTAGCTATTAAGTATTTTAGGGGTTAGGGGTTAGAGTTTATGCGGTTAGTGGTTTAGGGTTTAGGGGTTTAAATGGGTTAGGGGTTTAGAGGTTTAGGGGGTTAAGGGGATTTAGGAGTTAAGGGTTTTAAGGGTTAGGGGTTAGGGTAGGGGGGTAAATGGGTTAGGGTTTTAGGGGTTTAAATGGGTTAGGGGTCAGGAATTAGGGTTTAATGGATTAGGGGTTAAGGGTTTATAGGTTTAGGGGGTTAAATGGGTTATAGGTTAATGGTTTAGCAAATAGTGGTTAAGGTTTTAGAGGTTTAGGAGTTAAATGGGTTAGGGGTTTAGAGGTTTACAGTTTAGGGGGTTAAATGGGTTAGGGGTTTAGGGGTATAGGGGGTTAAATGGGTTAGGGGTTAGAGGTTTAGGGTTTAATGGCTTAAATGGGTTAGGGGTTTACTAAAGGTTTAGGCAGTTAGGGTATTTAACAGTTAAGGATTTTATGGGTTAGGGGTTAGGGTTTAGGGTGTTAAATGGATTAAGGTTTTAAGGGTTTAGGGGGTTAAATGGGTTAGGGGTCAAGAATTAGGGTTTAAGGGTTTAGAGGTTTAGGGTTTGGGGGTTAAATGGGTTAGGGGTTTAGGGGTTTAGAGGGTTAAATCAAAATGGGTTAGGGGTTAAGGGTTTAGGGTTTAGGGGTTAAGGGTTTAGAGGTTTAGGTTTTAGGGGTTAAATGGGTTAGGGGTTTAGAGGTTTAGGGGGTTCAATGGGTTAGGGGTTAAGATGATAATTTTGTTGGTATCTATTTGTGCACAATAGTTGCTTATTATTTGTGTCTCAATGTAACAATTTTGTAGGTACTGTTGCTTGTTTCCATGTCTTCTCTATTTATTAATTTCTAGTATTTGTTAGCCAATTATTTACATTTATTGATGAAAATTACTATTGAAATTAAACCAAATGTATGTTCAATCTCCAGTTTCAAACTCAGCCACAGTGTTGTCACGGAATTTAAGTCCAAAGAATAGCAATCTGATGAAGTCTCAATAACAATACTGCACCTCATGACTACTACAGAAAAGCTTAAGTTCGAGTGTCCCACATTCATGAGAAAGTTGTCTCTTATAATATTGCTCCACCTGACATTGGGGAAGAGAGAGGGAGGTAGGAGAGAAAGGGAGAGAAGAAGGACGAGATATAGGACTTAAGAGAGAGGAATCAGTATTAGAGAAGAAATAATATGTGACCAGATTACTCTTTAGGGAGATGGGAGATAGGGGCACCCTACCTACCTAACTAAATTTATAAACCAAATGTGATGTAATCATCTGTAATGGTGGTTGATTATACGAGGAGAGGATTTTACGAGGAGGCACTAGATTTTTAATGTGATATGCAAAAAACAAGTACTGCACCTAACCATTTCACATCCATCAATGTTTTGTCTGCATGTGCTAATTTGGTAAATTTGGAACATGGAAAAGGATTCTTGTTTTGGGATCACCTCCCACGAGGATTCACCAATTGTGAGAACACAATGCTAATGGTTGCATCTTCTAAATCATCATCACTTCCACCAACACCTTATCCAATAACGCTAGTATAAAAAGTATCAAGCTCTCCGCAGCGAAAAGGAACATAATGCATGTTCCCTCCATCTCTTCTACATACTTGTAGTTCTCCTCCCAAACCAAAGCCACTAGTGTTGTGTGTTCACTTTTCCCTGAATCTTGTGCAAACATCCTCAGGTAAGTAACTGTTGCACCAAGGTATGGATCCACTATGTGTCATATCCACTAAAGGAGAACATGTTCCAAAAAATAGGTAAATTCTCACAACTATCCCTATGTGGGATGTTGAGAACTCCAAAGTGCCACATGCTCATTAATGAAATCTATAAATTGAGAAATTTCGTACAAGACTTGAGGTCATACTGAACTTGGACCAAAAGGCTCAGGATCTAGGTAGCAGAAAGGAACATCTGCAATATGATTTGTATTATTCTCATATAGATCATTTTTCATGGATATCTCTGGGAGTTGAAATGCATATTCTAGGTTCCATATAACATCTCCCATGGAAGTCCTTTCGAAGCCCATCTCTTCCAAGAACTTTTCGTTAGTCTCCATAAACATTTTCAGAGAACCAGAGTTGATGGTCCCAATAAGGTGAGGGTCAATGATTTTTTCAAGCTTGCCCTTTTTCTACCAATGCATTTCCCACTCTTCTATATTTAATTATTCTCTTGGAAAAACAAGATTAAGAGTTTCCCTTGCACACAAGAACTCTAGTAACACTACTCCAAAAGAATACACATCACATTTCTCTCTGAGTTGTTGCCTTATGAAGTATTCAAGATCAAGGTAACCAAGGGCCAAAAATACCTTTGGATCCAGTCATTGAATGTCTAAATACCACCACGTTTTCCCGTGATCCTGTTATCGTGGAGATTCTTAACATTTAGATAAGTGCAGAGGATTCACAACAAGGGATTTAGATTGCATTGACCATATATTGGAGCTTCATAGTTATCTCACCAGTCAAACAGTTTTCCAACAAGTCGAGGGACTCTAAATTGGTGCAGTTGAAAAGAAAGGAAATATTGTTCTGTCAAGGTCAAATCCCACAATGCTAAGCTTGAAAACCCTCTCATTATTGCAAGTTACGTCTTCGAGCTCCGATATGGTGATGTTGCAGGGGTTTTGATCTTGTTTCCAATCCACGGTCACACCTTCCAGCTCTAATATGGTGACATTATAGGGGTTTTTATCTTGTCTCTAGTCCACTGCATGAGCTTGGGTACATAAACCTGGCACCATGTCGGGTTAAGGGAAATTATGAGTATTCGACGAATAAATCTCGATAGAGAAATAGAATTATGGAGACATTGGTTATCATACATATTTGGTTTCCTCTGTAAATGTACCAGAGTCGTCGGTCCTCCAAAAGGAGCCCTCTTCGGTCGGGCTATCATATATTCTAATAAACCCCCTTCACCATCTACCCCATTAGGAAATCTGAGCTATCAAAAAAAAATGTGAAGGTCAAGCTCTCGATCATCGAGGTTTATATGGCATGTCTTGTAATTGTGCAAAGAATATTCTTTTCAATACATATCTAGATGGTGGTATGGTGGTGTGAAATAACCGCCTCTCATGGATCCTAACTCTGGAAATTGTAGCAGTGATTAACGCCTGTGGGTTTCGATCTAACGGAAATTGTGATTCCAACAATTGGTATCAAAGCGACAGGTCTCGAGTTCAAAAGTCACCCAGCTCGTGTTGGGGGGGAGATTGTTTGACATTGGTTTCAACACTCTTCATGTGTTTTGCGACATGGAATAACCGCCTCTCATGGATCCTAACTCTCGTGATTGTAGCCGAGACTAACGCCTGCGGGTTTTGGTATAACAGAAATCTTGAGTCCAACAATGCAAGTAAATGACCCACGCTCCAACATTTAAACTTGATCGGGCGGTCATGTCTTTTTGCATGGGGAGGACAAGTGCCCTGCCACCTTGAGTTCGAGTGGCAACACTAGTTAGCTCGGTTTATCACCCACATCTAGAAAATTACCATAGCTATTTACTAAATAGGTCTATAAATATATATTTTAGGTTTATCAATTTACTATTTATCAAATGAAAATATGATGATTTAATACTATATTTAAATGAAATCACATGTTTAACATAAGAAATGTTATATTTATATATTTATTAAGTGTAAATATGAAGATTTAACCTTAGATTTAAAACAACTCTCACTTTTAACATAAATCAATGAAGTTTAAAAATTAAACTTTATGGCCAAATATTAAATATAAATATAAATGTTAATTTGGCTATCTAATTAATATAATTATAATCTTTACTAAAATTATAATGAAGGAATTAGTGTAAAGTTGATAGATAATACATACAATTATGTTAATTGTAGATGAATCCATCTGCACTGTTAAACTTTAGAGAAAAAAGAGTATTCATAATTTTAACACTATAAATTCAGAGACCCCATTGTCTCTAAATTTTAACACTGCAAATGGATTGAGAGACACCTATAGTGAAACGTAACACTTTGGTACCAAATTTGCAATTTTCCCTATATGGAGTGACACAATTAAAAATACTGACATAAATGACTAATTCATATAGTTGTTGTACTTGTTATTTGGCCATATTTTTATTCTTGGACTATAATAGTCATTTACATTAATCATTATTAATTTTGTTACTTATTATCTAGTCATATATTTTAATCCTAGACTAAATTAGTCATTTAAGTTAGTCACTTATTATCTAGTCATATATTTTATCCCTAGACTAAATTAGTCATTTAAGTTAGTCTCTTTTAGTTTAGTCACTTATTATCTAGTCGTATATTTTATTCTAAGACTAAATAAGTCATTTACGTTAGTCGCTTTTAGTTTAGTCACTTATTATCTAGTCGTATATTTTATTCCAAGACTAAATTAGTCATTTAGGTTAGTCATGTTTAGTTCGGTCACATAAAATTCCTCAAATTTAGTAGTAATTCACTTGAAATAATTTCTGCGACTAACATTTTTAGTCACCTAGTCATTAATTTCATCATTTTTTACTAGTGATGGATCTCGATGGATTGGGAATATGAGTCGACTATTTTTCTAGGAAACCTCTAAGTGTGGGAAAAAGATGTGTACCGCTAATATTTATGAAAAATATGGTACCAAAACCTGAGGTCATGGCGTCATGATAGACCTCATCAATAATGAACATGTCAAATGTTCATGCTATATTATTGCAAGTAAAGTGACCTAACATTATATTAAGGATGAGTGGGTTCTTGATGTTATCTTTGTCACCGAGTTTTGTGTCCAAGGAAAAGTGGTGCAAAATTTTGTCGGATGAGATTTTCCTTCCTTGTGATAAGATGTACAAGAAGGGAGGGTATTTCCTGTATGGTCATTTATTTGTTGAAATTTATATGATGAAGTGGCATATTCTTGAAGTCCAAAGTTTGTCCAATATACTAGATGGTGATGTCGTAGCAATTATATTTGACCCCTCGAAATCTTGCTCAAATTCTACCAACATTTATTTTAATGAAAAATATTTTGGGGATTGGTATAACAAGTTGATTGACACTTCCAAACTTGTGAAAATTTTAAAATCTATTTTTGATCGACATTCTTACCATATGTGGTTTGGTATTTACCATAACCACTCTTACATTTACCCAAAAGTTGTTGAGAAAGATACAATCCAGATGAGGGCCTTTCCATATTACATGATGGATGTTGCATTTCACAAAAAGGTTTTAGTATTCAACAAATGGCCACCACTAAAGGAATTTTTTATTCACTTGAGGGTCTGATACCAAGGGAATTATCCTTAATTACTATCTCTTCAGCTCAGAAGCATCCCGATATGATTAATTCATATTTCTAACCTTTATTGAAAATTATCCAAACTTGATTTTATTATATTAATTCCAATATTTCTAATATCAAATATATGGTAAGTACCCCTACAATAACCTCATCCATTGTTGATGTGATTCCTTTTCAAGGAAAGATTTTCAAATATAAATCTCTACCTATGGATTCATTAGCCCCCTTATCTACACCACCCATTATATCTATTGCCCCTCCTTATGTTCCAAATCCTTGCCATTAGTATTTGGAATTAGAATCACTAACATCTCTAATTTCAAAGCATCCTCCTCCTATTCCAAACCCCTCCACTTTTTTCCATATCCTTGATGGATGAACCTGTCTAGCCTATTCCACTGACAATCATTACAAAATAACATAATCAGACTCAGGCTCCTAGATCCAATATTCACAGTCACCTATGCCTGTAAATAATTTTTTTGATGTCCCATTCAACCATTCTAATCCAAAGCATACTACATTGATGTATCAAGATCTTAAAGTCTTAGTTGATACAAATATTTCCTCCAAAGAATAGGATGTACCAGAAACAAGGGATATTTTGGAAACAATAGATTTACAACTTAGTTAGCCTCCTTGAGTAAATAAACCGAAATTAAGAAACAATGTGTTTTCTATAGAATTTTCTATTATCATTTGGGACCCTATTCATTGTAAATAAGTCTTGTAGTTTTATTCCCAATCATTTGTTACAATCCCTTTTATTCCTCTTAAAGTGGTTACAAAGGTCCATCGATGTTTTTCTAGTAGGAATAGGAAGAATTCCTAGAAAATTTTGCATAGGCTCAGTCGAAAAATTTTGTTGCAAGTGGAAAACCATTGTAGTTCAGTCTCCCACTAGTTGATACATTTTCTACCAAGGACCTTCAACACTGATCTTCTAATTAATTGTTTCATTTTATCAGAGCTTATTTTTTATAGTTGGGAGATCATTTGATTATGGTAGAAATAAGATAGAGTGACTTGGCTCACACATATGAGCAACAATATCAAAACCTTCTTTGGATGATTAGGGATTGAGATCATTTGCATACCCAAAAAGAGAAGCTTGAACAACATGCAATGAATATAAATTCCAAGCTTCAAAATATGTGGCCAACTATTAACAAAAATTACTTTAATGTATATTTCCTCCTATGAGCCAATGAAATGTATGGAAATTATTTAAATTTCTTAGAGATAGTTATGTTTTTGTAATAAAGGCTTGAGAAACACTATTTATAAGTTGAGTAATAATTTTCTTGATGCCTCATATTAGTTTACATAGCAGTTGGATAAGATAATGGATCAAGGTATATGCTTAGGTCCACCCTCCAACAACAAACAAAGCACTCCCGGGAGGTTCTACTACAAGTGAAATATTGACTGAAATTTCTAGCTAAGTAAAATCATCCACTATATAGGTTGCAAGAAAAAATAAAGTTAATGAAAGAAGAATATTCTACCACTAACCCTATGGGAAAGTAACAATGTTTTATCAGGTTAAATAAATAGATAGTCAAATAACTGCTTTGGAAGAGGAGTCCCATAAGGCTAAGATGATTTTCAATGATCTCAAACTATTTTTTTAGAGTCATAACGTTCAACTACATCAACTTGATATCTAAGAAGACTCAAAATGGGGTCATACACCTTCAACCCAACATGAGGTACTATATGCCACCACTACTCATACTTTTACCGATCAAGCTAATTTTCTTCTACGGAAATTGAAATATCAATTTGAAAATTATGTTTCCTTATATAAGATGATTATTTCTACTATTCCAAGGTTCAGTCCTTCATTTGAAGGATATTTATCAACATAGAAAAAATATTGACTCAAGGAAGAGTCAACTAGCTGTAGTTGTGGCTTGTTGGGTGCTTCGTTTTTGAATTGGTAAAATTTTTCTAGAACCTAGTAGTGGAGAAATAAGGAAGTGGAAGCCAAAAATAAGCCATTTAAAATGGATAATTTTTTTCATAATCTGGTATTGAAAAGGGAAAAATCATAGCAAAAAAAGTTTCTTGGAGCCTTGAAACTCATCAAGTGAGCATGAGGTGGTTTTTATTTCGTCGAAGGGATCAAAGTTGAATATATCAAGTGAGTGAAGGGGATAAGTTGGACCATATAAATAACCCTAAGCTATAAAGGAAAGACAAATCAAAGGTGAAAGAGAGATATAAGAATGAAAGGGCTGAAATGTTGCCAAAATATAGTCTCACTTTCAAATTCTCTCTTTGTTCTATTTGATTTTATTGATTCACCAAGATCCAATGTAATGGATTGTATATTATTAATAACTATATGCTAGATATTGCAATATTAAATTTCACTCTCAGATGATATAATAATTAGATGCCTTCATTTGAAGGAGATCCATCAACAAAGAAGGAAGGTTGAATCAAGGGTGATTGAGTAGATTGTGGTCAGGGCCTGTTAGGTCATTCATTTTTGAATTCGTAATTTTTTTCTAGAAACTAGTAGCGGAGAAATAAGGAAGTGGAAGTTGAAAATAAGCCATGTAAAAGAGATAATTTTGATTGGAATATGGCAGAAAGAGGGCAAAATTGATTTCCAACAATGTTTGTTGGAGCCTTGAAACTCATCAAGAAAGCATGAGGTGGTTTTAATTTCATCAAAGGGATCAAAGTTGAATCTATCAAATGAGTGAAGGAGCTAAGTTGGACTATACATTAGGTTTTATCTATAATGGAAACATGAGATAAAGGTGAAAGAGAGACAGAAGGTCGAAAGGGCAGAAGTGCTTCCAAAATTTAGTATCGCTCTGTGATTCCCTCTTTTTTTTGTTTGATTGTATTGATCTGCTAAGATCCAATGTAAGGACCTGAATATTCTTAATAGATATATATGTTGGAGATTTTATTATTAGGTTTCATTCTCAAATGATATAATAAGGAAATCAATTACAGGGAAGTCCCTATGTTGCATGTGTAAATGGCCCCATTTTAAATTTTATTTTATGTTATTTTCTTAATATTGTGAAAATTTATGAAAAATCCATTTATGATGTGGATGAATGATGCGATATGTAAATTTTAATCGTATCCACTTTTCTTCTAAAAAACTCAATGATTTATAAAGTCTTGTCACACTTCATGTGAGACTTTCTTTCCTTGCAGATGATTGAATATGCCAACGTCATGCTAAAATACAATGGAATCCTTTATTATAACCCTGCAATAGAACCTTCGGTCTCTATAATAAAATTTTCACCACTAATCCATAGCTTTGGGAGAAATTCTAGCACAACTAGGAGAAGGGGACTTGGATCACCCAATTATTTTTAAATGAAACAAATTTTCGAGAACAGAACAATATTATACCACCACAAAGTGAGAAGGATTATCCATGGTCTCTGCTTTGCATATGTATCAAAATTTCCTCCTATGGAACATGTGAAAGGTATATATATACCATTCTACACTAAGGTACTTTGTGAATAAGACATTTTTAGGGAGCGCATATGTAGGTGGTTATTATTGTCCTAGGAATATGACTTTGAGGTCGTCATTAAGCTTGGGTGATTGAATGCAATCTCAAATCATATTCCTAAGATTTCCACAAGAATATTATCATAATTTGGAGGATAACCTACCCGATGCACCTTTATTTGAAACCAAATGGTATCTGATTAGTTTTCTAATATTTACTAGTTTCTTAGTACGATATTTTCTTTGGAAGAATACAATGTCATGAAGAAAAAATAACTAGCAGTAAATTCTATAGATTACCAACTGATCGGGGGTTGTTTGTACAAGTTTGCAATCGAGGGAGTATTGTGCATATGTGTTTTATAACATGAGTGCAATGATTCTAACAACATTTCATGAAAGTTTTATCGAGGGACATTAAGCAAGAATATGCACAAAATATTCTACATGTAGGTTTGTGGTGCCAACTCTATATAATGATGCCAAGGAAATTTGTAAAAGATGTGATTTTTGTTAGAGGGCCAGAAAGCCTTTGAGAGGAGATGAGATTCCATTATTTTAGTATATCACCATATAGGATTTTGATAAATGGGAAGTGGATTTTGTGGGTCTTATTAACCCATTGACGAAAATATTGAGAGAAAGGTATATCACTACTACAACAAATTATTTGACCAGATGCATAAAAGAAACAACGGTGATAGATTGTAACATACAAACAACTGCACATTTTTGTTTTTTGAGAATGTAGTGACAACATTCATACGTACCAAAATATTAATGAGTGATCAAGGTATTCATTTCCTAAATAGAACAATTCTTGCATTAACTCTAGAGTTTATTATTTATCTATAAAAAAGTAACCTATGTCACCATCAAGCAAATGGAGGAGTCAAGGATTTTAAAACAATATTGGAAAACAGTCTTAAAAAAATTTGTAATGTGAATAGAGATCATTAGGGCTTGAGAATACCTATAGTAATTTGTAATTACCAAACAACATGCAAGAAAATGATAGGACAAACACCTTTTAGGTTAGTATATGGGAAAGATGTGATGCAAATGGAGTTTTTGGTACCTTGAATGCACATTAATACCTTTACAAATATGAATAAATCATGCACATTAGAGAAAAAGGCTTGAATAATGGGTGTAGTTAGAAGAATATTAACTACTTGCATGATTCCATAAAAATGTTCAAAAGGCTCATGATGATAGATGCATTAACTATAAATAATTGAACCTATGAGATTTAAGTTTTGTCTATGACCGTAAGTTATTGAAGCACCCAAGGAAGCTTTAGATGAATTTTCTTGGGTCATATGTAATTGATATGGTGAAATATGGAAGGACGGTGCTTTTGGAGAATTTAAATGGCCAATATTTAGAAGGCTTTGTAAATGGGATTCAACCGAAACAATATAAGGATAACTAGTATTTTGTGCATAATTGCGTAAGGACCTTTAACAAAATTTACTAAATTGGTAAAGTTGATAAATTTTATTTATGCTGCAAGTTGGATAACTTCAGTTTTTTGTAAGAAAAACAATAGTTTTATGTATGGTCATTCAAAAACAAAGTTACTACATGAATAATAATATTGCGCATACATGATTTTTTCACATGAGTTTGTCACAAATGTATGTAGTGTGTAGTGTTGGAAGTGAGGTGTGCAATGTTGGGGTTCCTATGTTTTGGCAGATTTGGCCATACCAAAAGATAAGACAACATCAAACCACTTTGGAGCCCTAGGATCTAGCCCTCCTAGACTCGGAGAGGGATCTCTCCAATAAGACAAAGAATGATATATCTTTGAAAGCTCAAGATGAGGTATTAGGCTAGTTATGAAGCACAGAGGGGGGTTTTAAAATTATTTGGTTGGTTGGTTTCTGGGTTGGTCATGAGATCATAAACTGAGAAAGTAATGGGAGAAAAGGAACAAAGCAGTAGGATGTCTCATCAAAGAGAATAGGTCAAGAAGGTGCCATCCATTGGGCTATGGAGTCATGAAAGGGAATTACTTGCAACAACTAGCCAAAGCTTTCAGAGGGCAAGTCATCTAATACTAAAGGATATTTTAGATTAGATGGTGGGGTGGAACATTAAGGATTTAAAATGAAAGAAGGAAAACAACCCAATTTTCTGTCTATAGATCAGGTCAGAGGTCATTTAACGCCAGACCTTCTTGGACCTACTCAAAGGGTAGCTCTCAAGGAGGGAAAAAGCGGCAGCTTATAGATCGGGCCAGAGGTCATTTAACTCCAGGTTCGCTTTAGCATGCTCCAGGAAAACAGAGATAAGTTTACTAGAAGAGATCTTAGAAAGGCCAGCTAGTCGCACAAGGATCCTAGTGGACAGGGCTAACTCTGGTCCCCAGTGTTCCCAAATCTTCCATCTTAAACCCAGCAAGAACATCCAAGAACAGATTCATTTAATTCAGACATCAGCTAGCAGGCAATGACATCCACTACACTGTTTAAATTAACTGAAATCAACCCTCAGATAACACATTTAGCAGAAAACATTGAGGGCAAGGAGAGCAGAGACATAGGGTACCTAACAAGGGTAAAACATAAACTTATGCTGTTATTTAAAAAATTTAAAAGCCTGTGAAGAACCAAGCTTAGAGACAGAAAACGTAATAAATGGGTAGTTAGAAAATACTCACTAATAGTAACAGATCAAGATCCTGAAGCAGCTTACTAATTGATGCAAAACCAGTCACATACACTGAGCTCAATGGTTGTTACAATCCAAACTTCTCCTCCCAGCCTACTACAATACAAATACTCTGCTACTCCCTCCCAAGACTATTCTAACAGTCAGAATGAATCCCTCTAACAGCAACGGCGGTAGCCAAATAACAACCCTTACAATTTGTTCTCCGGAATTCTTATAGGAGAAGAGAAAAAACAAGGAGTAGATGACATTTAATTTGTTTCATTAAGACAGAATGGTGAAAGCATTCATGCCCATACTTCTTAATGGCTCTGCAGCATTGTGTGTACCCTGTAGTTTGCTTCGGGAATCTTTGTCAGGTAAATATTGACCTCGGATATTTCTTTGGAGTCCTTCCTGGCTGTTTGGAGCTCTGCGCTAGCCTTCTGGAATAAATGCACTGGGTGAAAATTTTGCAAGGTCTCCATGCTTCATAATGGTGGTCCTGATAGTCTTTAAGAATTTTCTGTCAGTGAAATACATTTAAGGGCTCGAGGAGGCGTGGAGACTTCTGTAGGAAGGTGTCCATCTTGGAGAAACAGTGCTCTGATGACATTAAACATAGATATGGCTCGTTTCATGTGCATTTGGTATTCATAGTGCGCTCTCCTTCTTTGATCACGGGATTAAGTGTTAAATCTTCAATTAACAGGTTTGGTGCCTTCTAATCAGTCTCTGTTGTTTCGTTTGGCGGCTACAATGGCCTCTATGTGACCCCTGCACAATGAAATAAACTTATCACAAAAACCGGGCAGTGGTGGAGAAATGAGTGGAGGCCGAAGGAATGGTGGTGGAGCAGTGGAGAAACAGTAAAAACCATAAAGAAGGTCAGAGAAAACGATCATTAGTGTAGAGCCCAAAGGTTTACCCTTTGGCCGAAATACAAAAAGAAAGGGCTAAAACACATGAAATAGATTTGAAATGTTGAGACTCGGTCGTGGCGGAGGGCGATTAGTTCTGGACCATCGATCTCAGATCTAACGGACAATTGAGATCAAGTCGGAGCACTACTACATTTGGCAGAAATTATGACACTTGGTTCCGATGCTTTTGACCAAATGTCAGAAATTTCCCCAATTTTTTTCCATCCCGCCCGAAACCGTCGCTATACCAACGTTTATAGAAAAGTGTCACAATATTGACACTTATACAAAGTGTCGCAATTGCGATGTTTGGAGGAAGACATCGCAATTGCGACAGTATGGCCCAAAGCATCGTTATTGCGACAGCTACCTCCAAACGTCGCAAGTACGACACAATGTCTATGTGTTGCAATTGCGACGTTTGGAGGCAGCCGTCCCAGTAGCGATGCTTTTTCCACCGTCGGTATAATGACACTTATATGCGCGCTACATAAAAATACGAAACTTATATGTGTGCTACATAAAAATACGAAAATTATATGCGCGCTACATAAAAATACAAAAATTATATGCGCGCTACATAAAAATACAAAACTTATATGCGCGTTACATAAAAATGATTTTATTGTTTTGTATCCGTCGCAATAGCTACATTAACGTCTAATATCATGCACGCATTCACCCTCCGCCCGTGCAGAACAACATTCGCCCTCAGCTCTTGCAGAATAGCATTTGTCCTCAGCATTCACCCTCAACGTTCGCCCTCAGCTCTTGCAGAACAACATTCGCCCTCAGCTCTTGCAAAATGGTAATTTCTTACTGCAGGCCCTTCCTCCTATAGTAGGGTTGACTCTATTTAGGTTTTTTTTGTCAATTCCATTGGATTGTGATAGGCTGTAGGGTTCTCTCTAGATGTTAAGAATCAAGATTCAATACCCTCTATTATCTTCATCACCCAATACAAGATTTAAATTTTTCCCAAAGAAACGCTTATTAATTTGGCAGCCATTATTTCTCCCTGCTTTAAGAACCCTACATTTAAATGAAAACAAGCATTGCATTTCAACTACAAAAATCTATTAGTGTTCAAATGTACATGTGTGCTACATTAACGTCTGATATCACGCGCGCATTCGCCCTCCGCTCTTGCAGAACAACATTCGCCCTCAGCTCTTGCAGAATAGCATTCGCCCTCAGCATTCACCTTGAGCTCTTGCAGAACAGCATTCACCCTGAGCTCTTGCAGAACAACATTCGCCCTCAGCTCTTGCATAATAGCATTCGCCCTCATCTCTTGCAGAACAGCATTCACCCTCAGCTCTTGCAAAATGGTAAGTTCTTACTGCAGGCCCTTCCTCCTATAGTAGGGTTGACTCTATTTGGGTTTTTTTGGTCAATTCCATTGGATTGTGTTAGGCTGTAGGGTTTTCTCTAGATGACAAGAATCAAGATTAAATACCCTCTATTATCTTCATCACCCAATACAAGATTTAATTTTTTCCCAAAGAAACTCTTATTAATTTGGTAGCCATTATTTCTCCCTGCTTTAAAAACCCTACATTTAAATGAAAACAAGCATTGCATTTCAACTACAAAAATCTATTAGTATTCAAATGTACATGTGTGCATCACTTGTGTAGGGTATTCCTTTTCCACTTTCACATTATCCAAGAATTTGTGTATTATAGTTCGTATTTTTTGTGATTTAGATTATCTTGAAAAAGGAAAGGTGAATTATTTCCCATGGGAAAAGAAGGTTTTCCCTTTTTATAGGTTGTTTGGACTTACGTGGAAAAATTTATGGTATGCCTTTCATATTATGTAGTTTAAATTTGAATTAACAGATTATTCTACATGAAAATATAATTACCTATGTGATGTCCTTCATCACTAATTAAAATTATAGGGTTTCAATTTCCTGGACTCTAACTCATCTGATGCTAAATTCTAGGTTCTCATTGGTGGATCACTCTTCCATTGATTTACTTTCCCTCTAGATCTTGTCATACTTTAAAAGTCATCAATGATACATATATTATTTCAGGTATCCCAAAAGGCTTTATATTAGAACATATTGTGAATTTTTTTGACACTTGAGGATTCTTTTTAGGACTGCAACGTAGTCTATGCTATCGAGTTATATACGAAGCAACTTGTCCTTAATAACCACACTATGAGGTAGGTTCAACCAGTTTGAAATTGTTGGTACATAGCATATGAAGTTATGTGATGAGTCCATATCATAGGTCTATTATGGTGACAAAAGTGAAGACACGTAATGATAGTTATTATGTTAACATTACTAGAAACATTTTCGAAATTATCCATGCTATCAAGATGTCAAAACTCTAGGCATTAGGTGTCAATACTCGTAGCTAATAGATAATAATAATAATATAAAAAAATCACAACTTTATTCTTGAAATATGATTGTTACACATTGGTAAGCTAGTTCATGAGTTACTATCACCCAAAGACTGCAAAAAAAACTTAAAATATAAATTAAACCAGCATGAGAATCCAACTAAGGGTTTCTCGACAAAATCATGCCATAACCTGGCATTTTGAAACCCAAATTTCAATCCATCATAATTAATACAATGCAAAATCAGATTTATTTTCAATGCATGTTTGCATGCTACACTTATTATCTGTCTAGATATCATTTTTTAAATGGAACCATTAGTGAAGCCCACAGTCCTTTTTATGTGAAAAATTTCAGCTCTATTTGAGTTCTTTTTTGCTCCACCACCTCCATAAACATATGCAAACATATATCATGATATTTTAATTCCATTACATATGTATGTGCCAATGTTCCATAATCATGCCCCATCACCAATTTAAGAAATTTCCATTGAATATAAAATTATGGAGGGGGGGAACTTTTTGCTGCAACATTTGGCTCAAAATCAGGGACCATCTCCGTATGAGGTGAATGAGAACTATAGATATTTGAAGAAGTAGATTAGTGCCTTTTCCTCTAGCCATGGAGTCATATACAGTCATCCATCACAAAAATTTGTCTTTTTTCATTCTCACCTTGAAAGTTGCAAAAATTCATGCCCTAATTGAAACGACACTAAATTTGAAAGATATAATAAAAATACAAGCTAGAAGTGCCCTATTAATACAAAGGGAAAACCTTCCTACCTACCCTAACTGAGATAAATTTTGATTGAATAGGAAACATGATATTTCCAATGGAGTTGATCCAACAACTTGTTAAATGTATGGGACTAAATCATGCATTTGATTTCCAGGGAAACATGCGCATGAAGAGAAAAAGTGCAAAATTAATGTAAAATCCATACATGCCACTTATGAAAACTACACCGAAAGGTCAAAAATACTTAAGGCCTTAACTTAATTTGAATCCAAAAATGACAAAACAGGATTAGTGAAAACACGAGAGTGGTGTGGGTGAACAACATAAATAAAAAGTGAAGATACCTTTCCCCAAGATGCCTTTGTCACCGTTGTATGAAAACATGTTTTCCTTTCCCTTTATACATGCAAGTGAATGCATTATAGGTATGGTGTTTTCCCGGAATAGGAGAAGCCTACTTAAATATATCATTCGTGGATTGAATGTCTTCTTGACAGAACCTCATGAAACTTATCCTTGAATTTGATGATGTTGGGATGGGATTGTAGAAGATAACAACCTCTTCAAATTCCCTCTGAACTAGATTCCTTCACAGGTTAGGACCTGAGTATTGAATCAAAGTTGTAGTTTCTAACTTCTTGTATTGGTTCATTAATCTTGAAATTCAGACATTGTATGTCTTCATTGCTTCATGTTTGAATAATTTGCATTATATCGTACAATAGGAAATTAGGAATTATGATTATTATTACTTTATGGATCTGTTAAATTACTTTTAAGTTTGCATGGTTTAGTGTGAAATTATTCTAGTGTGCCCCTAGGCCCAGGTGAAGGAATGCCAAGGACTGAGAACCCTAGTTTTTAAATGGTATTGTTTCTTATACCCAAAAACCCCTCAACATCACTTATTATTAGTTCTTAACAATAGTGTTGTAAAAAATTTGAGAATTGATATAGAAAAATCTCACACTTCTCAAGATAAAGTCCTAAAGCTAAAGTGTGATACCATGTGTAATTCAATAGCCCCATTGTCACCTCACCAACCTCTTTTCACTTCGGACTAGCTCTCCTCCAACTCAAGGGGGGTTCTCCCTAGTAGATGTTAGGGATCTAATGGCCCAACCAAACCAAGTCAAGAGCCCCCTAACTCTCTATGTTTACTACTATCAATCAAAATATTGAACAATAGGGTCAAACATGCATCTTGAAGATAAAATTGCCAGGGTATTTTTGGGTAATTTCAAAGGGAAAGTTCCCAAACACATATAATCAAGGAATTATAACGTGATTTCAAACATTAAATATCAACAAAATCGTTTAAAGGATATTGAAAGGAAAAAGGTGATGGAAGATAGAAACTGCCTTACTTAAATGCTCTAAGGATTTTTCAATAGTTGCTCCAAAAGCTTCACTTCAAGGCTCTTCAAGATCGTCTCCAACAATGCTATACCATCAGCTTCAGCAATGTTTCTCCAAAAATATCCTCAAGGTCTTCACAAAAATTTTACTAGAAGTTGCTCCAACAATATATTCAATAAGGTCTTCATTGTCAACTTGTCTCTTGTTTGGGTACCTTAATGTGCAATGACATGTTTCCAGGACTGAATTCAATGGAAGGCATATTTGAAACTCTAACTCTGTCTTCCGGTGTCTTATTAGAAATTATTTCAGTTTTCATTTTGTGTTTTCAAGTTAGATATTGTTTTAAAGTTTTTACATTTATAATTTTATTGCAATGTGGCATACTGATCAGAGCAGTGCAGGAGCAACCCCGAGATGGGATGATCACGGAAAGAGGCCAGCGGAAGAACATGTAAAGTGTCAGCATTGCTCTATATTTAGGTATTTTATTTATTTACATAATTGAAATAATATTAATTTTTTTTAAATATGTAGACACCTAGCCATGGTACGCCTGATGATTCCCTCTTTGAGGAAGAGCTTTCTTCATCCCTATCTCCAGTGTTCTTTTTGCAAAAAAAGGCACGAGATGCAAGGTCAGAATTTAATACTTTGATAGACACGCCTCAAACACCTGAAACAAAAGAGAGGATAAAAAATCTTATGAGCCAGCTAGAAAGATATCAGGTAATAATAAAAAGTCAAAAGGATGTTTTTTTGTTCTGCATGAGATGAATTGTGATAGTTTGATTTTTAATTTTTACATTGACTAGACTAGCAAAAAGTTCTTTTGTATGTAGCATTTTTTGGCACTTGCTGAACCCGGTGTTGGTGGTAGTGGGACACAAGGGTAATATATTGCCCAAAAACCCTCTCGTACACCTTCTACTCCTTTAGGTTCCAGCCAAGAAATACACCCTTCCCAAGAAGACAACCAGCCAACCACTGAACGTGTTGGCAATGATGAGGCTGATATGGACAACTACATTATTGCGTTTCCTGGAGCTACATGTGTCAGCTCCACAGGGACCATTAATGGCATGTTGTTGGTGAATGATGAAGCTGTCCCTATAAAGCATGTACAACGCCCAGGTAAATTTTAATATTTTAACTATTTCATGTACTTTATCTAAAACATATTTATCGTTATTTTTATTTTTAAATTAATGATAATATCTTTTTCTTTTCATTTCTTTTCTTTTTCTTTTTTTTTTTTTCTTTTTTTTTTTCTGTGTAGGAAACAATGAGTTCTACAGGTTTCTGGAGAGCCATGCATTGGTAATTTTTGGCCCAACCATACGCACAGGGTGGAATTACCAGAATTATAACCTGAAAAAAGAACTTCTAGATTATCTAGAAGCCCTTTTTGGGGTCGACACATTTGACAGAACAGCGGTGGCTCGGGTAGCCGGAAAATATTTGAAATATACCAGGGACACCTATAGGACACAATTGCAATTTAAACCTACATATGAGCATCCTCTCGTAGTTCCAGAGAGTGAGTGGAGAGAACTCATCCATGATGGAAAAGAGAAAAGGGCAAAGAAAGAAGGAAAAATGCCAACTGGACCCGCAAAGTAAATTACAACTTTAATTCAATAGCTTTAATTTTCTCTATGTCTAAAATAAAAGTGTGCTACGTCATATCTAACTTCAATTTTGTTGATGCTAGGTTGCCTGACACCTCAAAGGCAACCAAAGCTAGGATTGAGAAAAAGGGCCATCACAAGCTAGGCCAGGGTGGCTACTTGAAATTAGCTGCAAGAATTGTAATTAAGTAGCTAAACATCTTATAATTAATTGTATCTCCTTCCAACGTTTTTGTAATCCTATCAAATATGATTAAAAATACACAATCATATGTAATGTAGGGTGATGAATTCGGAACAGAAACTACAGAGGAAGATAAAAATATCGCTTTCCATTTCGGCTATCAAGCCGTAGTTGAACGTCGCAGAAGCTTGGGGAAGGTCCCAAGATCTAGAATGCCTGATAAGGTAAAACATTAACCTTTCAATATGTTTTTTTTCGTCCATAAATTTAATGTCTAACAACTTTGTTTAAATCGAGGGAGCAGCACTACCGACAAGGCAAATAACCCAGTTTTAGAGCCAGATGTAGATGCTCCTCACGTGCAACCTGATCATTGTAGTGGGGACCGGGCCGACAATGCTACTATCAGTGAGGGCCGTGACGGTAATTAATTTCCACTTATAATTTTTTCTAATTATACCTTGATGGTTGTCCTTATAACTTTTTTTGTTTAAATGACAGAGAATGTTTCCCTTGAGGATCTTACCACCAGAGAGGAAGATAGGGCAACAGTCCCAATGATGACAACTGGTGCACCAGGTAAATAATCTCATTGCAATTCTTTTTATTAATATTACCGAACTAGTTCAATGATATTTAAAAACTGACAATTAAAATTTAATATTTTCTATTTTTGTAGGCGATTCTCCATCACTGGATGAGACCAGACATCGTGACTACGCAACTAGGTCAGCGGCGACAACTCGTGCACCAGGTAAATAATCTCATTGCAATTTTTTTTATTAATATTACCAAACTAGTTCAATGATATTTAAAAACTGACAATTAAAATTTAATATTATCTTTTTTTGTAGGTGATGCCCCGTCACTGGATGAGACCAGACATCGTGACAATGCAACTAGGTCAGCGGCGACAACTGGTGCACCAGGTAAATAATCTCATTGCAATTTTTATTATTAATATTACCGAACTAGTTCAATGATATTTAAAAACTGACAATTAAAATTTAATATTATCTGTTTTTGTAGGCGATGCCCCGTCACTGGATGAGACCAGACATCGTGACTGCGCAACTAGGTCAGCAGTGCGGGTCGAAAGGCACGAAACAGGAGCAGAGCATGATGATATTGATGATGTAATTAGGAGCTTTAAAAATAGGAAGAAGAAAAATAAAATTCGATAATGTAAAATATTGTATTATTATAAGACAAACGTTACCAATGACCATACTTGGAACGTTTTTTTTGTTATATAAAAAACTCATTTATCATACTATTTTTATGTCAAGCATTAATTGCAATGTTTCCTTGCGTACTTTTTGTTGAATTGTTTTTTAATTAGTTATTGAATATTTTTTTTTATGCTCATGAAAGTAAAAAATGAAATATAGATTGGGTATTGGGGAATTGAGAGTGATGTGAGGGGGGGAGGAGGGGCCATAAGAGCTTCCACCTTCACGTGGTTGGCCCTGTTTAGTAGAGAATAATTTATTGGAGCGATTTAATATTGGAGCAAACCTCCCTTGATCCAGCGTAGCAACAAAAAAGTCACTGTTGACTTAGTTGCTACTCTTTCGGATCGTGGGAGGCTTGTTCCAAGTTCATGCGACTCCAATAAATTGTTCTTGAAACGAAGAGGAGCTTATTCAGGTATGTTTTGACATTTTAAACATATGTTCTAACATTATCATAAGAATGCATCTTAGAGTAAAAAATACTACATCAATTACTTGTATTTATTGTATAGATAATGATGGATTTTGATTGACTTGGCAGTGCAGGTACAAATCCTCTTGCATCATGAGAAATACAACTTGTCAACAAGGGTCATGTCCAGGTTCATAATGTCACATTTTGTAAGTTCCTTTACAGTTCATAATTCAATATTAAGCTTGTTCATGATTATTATCTAGGTTTTTTGTATGTGTTTTTTCATCTATTTGATTGTAGGCAACTCTGCATGTTTCCTGTTGTTCACTATGATTTCTCCCATTACCACTCCCAGGATGAATCCGACTTTATTGTTACATAGGTTACTTTATTGTTACTATGATTTCTCCATTTACGATTTCATAGGTTACATCATGTAAAGTTGTCAATCTCAGGTTGGTGACGAGCTTTAGTTCTCCAGATTTGGGGCTTTTCTGATATTTTCTCCCTCATGTCATTCCTGCATCACCTCGTTGTTTGAGCATGCCAATTTTCTACCACTTGTACCAATTGGCACATGTCAATCTCTGAGTGGTGCCACATTTCACCTATTTTCAGTGAGAGTTTAGGGTTTCTCTAACATGGCTTCAGAAATCCGATTCAGTGCCTGCTTGAATATCGTCACATAATACTCATGGTTTGGATTGATGAGCATGTTCTGAATGGTTGGTTGATTCATAAGAACCACCCATATAGTCATCTTGAGATATTTCAGAAGTTTTCTCGGGTTTCCTTTTTCACCGTTTCTAGTGGGTGGGATAGTGTGGGGTGATCCATCAATACTAGTGCTCTTGTAGTAGGGAATTTGTTTTTGGGGATATAAAGGAGAATTTGATGTAGATATCCCATTGGATTCATTCATATATGGGCACGAGAGGTCAAGAATTTAAATTAAAAATATGCAACCTCTAGCATGGCAACCTGAAGGCCGCGAGAGACACTGGTTAAAGATTGTTTTGTGCTGCCCTTAATATAGTCGTGATTTCTTTCTATTATCTTAATGCAACTATATATTCCGGTCTCATTAAAATGAAGATTGTGGTTGTATTTCTATTTGGTTGTTTCACTCTTAATGCTCCAGAAGTTGCCAAAAATTGCGATAGTTTTTTAGTTTTCCTGTTACAACTTAAAAGTGGTTTTTAGCAATGGGAGTCATGTTTTTTAAGGTTCATACTAATATGAAGATCTTGTAATTCTATATTTAGCATAAGAGAAGATGGCCTCTGCTTTGGGCAGTATGACAACAATTTCCACATCTACCTCATTGGGTAACAATGGAAAGGGGAAGAAGTTGGGTGAAATTTTTGATAATTATGGCAGACAATTGTCTTCTCTTTCAGTTTTTTCACCCATTTCCTTTAATCGCTCAAGAAGAAGAGGGACTCTGAGATTACACAATAGAGAGAAGGCATTTAATACAAGAGCTATGGAAAAGGAGTTGTACTTCAACAAGGATGGCTCAGTGACAAAAAAATTGCAGGTCAGAGAAAAAAATATGTTTAAAGGAAGGTCACCTGCACGTGAAACTTCACTACGGTGGGTCTTTCCTTGTCCACTTATATTCGATTTTAATGTGTTATTTTAAGTTTTCATGGAGGGTTTTTTTGGCATATGGTCTGGCATTCAATTTCACACTTACTAAAAGCATTGTCAATTTGTCTTGCAGGCCGTGTGAACAAACATGTTGATCTTGTTGGAGTCACCCTTGGGGCGAAGGGAAAAATGTTGTCTTGGAGAGCAAGCATGGTTCTCTGAAAATAGTTAATGATGGTGTGACAGTAGCTAAGGAGGTAATTTTTAGATGTGTGCTATGGTTTTCTTTTTAACGTTGTATTAGTTCCCCCTATTAAATGTCTTAGATTTGGTAGGCATAATTTGAAAACTCAAAGGTGAAAGGAAACATATTTGTTACCTAGCGGTCTACTTGGCCTATGGACTAGACACATTAGAGTAATGCATAAAGCTTTTCACAAAAATAAAAGGAAAGGGTTATGGCTGAGTCAAATTTTATTGTTATTGACAGTGTAATGAAATGTATCTCAATGCTATGGTTTTTGCCTTTTTATTGGTTGAATTAGAGGACCCAATTGAAAATATTGGGGCCAAGTAGGCTGGTTTTCCTTTTTGTTGATGGTTTGGTGTATCTAATTGAATTAGTTGCCTAAGGTATTTTTGGTTGCAAACTCCTTTTCATTTTTCATACAGTATTGGCCTTGTGGAATACATTTGATTGTGTGGTCTTGTTAGATCTACAACATTTGTAGTTGTTTAGTCTTATGGCCGAGGTGTACTTTTATTATGGAAATAGTTGATGAAATATTGTCATTTAATCCTTACTACAGGGTAGCATGTTGAGAATTTTCTTGTGAAACATTTGGTATTCAAAATGACACTTGATCCTATACATCATTATGCACTTGACTTCAAAATTCATATTCAAATTGTGCCAGACAATTCTTGAAAAATTTCAAATATTTATGTTGTTTTAAACCATTATATTTTTCATGTATTGGATGCTGAAAATGTGAAAGAGACTTTGGTATGAAACCAACTGGTGAATAATTTCCAGCAAAACAACAACTTCCAAGACATTATTTAGAAGTAGAACATGTGTACTTATGAAGCATAGAAAGATATCCTTGATGCATTGTCAATGTTTGGCTAGGGTTATTTTTGGAGAAAATAACTCCTTATTCCCAGAATAATGATCTTCAATACAAGTAAATTCCAGAGAAGAGAGCTCATCGTGTGACGCAATAAAACTGAAATTGGACCCCTAAGGAGAGTTGGTGTGTCTACAATTGCTCTGTCAGCATTTTCCCTTGGTTTACCCCGTTCTTTTCCTCCAGCCTGAGTCTTAATTGACTTCTTCTTTCTTCAGGCTTATTTATCAAATTCGTATAAATTCGCAGAATTTGATAAATAAATACTATCCACAATGCTTGGACTTTAATTTATATTCCCGACTTTATATTATCTCCAAGCCTTATAACCAATGTTTAACTTTCAACACTTTGTATTTATACTCCATGTTTCTTTTTAAATAAATAAATTGTAATGAACTTTCGGCTCTATATTTCACCACCCAGCCTTACAACAATCACGCTCCAGACTTATGCTAATTATCCACTAATCGTTTAATTAAAAAGATTCATTATACTCCAGCCCCACCTATATATATCAATAACCAATCAAACACTCGTATCGTACCTGGCTATCCTCCGCACACCTTAGTTAACCTCTGGGCAAGTTCAACATGCGACCACCATCCGATGGCCCTTCTCCAAATCAATGACTCTTGGCAATTTCACTCGGCTTCCAACGTCGGGCTTTAACATGCAATGGCACAGGTTAAACGGTGGTTTTCCAGGGGTCACTTCACCACGTGTTCCATTCCCTATGGAATCGCTCATGAATAGGAAATACCACCTACTCTGCAAAAGCGGTGCGATATGGGCAACCCGCTTTTGTGATTCCGCTCGTGGTTTTGGTACAGGGCTTGACCACGGGTGCAAGTCTGGTTCCGCTATCCTTTTGTTTGTTAACTCATGTCTAATCCTCGGGTCAGGTTCCGAAAGCACAACAATTTTGTCTCTTTATTAAGCGGGATTTTTATATTTGAACAGTTTTCACGACCCCGGTTCTCTACACAGACCTCGCCTTTGGGTGGGGTGAGTTCACAGGGTTATCCAACAATTTACGGGAATTCAAAGACAGAAGAATGGAATTATCAGTACCCAATCGCCTCACAGTTAAACAATTCTTCACAATTAGCAGTTCAAGATAATTCAATGGCAACTAAGCTTGGAAATCATTTAACTGGAAACAATTGTTCACACACAGAGGTTTATTGCAGAAATCCCCTCTCTACTCTCCTCTTCCCTCTCTACTTTTATTCATCTGAGGAATTACAATTTATATACATAACATATGGCTCTTTGGTTCCTCTGAGAGGACTGTTCTAGAAATCAAAAGGTTTAATTATAATAATTCAACTAACTGAAACTGTTCAACTCCTACAACTCTAACTAGTCTAAGTAATACAGTCAGCTGAGGTATTGACACCTAGCTATTACAACTCAAATGTTTTCGAACCCTCCTAGCCACAACATGTGGAAAAAACCTCCTACATTTCTGGCTAGTGCCTAATGCCCCTACATCATCGTCTGACATAAACCTATTAACAAAATTGAACAGGGAATGATTATCAATTATGGCATACTAAGTTGCTTTTCTAAAGAGTAACATTGTAGATAACCTTAAAAACATTTGTTAACTATTTTTGTTTGACCATTTGATTGTGTTTGATATGTAGAACTCATGGTAGCTAGTGTTTCTCCACTCATATTAAATAATTATTTCCAAAATTTTCTTGTTACTATTAATTTAGGAAAACCATGAAGACTATGAATTTATTTCATAGACACTTCTGCCACTTGGCTTGTTGTTTATGTACTTTGAGCTCTACAAAAAAAATCTACAAAATTTGTCTATATAAATGACCACAAAAATGTAATACTTACCTTTATATCTCAGTAACCCTGTAATAAAGTCTATTGATATATCTTCTATTCTTTGAATATGTATGTGGAATGGTTGATGTAACCCTAGAGATTTTCCTATCTCTCTTTTATTTATTATGAAAACCTGACCTTCTCTTACAAAATTTTGAATATCTTTCTTCATTCGTTCCAAAAATATATTTTTTGATACTTTGAGATGTTTTAAGGAACCCTGCTTCCTACCATCAGAGAGACATGGGACTCCCTTAATATTTTTTTATTCAAATATGCTTGCGTGCATAAAAATATTCTACATTTGAACCAAAGTATATCTCTCTTTCACTCCCAATGCTCCATAGAGTTCATCCCATCCTTCATAAATTTTAGTTTTTGTTTAGTACTATTATCATTTTTGCATTATGGCAAGCTTCTTCTAGCCACCTAGGAATAGAAAATGTAATTGGATATAAATTTGAGGCCTCTTCTATTTTAGAAAGAGCATCATGTACTAAATTTTCCTTACCCTTTTTGCAGATTATCTCAAAATTAAAACTTTGCATTTTTCTCCTCATTTTTGTTAATCTTCTAATGAAAATCATAGCTTCAAAAAATACTTTATGCTATCATGGTATATCTTGACTTTAAAGTACCTCCAAATGATATACTATCCCCATTTTTTATTGCATGTAATATTGCTTCCATTTATTTTTCATACGTAGATTTCACCAAATATTTTCTTTGAATTCCTTTCTTTTAAAAGCCAATGATATCCCTTATTGTGTTAATGTTACGTAAATTCCTTATCCTAGTGCCTCACACTCTACTATGAATGTTTTACCAAAATTAGGTGCAACCGATGTTGGTGTAGAAGACATGGCATCCATTAAAAGAGAGAATGCCAAAGTAGCCTCATCATTCCATATAAATGATATTTTCTTCAAGAGATATGTGAGTGGAGTTGAAATGCATGCATAATTCTTAACAAATTATCAATAATATCATGTAAGTCTAAAAAATCTTCTAAGAACCTTGATTTTCTTAGGAATAGGTCATTTTTTAATAGCTTGCATCTTTTGAGGCTCCAACTTCACTCCTTCCTTTAAAAAAATATGAACCAAATACTCGAATTCTTATTTCCCAAAAGCACATTTGGATATTTTTACATAAAAATGATTGTTCTCAATAATTTATATAACTTTTCCACATGTTTAGTGTGGTATTCCCATGATTTATTATAAATATGTCTATTATCAAAGAAAACCAACACAAATTTTATAAGATGGGACCAAACAAAATTGTTCTTAAGTCGAGCCCGCCTGACTTCAAACGGCGATAAACCATAATTCAAACCAAATTCGCATTCCAAAATAGCCTGCTGACGTCGGCCAATTTTGTGACGCGAAAACCAAATGAATTTCGCCCTAATCTTTTTCGGGTCCGAAGTTGGGCTGGCGTACGGAGGGAGAGTTGTGACACGAATTTCTTATCAAATTCGCCCTAATGTTTTTCGGGTCTGGATTTCCACTGCGTGGTCCGGATTTCCATTGCGCGAGCGGCCCAAAAAAATATCCGCTCCAATCAATTTCTGCCATGTGTCCTCAATAAAAACTTGCCCTGCTCCCGGCTACGGGTGCATTCGATGGAGTTTAAGGCGATGGGACATGGATATGGCGATTTCATATTAATCGTAGTAAGATTTAACGTTGTTCAATTAATTTCCAAGGTTTTCACATCAAATCGCATTAAATTTTAACACTGTTCAAGATCGGACCTCCACTCCCGTTAGCGATTCTGCATGCTCCAATATGATCTGGCCTTCGGCTCTCATTAACGATCAGAGATTAATTATGACGAGCGTCCTTCGATTGCATTGCATTAGTAAAATGGAATTTCACTATGGTTTTTTAGACGAGCCGGTTGCTGGGTTACACTGCCTACTCACTGTGACGAGGAGGAGAACTGGCCAGTTGAACTGCTGTGTAGACCTTGCTGCATATCTTCATTTCTCTCGGTCTGGTCCTTGTCTGTCTTCCTCTGTTTCTTGGAATTCTTCTTCTCCTTCTCCTCTTGTGCCCACTACTAGTGAGACTGCACCCATGCCTCGTGTGCGTCAAAGGATGCGTTGTCGTAGGGGGAGCACTAGAGGTCAACTCCTGCGCGCTCCCTCCAGCCCCTCAACCGAGTTGTCTTCCGACCAGTCCAGTGATTATGCAGGTCGCTATCCAAATACTAGGAGTGGGCGGGGTCGGGTTGTAGGATCTAGCCACCGTATGGATTCCCCTGCGCCTTGTTTCCCCACCGCTAGTTCACCTTCTCCCACGACGCGCACTGTGCAATTTTCCTTTAATTTCTCTCTCAACCGCCCACGAATTACAACTTCAGTCACTGTGGTTTTCCACGAGGAGGCCCAAATGAAGGAATAATGCACCCGTTTGGCGGGTCTAAGCTCAAAAAAAGCCGGCCAGCATTCGGGCCTTCAGGAGGGGAGCCGTGGCATGAATGTGGAGGTAGCACCTAGCGATCCTGGACCTTCCGAAGGATGGTGCCGAATCGTTGAGGAGCCGGAGGAGTAGTTTGGTTACTTTTATTTTCTTGCTTCGCGGCCCACTTAATTAGGCTGCTTTTAGATTATTTTACTGTGCTATACCTTTGTAATATTTTTGAATTCTGTAAATTAAACGTTCAAGACTTTTTTCCCCGTATGAGGGCAGTCTTCTTAATTTTCTGATTTTTTGATGAAAAAGTTGCCATGAGTCTGGGCAATGATTTTGAATTCGGTGTAATTTTATTCCCACTGTTAATAGATTAACTTTAATTAGAAAAACAAATGTTGCCCTCTTTCTATTTTAAACCTGTTTTTTGAAATATAGAGCCATGTTTATATGGTCTACATATTATACTCTTTCTCTGTATATCTACAGGAACCTTTTTGCTATGAACAGGGTGGATATTGTAGCAAGCTACTAATGGAAACAAGCGAGCCTGAACCTTACATCTCGGATGCAACAGATGGTTACCAATTTCAGAATAAAGCGAGCCTGATCTTACAAGCGAGCCTGGGTTTCTGCAGATGGTTATCACACTCCTCACATGATTAGCGTTTTTCTCTGTTCAATGAATTTGGGTACTTTAATTTGTATTTGGAACAATGGACGTCGGTACTCTATCTATTGCTTTACTATTCTACATACTTCTATTTCACTTTCTTATAGATGCCTCGGGCATATTTGGATGCTTTCTCAGATTTGTCGATAATCTCCATGTGGACCGTTACTGTGTTTTATATCATGTCCCTGTATGTGACATGGGGTATTTTTCTATCATTGTCTGGGGTGGGACTTCCACTTTTCTGGATGGATATTTGGGTTCCAATCTTCAGATGTGAAAATGTAATGACTTCATGGACTATTTTACTTCATATAATATATTCAAAACAACATTTTTTCTCTTGTAAAAAAAAATGATTAATGTTTATCACTCTGCCTTCAAAACTAGCGATGCTGGTCTATGTTGCTAGTTTATTGATATGGTCTTATGGTCTTTTTATATTTTGGACATATCACACTCCTCACATGATTAGCATTTTTCTATGTTCAACAATTTTGGGTACTTTAATTTGTATTTGGAACAATGGACATCGGTACTCTATCTGTTGCTTTACTATTCTACATACTGCTATTTCACTTTGTTATAGATGCCTCGGGCATATTTGGATGCTTTCTCAGATTGTTGATAATCTCCATGTGGACCATTACTGGGTTTTATATCAAGTTCGTATATGTGACATGGGGTATTTTTCTATCACTGTCTGGGGTGGGACTTCCAATTTTCTGGATCGATATTTGGGTTCCAATCTTCAGATGTGAAAATGTAATGACTTCATGGACTATTTTACTTCATATAATATATTCAAAACAACATTTTTTCTCTTGTGAAAAAAAAATGATTAATGTTTATCACTCTGCCTTCAAAACTAGCGATGATGGTCTATGTTGTTGGTTTATTGATATGGTCTGATGGTCTTTTTATATTTTGGACATATCACACTCCTCACATGATTAGTGTTTTTCTTTGTTCAAGGATTTTGGGTACTTTAATTTGTATTTGGAAAAATGGATGTCGGTACTCTATCTGTTGTTTTACTATTCTACATACTCTATTTCACTTTCTTATAGATGCCTCGGGCATATTTGGATGCTTTCTCAGATTTGTCGATAATCTCCATGTGGACCGTTACTGGGTTTTATATCAAGTCCCTGTATGTGACATGGGGTATTTTTATATCATTGTCTGGGGTGGGACTTCCACTTTTCTGGATGGATATTTGGGTTCCAATGTTCAGATGTGAAAATGTAATGACTTCATGGACTGTTTTACTTCATATAATATATTCAAAACAACGTTTTTTCTCTTGTGAAAAAAAAATGATTAATGTTTATCACTCTGCCTTCAAAACTAGCTATGTTGGTCTATGTTGCTGGTTTATTGATATGGTCTTATGGTCTTTTTATATTTTGGACATATCACACTCCTCACATGATTAGCGTTTTTCTCTGTTCAAGGATTTTTGGTACTTTAATTTGTATTTGGAACAATGGACGTCGGTACTCTATCTGTTGCTTTACTATTCTACATACTGCTATTTCACTTTCTTATAGATGCCTCAGGCATATTTGGATGCTTTCTCAGATTGTCGATAATCTCCATGTGGACCATTACTGGGTTTTATATCATGTCCCTGCATGTATGTGACATGGGGTATTTTTCTATCATTGTCTGGGGTGGGACTTCCACTTTTCTGGATGGATATTTGGGTTCCAATCTCCAGATGTGAAAATGTAATGACTTCATGGACTGTTTTACTTCATATAATATATTCAAAACAACATTTTTCCTCTTTTAAAGTTTCATTTTTTTTTTTTTAAATTGAACCTGTCGTCGCTATACCGATGCCTTGTAAGCATCGTAATTGCAACAGATTAGAAACGTTGGAAGAGCGACAATATAAAAATGTCAGAGGAGCGACGTTAAAAATGTCGGACCACATTTCATTGGAATTGCGACTGTTTACAAACGTCGGAAGAGCGACGTCCAAAACGTCGGACCACATTTTGTCAGAATTGTGACAGTTTACAACCGTCGGAAGAGCGATGTCCAAAACGTCAAACCACATTTCGTCGTAATTGTGACAGTTTACAAACGTTGGAAGAGCGACGTTCAAAATGTCGGACCAAATTTCGTCGGAAGTGTGACAGTTTAGAAAGGTTGGAAGTGCGACGGATTGGGAAACGTTGGAAGAGTGACGCTTGTTTGGAAGTGACGGAAAAAGTTTCGATAGTGCGACACTTTTTAATTACGTCAGAACTACAACAGTATGGTAAACCAAATTTTTCCTGCCCTATAACTGTCACTCTTGCGACGACTATGTGTCGGTATAGCGACGAATTGGCCGTCGGAATTTCTGCCAAATTTTCTAGTGGAGGATCGCAGTCGGGGGTGGGCTGGGGTGACACATTACCAAAGTTCCAATTGCGATTGGGGGCAGAGATGTGATCAAGCACCAGCTGTTGATCTTGGACCAAGATCAACGGTGGGGATTGATTCGGCGGGGGGACAGGGAAGGAGGGGAAAAAATATGAACCGTTGGATCTTAGAGGGATGGATGGCTTCGATCAAATCGGGGGAAGAAATGGGTAGAATCGACAGTCTGATGGACGGTGGTGTGATTAGATCCTGAACATTGGATCTGGACTAATGGACGGTCAAGATTTGATCAGGGAAATTGCAATCGCAGGAACAAAGAGGGGTACCATTTAAAAGCTCTGATTGCGATTGGGAGCGGGGTGCAATCGGCGCTGAGCCATCAGATCTAGGTGACAGATCAACGGCGGAGATTAAATTAGTGGATCGCAATCGCAAAGGGCAGTGGGTGGTGCATTACAAACTTGCGATTGTGATTGGTGCAGGAAAGCGTGGGCCATTGGATCAACTGGGGGAATTGATGGTGGAGATTAAGTCAGAAGATCGCAATCGGGGGGTACATGGGTGACACATTATCAAAGTTTCGATTGCAATTGGGTGGGGAGTGCGATTAGCGCTCGGCCATCGAATCGGAATAGCATATCAATGGTGCGGATCACCTCACAGGTCTTCATAACAAAACACAAACGAATCGGATTTTTTGTATTTAACAAAGGAATGTGTCGGTCTGCAAGCTACGATTCCGATTAGTGCCCAGACCGTTAGCGCTTGGTCTTGGGTGCTGGTTACATGGGGAAGTGGTTAGGGGCTGACGAAAAAGGGGCTAGGCTCTATTATAAGTTGTAAAGTGGGTTTTCGGGCCCCTTTAATGAATTTTAAAATTGGGAAAGGGTAACGGTAAGGGGTAAAAGGGAAATTTGGCCAAGAAAATGGTAAGGGTAGCATTTAAAGGAGATTTGGGGAGATTTAGGAGGACTAATGGGGGAGAAGGAGAGGAATTAAAGGGAAGAAAACATAGGTTTAGAGGAAATGAAATAAGAGGGAAAGGAGGCCTTTTGGGCATTTCTTCACAAGAAGAGAGGCTTTATAATGGGAATCAGTAGAGGGGATTTTATCAAAGGACCAAAGGCTCAAGGAGGCTTTAGGGATGATGTTTTTTTAGGGAAATGAATTCCTTGAAGGCTCAAAAAAATTTTAGCCCCCTGTTTGCTTGTCAAAAAATTATGGGGGGCTAACAGTGGCTCCACATGGGGATGGCTTCTTCTTGAAGGAGTCAAGAATCTAGAGAATGATATTTGGTGTAGGCCGGATGCCTGATGCTTGGCACATCCCTTTCTTTCTTTAGATCAGTTTCCAAAAATCATGGAGACATCATATCAGCAGTAAACATTCTCCCAAACAACTACCTACCCACACTATAGTCCTAACATTTTTTCTGGGTGCATTTGGACTTGCAGACCCTTTACATCATCAATTTTTACAAACAGGAAAATAAACCTATTCTACTTTTACCCTTATTACTCCATGAGACCAGATTAAACTGTTGGTCTCATAGTTTCTCTATCTACACTACTATCTACTAGGATTAGACTGTCTAGCAGATTTCTTCTCCACATTCTAGGAGAGAAATTGAAAACAGTCAAGCCAGGATTAGACTGTCTGACTTGCTGGACTTTTTCGAAATTAAAACAACTAACTACATGCTCACAGGCTGAGCTTTATTGAGCTTTTCCTACCTACCCTACTCGACTTGGAAATCTCTGATGTTCTAGGTGATATAATAATGCCAATGCAACCAGTCAAGCAGTAGAAAAAAAGGATATGAGCATTGGCTGCCTGCCAGAGATAACCACAGGGTGCTCTACATATATTTCTTTAGAACTGAGGTCACTATCAGTAGTGACCACTCCTGATGAATCTGGCCCGTGTTAAAGATCAATGCTGGAGTATTTGAGCAAATTAACGCCTCCATATATTCTGCCACAGGATCAATGAACACATGGTGTACAAGTTCTTCTTTTAGGTCCTCCATGATTGGTAGGCTGTCTTTATCTTGGGCAGCTTTGATTACTTCATCCTCCATTGCATCATCAAATTGGCTATTGAAAGCCTAATCACCTTCTTCTTGTACTTCAAAAGGCAGTGGAATCTCTTCCCTCTTAGTGGAAGGGAGACTTTCCAAAAATGCTCTGGGGTCTCTGAAATGGTACGATTTCTCTTGTGAGTTCAGAAATTCAATCTCATCTTCATACCTTTCCACTAGCACTTCTAGAAAAACTTTCTTCAGCTCAGGTTGATCGTTGAATCTTGAGCTTGAATGGAAAACCTCTAAAAGGTCTTTGCTTCTGATTTGGGCAAGTATACCTAATATTCCATAACGAAACTCTTCAAGGGGACTTAACTCAGAGTCTTCCATTGGTGGGAATGATATTGTAATGTGACTGGTCTCCCAGTGGAGTCATGTGAAAATAAAGGTAATCAGCGGCCTACTAATCACCAGTGGAGTATTTAAATCATTTAGGAACTGTGGAGTCGCCAAGTGGATGTTTCAAAATTTTACTGTCCACCATAGTGATTTACCAAATTAGGCCGATTGGTCTCATTCCCTAGTGGAGTCGCCATTATGTTGGGGTTCCTATGTTTTGGCAGATTTTTCCATACCAAAAGATAAGACAACATCAAACCACTTTGGGGCCCTAGGATCTCGCCCTCTTGGACTCGGAGAGGGATCTCTCCAATAAGAAAAATAATGATATATCTTTGAAAGCTCAAGATGAGGTATTAGGCTAGTTATTAAGCATAGAGGGGGGTTTTAAAATGATTTGGTTGGTTAGTTGTTGGGTTGGTCATGAGATCATAAACTTAGAAAGTAATGGGAGAAAAGGAACAAAGTAGCAGGATGTTTCAGCAAAGAGAATAGGTCAATAAGGTGCCATCCATTGGGCTATGGAGTCATGAAAGGGAATTACTTGCAACAACTAGCCAAAGCTTTCAGAGGGCAAGTCATCTAATACTAAAGGATCTTTTAGATTAGATGGTGGGGTGGGACATTAAGAATTGAAAATGAAAGAAGGAAAACAACCCAATTTTCTGTCTATAGATCAGGTCAGAGGTCATTTAACTCCAGACCTGCTTGGACCTACTCAAAGGGCAGCTCTCAAGGAGGGACAAAGGGGCAGCTTATAGATCGGGCCAGAGGTCATTTAACTACAGGTCCGCTTTAGCATGGTCCAAGAAAACAGACATAAGTTTAATAGAAGAGATCTTAGAAAGGATAGCTGGTCGCACAAGGATCCTAGTGGACATGGCTAACTCTGGTCCCCAGTGTTCCCAAATCTTCCAGCTTAAACCCAACATGAACATCCAAGAACAGATTCATTTAATTCAGACATCAACTAGCAGGCAATGACATCCACTACACTGTTTAAATTAACTGAAATCAACCCTCAGATAACACATTCAGCAGAAAACATTGAGGGCAAGGAGAGCAGAGACATAGGGTACCTAACAAGGGTAAATCCTATGCCATATTTCTGATGAAAGCCCAGAAGAAAATGAAACAGTATGAAAATTTAATAAACAGAGTTAGGAAAACATCACCAATAGTAATAGACCAGGATCCTGTGAAATGTGCTTTTATTAATTGATGCAAAACCAGTCACATACACTAAGCTCAATGGCTATTACAATCCAAAATTCTCCTCCCAGCCTAATACAATACAACTACTCTGCTAGTCCCTCCCAAGATTGGTCTAACAGTCAGAATGAATCCCTCTAACAACAACCCTTACAATTTGTTCTTTGGAATTCTTATAGGAGAAGAGAAACAACAAGGAGTAGATGACATTTAATTTGTTTCATTAAGACATAATGGTGGAAGCATTCATGCCCATACTGCTTAATGGCTCTGTAGCGCTGTGTGTACCCTGTAGTCTACTTCGGGAGTCTTTTTTAGGTCAAGATTGACCTCGGATATTTCTTTCGAGTCCTTCCTGGCTATTTGGAGCTCTACGCTAGCCTTCTGGAATAAATGCACTGGGTGAAAAGTCTGCAAGGTCTCCATGCTTCATAATGGTGGTCCTAACAGTATTTAAGAAGTTTCTATCAGTGAAATACATTTAAGGGCTCGAGTAGGCATGGAGACTTCTGTAGGAAGGTGTCCATCTTGGAGAAACAGTGCTCTGCTGACATTAATCACAAATATGGCTCGTTTCGTGTGCATTTGGTCTTCATAGTACGCTCTCCTCCTTTGATCACGGGATTAAGTGTTAAATCTTCAATTAACAGGTCCGGTCCCTTCTAATCCATCTCTGTTGTTTCGTTTGGTGGCTGTAATGGCCTCTCTATTTAGCCCCCTTTTGATTTTAAATATAACAAAATTATTGTTGTAGATTTGTCTAACATTATTGGTTGTTGATTCAGATTGCTTATTCTTCACATTTCTAAGTTTTGAATATGATTTAATGCCATCCTCACTGCATGTTGGGCTCTTCAATGTTCTTACAAGAACATTATTGTTATCAAAATTCATATCTTCTGCTGATTTCTTTACTACTCCAGCATCCTTTGTAGAAAACTCTATAACTAGCTAAGAAGTTTCTATTTTTCCTTCATATCCCTCACCAGAGCTTCTTAAAGATGAAGACATATTAGCAATGATCAATTCAATCATAGATTCTAAATCTTGTAAAGGTTCCAAGGTTCCCCTGGAAATATCCCTTTCGGTGTTCTCATCTATCGATGATGAAACTCCTGATATCCTTAACGAGGGAGTGTCCACAACATTAACCATGTTTCTTAACGACTTATTTGGAAATAGTATCTTTTCACATTTTGTGGGATTGTTAAATGAACCACAACGATGGGCTGCAAAATGAGGTTATGGAAGTGAAGAATGAAGAACTGTTTCTATAGCTAGGTCAGAATTAGCCCCTCCATCAACAACTTTAATTGTCTTATGTAGGGTTGTCATTAAAGGAGTTGTTGAGGTAGATGATGAAGTCTGACTCAAAATTAACTCCTCCACCTGCCTATGAGAACCACTAAGTTTAGACTCCTCTGAAAACACCTCTCCTTTTGACTCCCTTTCCATATTTGAAGAGCTTCCTACCAATGACACATGTTGTTGCATCTGCTAATTTTTAGGCTTGTGCTCATATTTTGTCATCTTATTTGAACATTCATTGCTTGAAAGAACTGCTTGTTTTTTAGATATGTTTTTCTACTTTTTACTAGTATGATGATCTAATCCAGACTCAAGTGCAGAAACTACAGAACAATTTGAAACTGTACCATGAGAGAGATCACATGTTGTCATAGTAGGCATGTTCACTGGTGACAGTTTAACTCCATATGATTTATCTATAGTCAATACTTCAGATGGAGGACTGATGGAAAACTGTAAACTACAATTATCTTTGTTGTTGAAAAATGCAACTACAAGAGAACTTGACTGATTGACAAGAAATTCTGGCAAGGAGTTTGTCTTTCCATCTAGTACTTGAATTGGAGCTAGAGGGGTTTCAATATATCTAGCATCTCACCAGAATCAATTGTAGACAATTTATTTTTTCTTGTTAATGGGTGTGAATCATTTGATATTTTGGTTTTTCTCTTTAAAGGTTGATGAAAAGTATATGAAATGTTACCGTATGGCCCAGCTAGCATCGATGAGTAGAAATTCATTGGGCATGAACCACTTAAAGAAACAGAACATGAAAGTAGAGCTTTGTATCTAGGCAAACCTGCTAATGGATGAATGGAATCTTTAATTTATGACACAACATCAAAGATCAGAGCAATGAAAAAAATCATTGTGGAAATAAATATGAAAAGCTTTCTCATTTTTTTCATATCAAATATGCTCCAAGTATGGGCACAAACATGAGTGTTGAATTTTCAACTTTCTAGGCTCTTGTTAATGTGGTCAACCAAAAAGATGTCAAAAAACTAAATATTTTGGGGGATTAAAAACTTGTTGTGGATTGAGTCTGCGACAAAGTCAGCATAGTGGCCCCTCATTTGGCTCACATTTTGCAAGGTATAAAACAAGTCTACAACAAGTTGGATTGGTTCTCTTGTGGCCATATATACCATGAACTGAATACCCTAGTAGACAAGCTCTCCAAGGACGCTCTCCAACTTATTCCACAAGTGCTAGAAAACCAAGAGTAAATGAATAATAATTTTGTGGGGGTTGTTGCCTTCCATATCTAGTCTTTTGTCTCACTTATTGCTATATTTTGTTATTATATATGTAAACAATCCAATGATATTATCCAAAAAATGATAGAGGTTTTTTTTTCTTTTAAAAGCTTGCACAATATATAATTCGAACAAACTTTTATTACTATAAATTAATCAATTACTTCTACATACCACTAAAGTGGAAAAAGCTCTATAACCTTTGATCACCTTTAACATCAAGCACACTAAAAACCTCGACAATGGGGTTCTAATAACATTTCCAAAGATCCAAAATTGAAGAAGCACAATTTAATGAGTATTGATTAGTTAAAATTGATTATACAAACCCATGCACAAAACCATGGGGGGGTCCGCCCACCGGAAATTAAGGTCCAAAAAAATTTTCCCGGGGCCACGCCGGAACTGATGGGGGCTTTCGCCCCCCCCCCCCCCCCCCCCCCATGACCCCCTTTCTGTGCCTGGCGCAATGTACAGGGGGGGCGATAGCCCCCCTTGTGACCCTCCCACGTGTGACTAGTCGTGGAAAGAATATAACACATAACCAACATTCTCCCACTTGTTGTTTTCTTTCCACAAGGGGCCACATAAAAGCTCAACCATTACCCCAGCTTTGCAACACCCATTTTTTCTCTACACCGAGAGAAATTTTGAGTGCTCATAGACTCAAAGCTTCCTCTGTTTTAACCGAAGCTTCCTCTTTTCCCAATATCTCCTAATTTCCATGCCCAAAATATAGTTTGCAGCACCAAGATCCTTCATGTCGAATTTGGAGAGCAGTTGGGTCTTCAAATCTTGGATAATTTCTTTGTTATTTCCAATCAACAACATATCATCCACATGCAAGACCAAATAAATAACACGGTCACATATTAATTTAAAATAAACATAGTGATCCTCCTTGCTTCTGGTGAAGCCAAGTCCCCGTATATAGGTATCAAATTTCTGATACCATATCCTTGGTGATTTTTTTAACCCATACAGAGACTTCTTTAACCTACATACTAGTTATTTCTTCCCCTTCACCATAAAGCCTTGAGGTTGTTTCATGTAGATCTCCTCTTCTAGATCCCCATGAATAAATGTTGTCTTCACGTCCATCTGTTCTACCAAAAATTCAAATGCAGCAGCAACAGATAAATGTAATCTAATAGAAGTAACTTTGGCAACAGGAGAAAAAATATCACCAAAATCAATTCTTGGCACCTGGGAGTAACCTTTTGCTACCAACTAAGCTTTGTATTTCTCCACCTTGCCTTCTACATTCATCTTCTTCTTAAACACCCATTTTCTCTCGATGGGCTTCCTTCTAGCCAGCAACTCCACCAGATCCCATGCTTCATTTTTATGTAAGGATGCCATTTCATCAACCATGGCCTCCTTCCATAGTTTTCCATCCTTTGAATCTATTGCCTCCTTGAAGGTTCTAGGATCATCATCAGTTATAGTTAAAGCAAAATTTGAACAGAAAGCAGATGGACTATACCTTTCTGGTTGTCTTCTTTCCTGAATGGATCTTCTCACAGCTGGAGTTTGTGGCTCTTCCTCTTCCGAGGCTTCTTCTATCGTAGAGTCTGATTCATCCTCCTTTATCTAAAAATATATCTTCTCAGTCTCCTTTGGTAGGAATTCATGTTTAAAAACATCGTTCACCTCTCTAAACACCACTTCTCTGTTATACACAACCTTCCTTGTTTCCGGATTCCAAAGCTTGTAATCCTTTAAACCATCCTTATACCCAATAAAGATGCACTTTTCAGATTTATTATCCAACTTGCTCCTTTTCTCCATTGGAACATGTACATATGCATCACATCCAAATACCCTCGGATGTGAAAGAGAGGGTTTATTACCATTCCATACCTCATGTGGAGTATTATCCTCCAACGCTGATGAAGCAGGGACAATTTGAAGGGTGAAAGTTTATCTTAAAGTTTAGAAACCTTAGTGAATCTTAATAGTCCCTAATATGAAAATTATAAAAATTTTGGTGATATTTTTGTAGAAACAATTATATTGCAATGATTTTATCTTAGTCAATATAATATTTTTGCAATTGTTAAGGTAAAATAATGGTGTACTGTAAAATTTGGGTGAATCGTTCTACAAAAAAAATGGAAGTTGGCGAATCTCTTTTTTTGAAAAAACATTGAAAATTAGCCCACCTACGAATATTAGCCCCTAAAATTTTCCTTGTGATGAAGGTGATATATTAACCAAGTAACATGTAGTCTCCACCGCCTTTGCCCAGAATTCTTCTCCTAACCTGGTACCACTGAGCATGCTTCTTGCCTTTTCCATCAGCATTCTGTTCATTCTTTCTACAACTCCATTTTGCTGAGGTGTGTATGGAGTAGTATTTTGTCGTGCTATACCACTTCTTACAAAACTCTTCAAATTCCTTCTTGAAGAACTCCCCACCATTATCTATCCTCGACACCTTTATCTTCTTCTCTATCTAGTTTTACACCAAAGCCTTAAATTCTTTAAATTTGTCAAAGACTTCAGATTTCTTCCTCAAGAAATATACCCATGTATTCCTTGAGAATTCATATATGAATGAAACATAGTAAACAGAATTACCCAGTGATGAAACCGACACAGGTCCAAACACATCACTATGCACAAGCTATAATATCTTGTTTGCCCTCTTAGCACCAGAAGGAAAACTCACCTGATTCTGCTTCCCATATACATAATGTTCACAGAAACAGAAATCTAGAGAGCAATTAGACATACCTTCTACCATACCATTTCCATGTAGTATCTGAAGGCCCTTATCTCCAATATGTCCAAGCCTTTGATGCCATAGCATGGTCTTTTCTCTAGAGACCACTAGGCTTTCCGCTCCACTTTTGGGAACCATAGAACTGTTGCACCCATCAATAATAGTGTTGCCCTGAAGCTTGTATAGAGTTCCAATCTGAACACCCCGCATTAATACCAGTGCTCCTGGAACCATCTTACAGGTATATTTCTCAAACACTATTTTTACACTTGCATCATCCATCTTGCTTACAAAAATCAGATTTCTGGACAATGCAAGAATGTGCAGAACACTAGGAAGTGTTCTAATCTTTCCACCTTGCAGTTTCAACTTGACTTTTCCATGTCTGACGATTCTTTCCTTCCTATCATCACCTAAGAAGACATCACCGCCATCATATTTCTCATACTCACAGAACTAATCCCTATGGGGAGTGAAGTGAAAGGATGCACCCAAGTAAATCAAACATGACTTATCATCTACATGTGTATTTGAAGAATAAGCTAAATACACATCCCCAACTTCATTCGAGGTGGTTTTTGCCTCTATAGAAGGAGCATCATCAGATCCCTTTCCTTTCTCAGGAGCTTTAGATCTGCAGTCATTTTTTTAGTGCCCTTCTTTTCTGCATTTCCAGCACACCTTTACAAACCTTCGAGGAGATTTAGATCTTCCTCTAGATTTAGATCTCCCACTCGAAACCTTATTATTGTTTCTGTTCCGTGACCTTCCTCATACAGATAAGGCATCTCCATTATGACCCTCCATATTTCTCCGTCTAATTTCCTCTGACATCAAGGATGAGACAATGTCATCAAAATTCAAGGTAATTGTATTTCTACCTATTGCAATAACCAGACTGTCCCATGAATCTGGTAGAGAACAAAACAAACTGATTCGATTATCTTCATATAATATTTTAATATCAACAAATGAAAACTAACTTACCACAGTATTGACAGCGTTCAAATGCTAATTCACCGAGTCTCAATCCTTCATCATCAGGTTATATAGCTTTATCTGCATGAATAATTTATTCATGAGAGACTTAGATTGCTACAAATTCCCTAGCTTGTCCCACAAGGTCTTCGTCGTAGCTTCCCCAGATACATTCAACAATACTGAATCTGAGACACACAACCATATTGTGCTCTTTGCCTTTCGATCCAGATTCTTCCAGTCTTCATCTGACATTGTCGTTGGTTTAGTACCCAGATCTACCGCAATCCAGTAATATTTATCCACCAGCAGATCCTCCATCTTGAGCTTCCACAACTCAAAAATCTGACCATTAAATTTCTCGATCTCTATCTTCCCACCGCTCACCATATTCTTTCACTTCAAGAATCGATCCCGCAGATCTCCCACTGAACAGGGTCTACCTCAGGCCTGAGAAAAAAACCACTCAGCAGCAAAGGCATCCCCTTGAAACTGAAACTTCTCTGATTCCAAAAGTAGGTTTTATCCCTGTACAGAAATTATCTACAAATTAATCTTAAAAAAAAAAATTAAACAATAGCGACAACATAAAACATAAAACACATAAACACAGAGATCTTCCCCTGGATCCCAAATCGGGACGACCAACTTGATTTTTCATTATATTCCTTTTAGTGTTACAACACATATATATACATGCCGAAGCATACATAAACCCCAATCCATTAACCCTGGATTAGAACATAATCGTAGTTCCCTTGACCAGATGTACAAAATACGAGGGTCCAAAAAACATCATGCCCCAAAACCATGTTCAAACCCATGCAAAAACCATGGGCGGGTTCACCCACCAGAAAATAAGGTCCAAAAAAAATTTCTCGGGGTGCTACCACCCCCCCGTGACCTCCCTGCACATGACTAGTCTTTGAAATAATATAACACATACCCAACAATATTGGACTAGGCGAGGGTTGCAATGGCATTGGAAAGAGTGAACACAACGTGAATAAAGAGTCACTTGGAGAAGGAATACAAGGAATTGCAGTCTTGGTTGCACGTATAGGGATGCTCAAACAAGAAATTAGAAGCATTTGGGACACGATAGAAATTGGCAACTCATTTTTTCTAAGAGACATCCAAAAGCACATTTTTTTTTATAGGGAAAAGCTTAAAATCCTCCTTCTTGGGAAATGCATTTCCCTCTATGTTTCACTACATTTCCCAAAAGAGATATGTGGAAAAATGTTTCTTGGAGTATCCTACAAGAAAAAAACACCTTGGGAACATTAGAAACATGGAGGTGCCCCCTCCCACCCTAAGGGACATATCCCCATAGAATAGTGGTTTTTTCATTCATTTAGTGGCATTTATGAGTCATCATTGCTCATTTGCTTATGAATACAAATTTTATCATATACTACTATGTTGAATGGTAAGCACATGTCAAAGCCCTATAACAAGAGGATCTGCTTCGGATAGAATCAAGGCCAAGGCCTTACAATTGGGACTAAGATTTCATAGTTTCAATATATGCATGTGGACAGTAGCACATTGGAAATTCATTATCATAAAGAGACGTTATAAAACCATATTTTCTTGATTATCATAGAGGGTTTGGTATTTCACTTGCACTAAACATAGCATATATTGTCATCTATCAGTAAGGTATATCTATAAGACCTCATTTACAGATACTTCCAAAAGTTTTCCTTGGAAAGATTGCTTTTATTTTAACAATCAAAGAACTTCTATAACAATTATTGTTGACTAGTGTAAAAACATAGCTATGAAAGAATGGAAAGGTGTTATGGGCTATATCTAACATGTAGAAATAATAAATGAATAAGTAGGAAGTGATGTTAGCCCAAATCATGGTGTAAACTAACCATTATTAAACTTTTTCCACTTCATACCGTCACACTAGTGTGTTTGTAGCAAAAAAATGGTACAGCGAAAGGTATAATTGTGGCAATATAAATAAAAATATCCACGGTGAAAAATTTTCAGTTTGAACCATAGATATAAACTTAAAACACATTTTGGATAAGAGGTACATGTTTTTTCAAATGTTGAGCAAAATTAGAGAAACTACAATGCTGATCCAATATCATTTGACGAAAATTCTATGCCTGCAATCAACTGCATTGGCTTCCCTTGAGGAAAAATTATTTCATCCATCTCTTTCTTGTCTTTGCATTTCTTCTTCTTCAAATTTACTTTTTCTTCAACAACCTCTAACTGAAAATTAGATACAGAAATAAATTGATCATGATCCCCTTTATAACATCTTTCTTTCCAGGTTTGTCTATATTGTCCGATTTTCTTTTCTTTCTTTACTTCACATCAACCTTTAAAACATGTTTGCTTTTTGTTGGCATAAAATTTCCAACTTTACACTTAATTTCAGAGGAATGAATTTTATTTTATTTTGGGTTTATTTTAGCCCCTTTTTTCCCCTCGAGAAGCTGTGTGCTTTCATGAACAAGCAGAAAAATTTGTGCGTCATTACTTACAGGCAAATCCAAGAACTAGATTGAAGGCCAGAATGGGCTAGCCAATGTAAATTAGGCCAAGAAGGCCTTTGAACCATGTGTAAATATATATTTTTTAGTAAGTGAATTCCATTCAATTTTGTGTGGAGATTGAGTGAACCTACGTAAGAAAAAGAATCTTCTTTATGTGGACTTGTGCATGATCATAAACCTATTATTGTAGCTTTATGTGGTAGGACTTGTGAATGGAAGATATCATTGTTGTGTTGAGTAAGAGAATTTGCTTGTGGAAAGACAAGCGCAAGAAAAAATGATTTAAATTTAATAAATTGAAACTTAAGATAAAATCAATCTTATTCACTGACCTACGTGTGGACCGATTTCTAGATGAATTTTTTTATGCCTAGTTTATGGACAGATAATTGTTGAAAAGTTCTCAGCCTGGGGTGTGGAAAATATCTTGAGGCTGTAAGCATAAAAATATTATGCATGGAGTGATCGTGATCCTGGAAAACATTGGAGTGATGCTCAAGAATGTTGCTAAGCATTTGCTATGTGTATTGTGAAATATTATGTATGGGAGGCAACGAACCTTCAATTGAAATGCCTCTGTGGTCTAGACAGGTGGATAATATTGCAGTAAATTGACATCCATTTCCATTAAGGATGAGTAAATTACGCATCTGGTGATCTGATCGATAGAACTAGCTTTCAAAGCGGTTGTGGTGACCCTATGTTCTAGTTTGAGTGTGTCCAAGGTGGTGACCACTACGGCAATCCCATGATTAATATCAATGGAGAAGAATATCAGATATTGGAGTCGAGTACATTGGATAATACTAGAAATACAAAATCATGAAAATTTCCCACACTAATTACTGGGGTGGTCAATGAAATCTTTCAGCTAAGTATGCCTTATTGTGGTTTGGTTCACATTTTCATATCCGCCCCAATACATCCACTAATCTCTTGGTTTGGACGTATTGTAGTTTAAGTGTGATGGAAAATAGTTCAACATTGTTTCAGGGAATATTCTGTGGTGATTTATGGTATTACAGCTTCACATTAGGGGCGATCTAAATGCCCCTGTGTGGAGCACATCTTCAAACACCTATTAGTTTGAGCCTGTCCATTAATACTGACTCTTTACCGGGGCAAGAACAGTACAATGAGATGGGTTTTGACATAACATGGGATGTCGACCGGAACAGAGATCAAAAGTGTGGCGCTTATTTGGGAAGTAAGGGGATTTGTGGGTATAACATCTCCAAACCTCCAATGTTTTTATTCTACTATCGTGATGGCTCCTCGAAGCTCGACAAATGCATGCCTCGAAAGTGGTAGGTTTCTAATCGCTTGTACAAATCTGATTTCAAAACTCGAGCCTGAATTTTTCTCTCAATATATTCAGATATGATCCACTCTACCATCAAGCTTGAATCTAGATATGTGTGTACCATAATCTATACATTCTCTAAGTTAAATCTTACGATCCTTACCGTTACTAATAACTACTTGTCATGGTGGTGTTACAGGTCATGAATGGAAGAATGACATTGTAATCAGTATATATTATTTCTTCCTATTCTTATATCACTATGAATAATATCTGGTTACTCTAAATATTTTCATTGCAATTAGACAAATATCACATTGATATCAATTTCTTCATTCAACTGCAGGTTTCTCATTTGGGGGAATTGCGTTAGTAGCAATAGTTGTAGTATTCTTGGCATGTTATGAAAAGGGGAAAATACTTTTTGGTAGCTCCAATTTAGTGGTGGAGAAATTCCTGAAGGGATATGCTCATGAAATGCCAAAACGATAATCACACTCTCACCTCAAGAAGACCACAAACAAATTTAGAGAAAATTTGGGAGAAGGAGGTTATGGTGTGGTGTATAAAGGTAAGCTTCAGAATGGTGCTCCAGTGGCTGTTAAGCTACTGGATAGGCATAGGAAAAGTGATATTCAATGCATGAATGAAGTGGCTACCATTGGACGGGTCCATCACTTCAATTTGGTTCGTCTTGTGTAGTATTGTTTCGAAATCACTACAAGCACACTGGTGTATGAGTACATGGCTAATGGATCTCTCAAGAAGTTTATATTCGCTAGAAAAGAGAAGGGAAAACTCCTATGTTGGGAGCAATTGTATTCAATTTCTTTGGGTGTAGCTCATGGGATTCCATATTTACATAAATATTGTGACAAACGAATCATACACTTCCACATCAAACCTCACAATATATCGTTGGATGTAGACTTCACACCAAAAGTTTCATATTTTGGTTTAGCAAAACCTTATGGAAAGGGAGAAGACCATATATAAATGATGACGGGGAGAGCAACGTCAAGATATGTGGCACCAGAGGTGTGTGATAGAGATATGGGTCCTATTACTGATAAATCAGATGTTTATAGTTACTTACGACATTTCTTTGTCTCAGATAGTTTTTAACATTGTGAGATGTTTTATCGCATTTACGATTGTAAAAGAAGAAGCAATCTTTGAAATTGGAAATAGAGGGACTTAATGAAATTCCCCCTTTCTGGTGAATTTATGGCTTGATACAGGACCTAGGAAATACAATAAGAAAAACTAGTTTCAACAAATATTGTATCGATTTGGCTGAAAAGACATGGCTCTACTGGTTAATTTTAGTTTTATATTACAAAAAAGGGATTTGGTGGATCATCAGTTAGAAATAAGGGAGCTTTAGAAAATTAAAAAAGGGGATTTGGTAATAACCAAGGTAACAATAACCAACAAAACAATGAATAACAACACACATAAGATGAAAACGATACAATATTACAGAAGAGGGATACGTAAACTTACATTTCGGAAAACCAGCTTCATGTTACAGAAAAACCATAGCTTATTGCTCAGACCTGTAACTTCTTCGCTTACGGGCTTTGAAGCTACATCAACTTTTATTAATAAATTATGATATATCAGAAAAAACCTCAACATATAGAGTCTATAGGGCGATTGTGTGAATCCTTGCCATTAACAGCCAACTCTTTACCCTCGTCACTCGGTTTTTCTAGATTTATCAAATGAGAGTAACCAGTGGTAAGAGCTTCCATGATAAGTACACACAGGACCATGAACGCAGCTGCAATACTAGGGAATGGGAAACTATGCCAAGATGAGATTTCAGTAGGAGGAGATTTAAAGGCACCGAAAAGGAATTGCAATAGTTGCAAGAACAAGACCCACAACAAAAGCCCTAATCACTAAACCAGTGGGAGATGATGAAAACAAAGTGATGTGTTTTGGGTGGGAGAAATGTTATTTTAACTCGAGGTCTAAAATTTAAACTAAAAATGAATACTCTCTCCCTCCATTTTTCCAAACATCATTTTTAATATTATGCCCTCCAAATATCATTTTTAATATCGTACCCATTCTTTTTTTGATGGATGTTGAGTGCACTCCGTGATTCCTTGAAATGTCAACAATTGATTTCAAAAGAACCTTAAAAATTCAATTTAATTTCATTTTAATAAATTTATTTTAAAAACATTTATGATCAACCACACAATGAGTGGTTCGAAAGGCATCCGATCTTAAAAAATTTATGTGATTTATCCAGAAGAGTTTTTAAAAAAAATTAATTAATTAATTTTTAATATAAAATTGAGATAAAATAGTAAATTTAGGAGAGGTTTTTGCAACCCATGGTTTTTCTCATGGTATTCCACTTTTCCAATAAGGGGGAACTAACCCGATCGTAGGTCCCAACTAGACCTGCTCTTGTTTGGAATGGCTAATTGCAACGGGTTTTAAGTATTGTTATAAGGGTTAGGGGAATAATTAGTTAGTGGTTAACAGATTAAGTATTAGGGGCTTAGGGGTTGGGGGAATAGGGGCTTAGGGGTTATAGGTTTAGGCTTTAGCGGTTAGGAGAATAATGAGTTAGTGGTTAAGGGGTTAGGGATTGGGGGCTTAGGGGCTAGGGGATTTAGGTGCATTTACAGGTTAGTGGAATAATGAGTTAGTGGTTAATAGATTAGGGATTGGGGTTAGGGGAATAATGTGTTAGTCGTTAAGGGGTTAAGGATTGGGGAGCTATGGGATGGGGGATTTAGGCGCATTTAGGGGTTAGGGGAATAATGAGTTAATGGTTAAGGGATCAGGGATTAGGGGCTTAGGGGTTATGGGATTTAGGTGCAATTAGGGGTTAAATGAATAATGAGTTAGTGGTTAAGGGATTAGGTATTAGGGGCTTAGGGCTTAGGGGATTTAACAGTTAAGGATTTTATGGGTTAGGGGTGAGGGGTTAATGGGTTATGGGTTAAGGATTAACATTTTAGGGGTTTAGGGGTTAAGGGGTTAGGGGTTTAGGTGTTAGTGGTTTAGGGGTTTAAGGGTTTAGAGGTTTATGGTTTAGGGGGTTAAATGGGTTAGGTTTTTAGGGGTTTTTGGGGTTAAATGGGTTAGGGGTTAGGAATTAAGGTTTAAGGGGTTAAGGGTTATGGGTTTAGAGGTTTAGGGTTTAGGGGGTTAAATGGGTTGGGTGTTTAGGGGTATAGGGGGTTAAATGGGTTAGGGGTTAAGGGGTTAGATGTTTAGGGTTTAGGGGGTTAAATGATTTATGGGTTTAGAGGTTTATGGGGTTAGGTGCTTTAGGAGTTAAGAATTTTAGGGGTTAGGGGTTGTTAGGGGTTAATGGGGTTAGGGTTTAGGGGGTTAAATGGGTTAGGGTTTTAGGGGTTTAGTGGGTTAAATGGGTTAGGGATTGGGAATTTGGGTTTAAGGGGTTAGGGGTTGGGGTTACGAGATTTAGTTGTTAAGGATTTTAGGGGTTATGGGTTAGGGGTTAAGGCGTTAGAGTTTAAGCAGTTAGTGGTTTAGGTTTTAGGGGTTTAAATGGGTTATGGGTTTAGAGGTTTAGGGGGTTAAAGATATTTGGGAGTTAATGGTTTTAAGAATTAGGGGTTAGGGTAGTGGGGGTAAATGGGTTAGGTTTTTAGGGGGTTAAATGGGTTAGGGGTTTAGGGTTTTAGGGGGTTAAATGGGTTATAGGTTAATGGTTTAGCAGTTAGTGGTTAAGGTTTTAGAGGTTTAGGGGTTATATGGGTTAGGGGTTTAGAGGTTTATAGTCTAGGGGGTTAAATGGGTTAGGGGTTTTGGGGCATATGGGGTTAAATGGGTTAGGGGTTAGAGGTTTAGGGTTTAAGGGGTTAAATTGGTTAGGGGTTTACTAAAGGTTTAGGCGGTTAGGGGATTTAGCAGTTAAGGATTTTACAGGTTAGGGGTTAGGGATTAATGGGGTTAGGGTTTAAGGTGTTAAATGGATTAAGGTTTTAAGGGTTTAGGGGGTTAAATGGGTTAGGGGTCAATAATTAGGGTTTAAGTGGTTAGGGGTTAAGGGTTTAGAGGTTTAGGGTTTAGGGGGTTAAATCAAAATGGGTTAGGGGTTAATGGTTTAGGGTTTAGGGGTTAAGGGTTTGGAGGTTTAGGTTTTAGGGGTTAAATGGGTTAGGGGTTTAGAGGTTTAGGGGGTTAAATGGGTTAGGGGTTAAGATGATACTTTCGTTGGTCTCTATTTGTGCACAATAGTTTCTTATTATTTGTGTCTCAATGTAACAATTTTGTAGGTATTGTTGCTTGTTTCCATGTCTTCTCTATTTATTAATTTCTAGTATTTGTTAGCCATTTCTTTACATTTATTCATGAAAACTTCTTTTGAAATTAAACCAAATGCATGTTCAATCTCCAGTTTCAAACTCAGCCACAGTGTTGTCACAAAATTTAAGTCCGAAGAATGGCCATCTGATGAAGTCTCAATAACAACACTGCACCTCGTGACTGCTACAGAAAGGTTTAAGTTTGAGTGTCCCACATTCATGAGAAATTTGGCTCTTATAATCTTGCTCCACCTGACATTGGGGAAGAGAGAGGGAGGTAGGAGAGAAAGGGAGAGAAGAAGGACAAGATATAGGACTTAAGAGAGAGGAACCAATATCATAGAAGAAAGAATATGTGACCAGATTACTCTTTAGGGAGATGGGAGATAGGGGCACCCTACCTACCTAACTAAATTTCTAAACCAAATGTGATGTAATCGTCTGTAATGGTGGTTGATTATATGAGGAGAGGATTTTACGAGGAGGCACTGGATTTTTAATGTGATATGCAAAAAACAAGTACTGAACGTAACCATTTCACATCCATCAATGTTTTGTATGCATGTGCTAATTTGGTAAATTTGGAACATGGCAAACAAGTCTTGTTTTGTGATCACCTCCCACGAGGATTCACCAATTGTGAGAAGACAACACTAATGGTTGCATCTTCTAAATCATCATCACTTCCACCAGCACCTCATCCAATAATGCTAGTGTAAAAAGTCTGAGGCTCTCGGCAGCGAAAAGGAACATAATGCATGTGCCCTAAATCTCTTATACATACTTGTAGCTCTCCTCCCAAACCAAATCCACTAGTGTTGTGTGTTCTGTTTTCCCTGAATCTTGTGCAAACATCCTGAGGTAACTAACTGTTGCATCAAGGTATGGATCCACTATGTGTCATATCCACTAGGAAGAAACATTTGAAGCAACAGAAGTCATTCTACCTTCCTCTCTGGGATCTTCAGAAATCAAGATTACACATGCACAATTAATAAAATCTATAAATTGAGGAAATTTGTGCAAAGACTTGAAGTTATCTTTGTTCCCAAGACAAAAGCTGGAGATCCAGAAGTGAGTATTGGGCTTCCATGTTTGGCCGGAGTTGAAAACGGGAACCAAAAGATGAGACAACATAGAACCACTTTCAGACCTTAGGATCTAGCCCACCTAGGTCCAGAGAGGGATATCTCTATGATTATCAAAGAATATATGTCTTTGAAGTTCTCAATTGTGATTTTAGGCTAGTTATAAGCTCAAGGTTGTTTGTTTGATTGTTTGAGTTTGGTTGTTGAGAATCAGGAAGGAAGGTTTCACCATAAGACAAGGATAGGTAAAGAAGGAAGCTAGGCAAGGATAGATAACTCAGGGAACATCAAGGCCATTGGGAAATGGTCAGAAAAAGTTACTTATGTTCAGTAGCCTGTAAGCTTCAATTGAGCTGAGTCATCTGAAACATTTGGATCTCAAGGTAGGATTGTGGTGGGATGGAACACTAGGCGGTGCGGAGGCTAAAAGATGGAAAGCCATCGGTGCTGTCTATAGATCGGGCAGGGGTTGTTTTAACTCCCAGACACTGCTTGGACAAAAAACCATGAACACAGATCTTGAAAAGTTCATATGGAAAGGAAGGTTATGAAAGAGAGGCAGCCAGGCACCTCCCAATGTTTCTGCGCCTCTTTCAATTAAATCTTATTAATACTGAATATTTAGTTTTACCAACTTGCACACATGGAGAAGTGACGATAATCATCCATTGTAACTGATTTAGTTAATTAAAAACAATATTCAGACACACAATGAGCTGAAAAAATTAAAGACTGAGAGAGCTGGGATATAAGGTACCTAACAAGGGTAAATCTTATATCATTCATTCAGATGTCAGTCAGAAGAACATGAAATGAAATGGAAATAAACACAGAGATAGGAAGAACACTCTTAGCTAATGATGGAATCCAGTAAATACCTTGTCATGTCCTTCTTATAATCGGTACCATCTTTGCAGCCTTTACATTCAGCCTGAATACATCATATTTCTCAGCCTATCATACAACTGTTACACAAGAAACTTGGCTCGGGACAAAATGCTTGCAGTTCGCTGATAAAACCAACAACAACCAACCCAGTTACACTGTTCTTGTTGTGCTTTTATAACAAAGGATGATCCTCATATCGACTTAGGAGGTAGGTGCCCATTGAATGTTACATTTAAGCATAATAATGAATGCAGGGCCGAGGCCCATCCTGCTTGAGAAAGCTACATATTTATTTCGCTCTCCTCCTCTTAGTAAGAGAACGATCTGCTTCAGATTTGATCTTGACATTTTGGGCTCGTTGTACTCCAGGTGATTTGAATTCGGGAAAAGATAAGCTACTAGGAGGGTCTGTCTCATAAATGCCTGACTGTCTTTGAGTTGTAGTTTGATGGAAAAATCCTTCAGGGACATTCTACCTAATAAAAAGAGTATGGGTGCCTTGTCCCAGACGAAAAACATTTTGCTGACGGAAATCCTGATATTACCTTTGTCTGCGCTTGGGGTCTGTGATCTGCTGTTCTGCCCTGTTGAAATGAACGAACTGGATGGAAGTCTGCATGGCCCTCCATGCTTCTTTAATGCTGCCTGACTATCTTTTAAGAAGCTCTGTCAGCATTCTTGATTTTCCTGGGCTCGAGAAACATGGAGGGCGCTGCGGGAAGGTGTACTTCTGGAGGAAACATGTCCTGCTGTTAGGTAGCGCAGTAATGACTTTGCTGGTGCGTTCTTAATCTTCAAAGAGTGCTTGAATCCTTTGACTTGCGGGGTTGTCACTAATTAGTCTTTCACTTACAGGCTCAAATCCCTTAAACCTGTCTCTGCTATCCCGTTTGGCCGCTGAAAAGGCCTCTCTGTGCTATCTGCATGATACAATGGGTCTGTTACAAACTCGGGCGACGGTGGAGAAATGCTATGGAGGCGGAGGAATGGTGGCGGAACCATGGAGAAACAATGAAAAGAATGCACAGTGGCGGAGAAATGGTGGCTTTTACTATAATGGTAACATAATGCAATAACATGATGAAATCTTACGGACAATGGAGTGTGGTAATGATATGCAGCGCAGACCGTTAGATCTTGGTCTGGGAACAAAGATCAACGGTGGAGATTGAGTGGCGTAACAATATGTGAAACAAGCGAGCAACACATAAAACACCTGAAACCTGACGGAAATGAATGAAAGAGTGGGACCCAGTGGAGGCGGAGGGCGATTGAACAAGGACCGTCAGATCTGGGAGAAACGAATGGTCATGATCCAATCGCTCAATCGCAATCGGGGGTCAGTCGAAACGGTTTGCGATTGCGATCGGGGAGGGTCTTGCGATTGAGCGCTGACCGTCCGATCAGGGATCAGATCGACGGTTCAGATGTAATCGGAGGGACAGAGCGATCAACGATCAGGAGGACTAGAGATTGGCGTAGGACCGTTGATCAGCAGGGAGATGGACGGACGAGATCAAATCGGAGGATGGAGGGAAGTGGGTGCGATTGGATGCAGGCCGTCCGATCTGGCGGAAGGATCAACGGCGGAGATCAAATCAGAAGGCAAACCAAAAGAATTGCGATCGCGATCGGGGGGAGAAGCGATTGAGCACTGACCATCGATCTGACGGGGAGATCAACAGCTGAGATCTAATCGGAAGACCTCAATCGGGGCCGCACCACTAAGAGCTCCGATTGTGATCGGGCATGGGCTTGCAATTGAGCGCTAGCCGTCGGATCGGCGGGAAGAATGGACGGTGGAGATTTAATCAGGGCACGCAATCGGAGGAGGGGCAGAGGGACTTGCGATCAGCGTAGGGCCGTCGGATCGCGGGGCAGATCGACGGTGGGGAAAACCATCGGAGGGGCAGTGCGATCAGCGCGGGACCGTTGGATCGCGAAACGAATGGATGGCCGTGATCAAATCGGAGGGTTCCAATCGGGGGGCGGACTTAACATGTTCCGATTGCGACGGGCGGGGGACTTGCAATTAGCGAACAGCCGTTAGATCTGATCGGATCAACGGTTCAGATCGGAGCGGGGACCTTACGTGTTAAAACAATTGCATCGGGGTTTTTGTGTTATAACAAAGGAAATGCGCCCGCCTGGTCTTCTGATTGCGATTAGCGCCTGGGACTTAGGCGCCTGGTCCCAGCGCGGGGTCACATGTGGGGAAGTGGTTAAGGAGCTAGCGGGAAAGGGGCCAGGCCTTATAACAAGGTCGGAATATGGGTTTTGGCCCCTTTTTAATGGATTTTTGGGCTGGGGAAAGGGAACGATAGAGGGGAAAAAGGGGAAAAAAGACCAACAAAGGTTGGGGGAGGAAATTAAAGAGGATTTTGGGGGAATTTGAGGAGTAAATGGGGAAATAGAAGGGGAGAAAAGGGAGGATAAACAGAGGTTAAATGAGGGAAAAATAAAGGGGGAAGGAGGTCTTTGGGTATTTCTTTATCAGCAGAGAGGCTTTAAAAGGGGAATCAGCAGAGGGGAAACCATCAAAGGATGAAGGGCACAAAGAGGCTTCAAGGGGACTGTATTTTCAGGGGAAATGCATTCATTGAAGACTCAACAACAATTTAACCCCCTATTTTCTTGTCAAAAATTTCATAGGGGGGCTAACAGTGGCTCCACATGGGGATGGCTTCTTCTTGAAGGAGACAAGAAACCAGAAATTGATCTCTTGGTGTAGGCCAGATGCCTGCTGCTTGAACCATCCATATCTTTCTTTGATCTGCTGCCACAAACTATGAACACATCCAATTAGCAGAAACATTTTCCCAACCAATGTACCTACGCAAACTAGAGTTCTAACAATCTTCCCCTTGGGTGCATTTGAATTAGCAGACCCTTTACATTTATTTTGCAAAACAAAAACAAAACTATTCTAATTCTACCCTTATTGCTCCATGAGGCCAGATTAGACTGTTGGCATCATATATTTCTCTACCTAAACTACTACCTGTTGGGATTAAACTTTCCAACAGATTTCTTCACCTACATTCTAAGACAGGAAATTTAAACACAGCCAAGCCAGGATTAGACAGTCTGACTTGCTGGGCAGAAATTTGAAGAAAACAAAACTGTGAAGGCATGGAATTCCGCAAATGTGAAACATCCTTCTTTTTTCCTTGTGACTCAAGTTTTGGGCATGTTTGAGTCACTTTTTTCCTTTACTCCAGCTCTGATTTTGGGCATATTAGAGCTGGATCTTCTGTCGCTGCTGATCCAGATTTTGAGCTTGTTAGGACCAGGTCTTCTTGTTCCTTTTGGCTCAGGTATTGAGTTTATTAGAGCCAATCCCTTTGCCTCAGAGGTTCATGTTTTGAGCATGTCTGAACCTCTCTTTTCATCCTGTTTTTTCTTTTGGACATTTTCTTCACTTTTGCTGAAAATGAAAATTTGCAACGGTATATACAATGGAAATGAAACATGGAAATGGAGAATTAGCAGAAATAGTGTTTGAGCATCCTGCCATTGACAAGACCCCCAAACATATCTGTACCATCAAGTTCTTGCAAGAAAAACGCATTAGGACCCACAATGGCTTGAATGATGAAGGGACCTTGCCACAAGCTGTCGAACTTCCCATGTTTGCCTTTATCCTCTCTTCTTGAATCCCACTTCAGGACCTTGTCCCCAACTTTGAAATTTGCTGCTTTGGTTCTTTTGTCAAACTGTCTCTTCATGTTTTCCTGCACTCTAATAGCTCTGTCATAAACTTTCTCCCTTGTTTGCTGGAGATGGATTGTTTCATTAATTCTCCTTATCATGATGTCTTCTTCTGATTGGACCTCTTGAATAAGCTTTACTACTGGTATCCCAAGGCTAGTAGGGAAAACTGCTTCTGTCCCATAAACCAGCTGGAAGGGTGATGTGCCAATAGACTTCTTTGTAGTGAGCCTGTCTGCCCATAGGGCATGTATCAACTTTTTATGCCAAGACCTTTTGTTTTCTTCCAGCAGCTTCTTAATGACTGTAACCAGGCTTTTGTTTGATGATTCAGCTAAACCATTACCCTGGGGGTAATAGGCAGTTGAATGTCCAAGCGCAATTCCGTACCTATGACAAAAATCAATCATTCTTTTGGATCCGAAAGCAGCAGCATTGTCAGTGATTATTTTCCTTGGGCAGCCAAACCGAGACAGGATGAAGTCTTCCAGGAAGCTAATAATGACCGACTCAGTGGCATTCCTAGTGGGTATGGCTTCAATCCACTTAGTGAAGTAATCAGTGGCAGTCAAGATCCATTTATGTTTCCCAGAGGAAGAGGGGTGAATTTCTCCAATGAAGTCTAAGCCCCATTGCATGAAAGGACCTTCTATGGTGATAGGTTGCAGAGGGAGGGGGAGGAGCTTTCTTTTGCCCTCAAAAATTTGGCATTTGTGGCAGGTGAGGATCATTTTATAAACATCACTGAAGAGTGTGGGCCAATAGTAACCAGCCCTGAGTATCTTATTTGCAGTGGCCTTCCAACTCAGGTGGCCTCCACACTCCCCAGCATGGAATTCTTGTTTGATTCTTTCAACTTCGGTTTCAGACAAACATTTCAGTAAAAGGCCATTTGGATTTTTCCAATATAGACTCTCATTCAAAATGTAGTAATTTCTAGCTTTGAGTTTTATGAATCTGGCCTTTGTTTTGGACAGTTCCGGAGGGGCATTGAGGTGTGTGAGCACGTAAAGGATATCAGCATACCAAGGAGAGTTCTGAAACTGCTCCTCAACAGTTGGATGGGGTAATCCTTCCTGCTCATCCAGGGCATTCATCATGTTGATATCAAGGGCCTGTAGATTAGTTTCAGCCATCAATTGGGCCAGGCCTTGACCTTTGATCAGCTTAGTGGGTTTGATTTCAATGTCATATTCTAAAATCGTGGCAATCCATTTTCCCCTTTTCCCATCTGGGTCTTGGGACAAGATATCTTTGACCACTATATTTGGCACATAGGCAATGGTGTGAGAATGCAGAATGTACACCCTAAAGTCTTTTAAGGCCTTAATCAGGGCATAGGCCTGCTTGTCCATGATGTTTTACTTTAAGGGTGCATCTCTTAAGGCTTTACTGAAGAAGGCTATAGACTGTTCATTACCTTCTGAATTTTTCTGCAGCAAAACTGCAGCTATTGTGTGTGGGGAGGCGAATGAAAAGATCAGAAAATATTTTGAGAAGTCGGGGCTGATAAGGACAGGGGCTTGGGTGAGTGCGAGCTTTACTGACTCAAAAGATTTTTTGGCTTCAACAGTCCACTTGATTCCTGCATCTTTCTTTAGCATTTCAGTCATTTTCCTAAGATGCTCAGCAAGATTGGGGATAAATCTTCTAAGGAAATTGATCTTCCAAATGAAGGACTGTAGCTCCTTAATGTTTCTTAGATGTGAAATTTGAAGTATTCCCTCAACTCTCTGGGGGTCTATCCTAATGCCTTTCTCAGATATAATGTGGCCTAGAAGCTTACCCTCTTGCAGCCCAAAAACAGTCTTCTTAGGATTTAGGGACAGACCATACCTTCTACATTTTTCAAAAACCTTCCTTAGATGTTTTAAGTGTTCTTCTTCTGTTTTAGAAAAGACAGTTAAGTCATCCAAGTAGATAACTATAAGGTGTCCAATCTCCTCTGAGAAAGTAATATCCATTGCTCTCTGGAAGGTAGCTCGAGCATTCATCAATCCAAAAGGCATTTTCACATACATGAAGGTGCCCCATGGAGTGGTAAAAGTTGTTTTGAGTTGATCTTCTGGGAGTGCCAGAACCTGGTTGTATCCTGAAAAACCATCAAGCAGGGAGATTCTTCTAGAGCCCACTACCTTCTGTAGGATATGCTCCATTCTAGGCAAAGGGTAGTTATCTTTCAGGGAGGCTCTATTGAGGTTTCTGAAGTCTATGCACAGTCTAATCTCCCCTGTTTTCTTCCTTACAACCACTAAGTTCGACACCCAGTCAGAAAACCTTATAGGGACTATAATGCCTGCATCATACATCTTCTTAATTTCCTTTTCTACTGCAGGCAATTGTTTTGGATTAATTCTACGGAGTTTTTGTCTGAAAGGTTTCTGATTTTCCTTTAGTGGTATCTTATGTTGTATAATGTTGGTGTCATAGGCCTTTAAGTCTTCATAGCTCCATGCAAACACATCAATGAATTCCTTAAACAAGTCAATGTATCTTTTCTTCATGTCTGCAGGTATAGACTTAGCCAGCTTTATCATTTTGGGTTTGTCTTCAGTGCCTACGTTACACTCTTCTACATCCGATTCTGCATGTTCTATTGTGGGTTTTTTTGCGACATCATTGAAATCAAAGAGGTCTTCTAAGGGTGCTAAGCCTCTTGGTATGTTCTTGTCTTTGGCTTGCAGCACCTCCATTTCTTCTCTATCTGCGTTTTCACATTTTATGGCTGAATCTTCAGTTTCTTCAGAAAAAGAGTTTATTTCTATACTACAAGGTGCTTCTAGTTCATCAGGGGAATCCTCACTTGGGCAGCTGTCATCAGACTTTGAGTCTGAATCAGAAAATTCAAACTCATTTCTGCCCATTAGGAAATCTTCAATCTGTTTGTCTCCTTCAAAGACCTGCCAATATTTTTCATTGTCTGGCACTGCAGGCCTGAATTTAGTCTGAATGATGATTTGTTGGTCAACTGGGGCCTTAGGATAAGAGCTAGCTAGGCAGGCTAGTCCATTCGCAATAGCGTTTTGACCCCTAGGAATGGATACTAAATCATATTCAATGAAAGTTTTCAACAAATCTAGAGTATCGTTCCTGTATGCCCTAAGCCTGGGGTGTTTTTCCGAATACTCACCATTCATCTGTTTGATCACTAACTCAGAGTCTCCTCTCACGACTATCCTACGGGCTCCTAATTTTTTAAGCAGATTTAAACCCAAGATTAGAGCCTCATATTCTGCGATGTTATTCGTGCATTTGAAATGCAGATTGATGGCGTGGCTCTCTGCGTGATCATTTTCGGTGTTACGCAGCCACACTCCTGCTCCAGCGCTTTGTCTAGTACAGGATCCATCAAAGTTCATTTCCCACAAGGGTTCTTTGCTTACTTCTCCTTCACTTCCTCCCTCATAGCTGGATTCGCTATTAGGTTGAGTTGGGAGGTCTGTACTAGGTTGTAAACTATCTCGTTGTTCATAGAGGCCATGGATGTTAGGGAGGTGGTTAGCTTGATGTTCTTGCTCTGTTTCTGTTTCTCTTGGAGTGAGAGGTCCACCACAAATCCTACAGGCTTCGTTTCTGGTTTCCTTTTCATTTTCAGTGTGCTGCCCATGGCCTTCCTGATCATTTTCTTCCAGAGTGGCCATTATGTGGAGGTCCATAGGCTCGGTGTTCTCATTTGAATGCCTGTTTTGGGACGCTGGCTCTTTTAAGGATTCATCATTAAAAAAAATAAAGGAGTCAAGATCGGTATGCACAGGGTATAATGGTGAATTTTCAGGTTTCTCGGGGTTGCTGACCAGAAATTTCATTTGGGACTCTCTATACAGTCTTCTTGATTGGCCAAATATAGGGATAGTGGCATATGAACCATCCATCTGCATGGTGCCTTGCAGCTTGGCTCCCCATGATCTAGATAATAACATGCCATACTTGGGCGGCACGTCTGCCACCACTACATCCATGACCATACATTTCACAAGAATTTGAGTCAAACTCACACACAAGTCTTTGATCAAGCCTAGGCATTTTACCCTACTCGAGTCGAATGAGTATAAGTCTTTGTAGGGTCGGGTGACTTCGAGGCCTAACTTCTCCATGACTACTTTAGGCATTAGATTGTGTGATGCACCAGAGTCATGCATGGCATTATGAAGGATCTTGTCATGAATGTTAAGACTGATATAAAAAGGTGGAACTACCCCTTCCTGAAATTTCCCTTCAATCTTGGGACCGAATAAGAGGGCAGGCTTATCATCACTCAAATTTATAGTGTCATTATTTATACTTAGATTTAATGCTTTCAAAATCTGGCCTTTATATACAGCCTGAGAGGCCAGCTCAGATAATGGCACAGAGATTTTGATTTTTGTAATCTCACTTTCTAAACTGAAAATGGATTGGCTTTTGGAAGTGCTCAACTCTGTTTTGTTCGCCACTACTTTAGTGGCTGAACCGGTTTGTGTTTTCTCATTATGTACATGTGTAGGCACAGTTGTATCCAGAGCACTAACTGAGGTACTAGTGCTACTGGTTAGTTGACTTTGTTTTTCATTGTTTTGGTTGTCTTTCTATTGGTTTTTCTCAGAACTCTCGGTTGTTGATTTATTGTTTATAGTAGTTACTTTAGAAGATTTGTCAGGCCTCTTTTTGATAGTTACTTCAGTAGTTTTGGGTTTGGAAGAGTCTTGGTTCTTTTTACTCCTGAGCTCATATTGTTCTCTGACTTGTAACATGGCATTTTCGAATCCCAACCTATAATCCTCAGATTCAAACCATTCCTCCTCCCCATAAGAGGTTGAGGGTTGGTCCTCTTCTGAATCACAGTTCAGGATTGAGTCCTCTGTTTCGAACATGTTTATCACATTCCCTTTAGACTCTTCTATGATTCCCTCATCCTCGTCAAGAAATTTTTGGAAAGGGGGAATGACTTGCTGATCTGCCTCTTTCTGCCTGTTGGGAGTGTTGTTGTTTCTTCTAAAGTTCTGGTTTTGGTTTTGATTTTGGTTCCTGTTCTGAGTGATAGCCATCTTTTCGACCACTTGGCATAGCTTATCCATATTCTTAGACAATCTGTCAATATTAGGATCTGAAGTGGAGGCTATAGTGTCATCCTTGTATGTTACTCTCTTCTCAGCTCTCAGTTTGGCCCTTTTTTCAATCAAATTTGCCTCTATGTTTACTGCCCCTTTCTGCATATCCTCCAACGTGGTATATTCTTTATCCCTAAGTTCATAGGCCATGTCAGCATCAAATCCATCAGGGTATTTTGCTAAGGCCATACCTTATGGCGGTTTCATTTGCGGAGGGAGAGCATTATAAATGCTGTTGAATCTAGTGGTGTAATCATGGACACTCTCTCCTGCGTTCCTCTTAAGGGACATGTATTCTGCTAGGAGCTGACGAGGGTTCGCCCTAGTTTCCCATTTATTAATGAAAGTCTAGTATAAAGCAGGTAGATCATTGATACTGCCAGCAGGTAGGTTTTTAAACCACTTCTTAACCTCTCCCCCCAGGCTCTGTGAAAAAATTCTCATTTTGATTGTTTCATCATCAATTTCCATATAATCAAAAGAGTCCTCCATTTTATCCACATGTTGTTGTGCTGTTGTAGGATCTTTAGCAGGGAAGTGTGGGATTTTTGATTGATAATCATTTGGTCAGGGCAGTAGAGGCTGAGGTAAAACTAGAGGTGCATACCAGGCTGCCATGATGATGTTCTGGTGGGGTATAGGGTTGGCTTGAGCAGCTGGTATTTGGATGACAGGAATGATAGGACCAGCAAAAGTCGGTTGAGCAGATCTAGGGTGAGATAGCCCTATGTTTTGAAGGAAATGACGGTCAGGAGGTGTGGTAGGAGGGGTTTTATTGTCCCTAGTATCTAGCTGGTCTGAAACATTGAATGACCTAGTTCTAGGTAATCTGTTTTGAAGGTCTAGGTCGAAGAAAGGATCTAATAGAGCTGCAAGATCTTCTGGTGCAGAATTAGCTCTAGGAATGTTGCTGGAAATAGTTGATCTCCTACTCACAGGTGTTCTTTTAAGAATATTCTCAGGATTATCAACTGTTTCGGGTGGGTTTGGATCGAGGAAAGCCCTTGTATGAATGGTTCTGTGAGCCAGAGTGCTGTTTATAAGCCAGGCAGCTTATCCCTACTTGTTACTTCTACTGAGGTTAATGTTGTTTTGGGAACTGGCCTCCCTGTGGAGTCTTCATCATGCTTGGGACTGGTCTTCCAGTGGAGTCTGATGTGAAACCAGGATAATCAGCAGGCCTACTGATCACCAGTGGAGTCTTTAACGTTTAGGAACAATGGAGTCGCCAGGTGGAGGGTTTAGGATTATTCTAGGGTACACTGTCCACCACAGTGCTCACCTTCAAAGGTGTGACTTACCGCCAACCTAGCCAGAGTTCTAAGTTTCTGAGGTTGTTTGAAATGAGAAGCACTCAGAAGTTCCCCAGTGGAGTCGCCATTATGTTGGGGTTCCCATGTTTTGGCCAGGTTGACAGAGACCAAAAGATGAGACAACATAGAACCACTTTCAAACCTTAGGATCTAGCCCTCCTAGGTCCAGAGAGGGATCTCTCTATGATTATCAAAGGATATATGTCTTTGAAGTTCTAAATTATGGTTTTAGGCTAGTTATAGGCTCAAGATTGGTTATTTGATTGTTTGGGTCTGGTTGTTGAGAATCAGGGAGGAAGGTTTCATCATAAGACAAGGATGGGTAAAGAAGGAAGCTATGCAAAGGTAGATAACTCAGGGAACATCAAGGTCATTAGGCAATGGAGTCAAGAAAGGATTTACTTATGTTCAATGTGTAAGCTTCAGTTGGGCTAGTCATCTAAAGCATTTGGATCTTAAAACCTGATTGGTGGGATGGAACACTAAGTGATGAGAATGAAGGATGGAAAACCACCTGATTCTATCTATAGATCAGGCCAGAGGTCATTTAACTCCAGGCCTGCTTGGACAAAACCATAGGAAACACAAGGGATCTTGAAAAGGTTTATATGGAAGGGAAGGTTATGAAGAGGCAGCGGTAGGCTTTACACCTCCCAATGTTCCTAACCTCTTTCAATTAAATCTTAACAAAAACATCTGAACACTGATTTTATTAACTTGCACATCAGAGAGCAGGCAATAATCATCCACTACACTGGTTTAGTCAATTAAAAACAATATTCAGACACACATTTGAGCAGAAAACATTCAAGACTGAGAGAGCTGGGACACAAGGTACCTAACAAGGGTAAATCTTATATCATGCATTCAGATGTCAGTCAGAAGAACATGAAATGAAATGGAAATAAACGCAGAGAATAGAAAAACATCACCAACTGCTGTAGATCAGGATCCAATGAAAACTGCGTATCACGTTAAACACAACACCAATCAGGTACATCACTGCCCAAAGCTTTTACATTCAGCCTGAATACCTCATATTTCTCAGCCTATCATATAATCATTACACAGGAAACTTGGCTTGGGACAAAAATGCTTGCAATACGCTGATAAACCAACAATAACCAACCCCTTTACAATGTTCTTGCTGTGCTTTATAACAGAAGATGATCCTCAGATCGACTTAGGAGGTAGGTGCCCATTAAATGTTACATTTAAGAATAATAATGAATGTAGGGCCGAGGCCCATCCTGCTTGAGAATGCTGCATATTTATTTCGCTCACCTTCTTAGTAAGAGAACGATCTGCTTCAGATTTGATCTTGACATTTTGGGCTCGTTGTACTCCAGGTGATTTGAATTCGGGGATAAGATAAACTACTAGGAGGGTCTGTCTCATAAATGCCTAATTTTCTTTGAGATGTAGTTTGATGGAAAAATCCTTCAGGGACATTCTGCATAATAAAAAAAGTATGGATGCCTTGTCCCAGATGAAAAAAACTTTGCTGACGGAAACCCTGATATTACCTTTGTCTGCGCTCGGGGTCTGTGACCTGTTGTTCTGCCCTGTTGAAATGAACGAACTGGATGGAAGTCTACATGGCCCTCCATGGTTCTTTAATGCTGCCGGACTGTCTGAAATGAGCTTCAGTCAGTGTATTTAATTGTCTCAGGGCTCGAGAAGGCATGAAGGCGTTGTAGGAAGGTGTACTTCTGGAGTAAACACGCTCTGCTTTTAGGTGGCGCAATCATGACTTGCTGGTGTGCTCTTAGTCTTCAAACTGTGCTTGAATCCTTTGACTGTAGGATTAAAACATTAATCTTCAATTACAGGCTTGAATCCTTCTCAAATCCTGCTTCTGCTGCTTCGCTGGCCGGCTGGAATGGCCTCTCTGTACTACCTGCATGATGAAATAAACTCATCACAGAGCCCGGGCAGTGGTGGAGAAATGCTATGGAGGCGGAGGAATGGTGGCAGAACAGCGGAGAAACAATGGAAAGAATGCAACGTGGTGGAGAAATGGTGGCTTTATTATAATGCTAACAGAATGTAATGAAACGGTGAGATCTTATGAGTAATAGGGTTCGGGGATAATATGCAGTGCAGACCGTTAGATTTAGGTCTGGGGACAAAGATCAACGGTGGAGATTGAGTAACGGGACAATACATAAGATGGGCGTAACACGCAAAACACATGAAATGCAACGGAAACAAATGTAAGAGTGGGACCCAACGTGGCGGAGGGCGATTAGATCTGAGCCATTAGATTTGCACGGAGACGAACGGCGGAGATCTAATCGCAATAATCGCAATCGGAAGTTGGAGCGAAAGGCAATCGCAATGCACATTCAAAAAGTTCCGATTGCGATTGTTGATGGGGAAGCGATTAAGCGATGACCGTTGGATCATAAACCAAATGGATGGACGAGATCAAATTGGAGGACGGAGGGAAGGGGATGCGATTGGATGCAGGCCGTCCGATCTGGCGGAGGGATCAACGGTGTAGATCAAATCGGAGGCAAGACAGAAGGGGGTGCGATCAGGAGGGGGCCCGTCGGATCGCGGGGAGATCGATGGCTATGATGTAATCGGGAGGCAAACCGAAAGAATTGCGATCGCGATCGGGGGGGAGAAGCGATTGAGCGCTGACCGTCGATCTGACGGGGAGATCGACGGCGGGGAACGCAATCAGAGGGGTAAGTGCGATGGAGTGATGATCGTTGGATCGCGGGGAGATCAACGGTGCAAATGCAATCGGAGGGCAGAGAAAAGGACTTGCGATCGGCGATCGGGGGAGGAGTTGCGATTGCGCAATGACCGTCAGATCGCGGAAGAATCTACGGCGGAGATTTAATTGGAAGACCTCAATCGGGGCGGCACACGACAAACCTCCGATTGCGATTGGAAAGGGAGGCACGATCAAGCGCTGGCCGTCGGATCGCAGGGCAGATCAACGGCCAGGATGTAATCGGAGGACTGCAATCGGAGGAAGGGGCAGAAGGCTTGCGATTAGCGGAGGACCGTCGGATCGCGGGGCAGATCGACGGTGGGGAAGACCATCGGAGGGGCAGTGCGATCAGCGCGGGACCGTTGGATCGCGAAACAAATGGATGGCCGTGATCAAATCGGAAGGTTTCAATCGGGGGGCAGACTTAACATGTTCCGATTGCGATGGGCGGGGGACTTGCAATTAGCGGACAGCCGTTAGATCTAATCGGATCAACGGTTCAGATCGGAGCGTGGACCTTATGTGTTAAAACAATCGCATCGGGGTTTTTGTTGTCACAAAGGGTTTGGCCTCCCGCCGATAGTTCCGATTGCGATTAGCGCTTGGGACTTAAGCACTTGGTCCCAGCGCAGGGGCACATGTGGGGAAGTGGTTGAAAGGGGCTAGCGGGAAGGGGCTTAGGCCTATAATAAGGTCGGGGAGTGGGTTTTTAGCCCTTTTAAATGGATTTTAAGGGGTTTAAAGGGAAATGATAGAGGAATAAAGGGGAGAAAAGGGAAAACAAAAGGCAGGGGAAGAAATTAGAAGGGATCTTGGGGGGATTTTGGGGGAATTCGAGGAGTAAATGGGGAAGAAGGGGGAATAAAGGGGAGAGAAACCAAGGGCTTTGGGGAATGAAATAAGGGGGAAGAAGGAGGTCTTTGGGCATTTCTTCACAGCAGAGAGGCTTTTGAAAGGGGAATCAGCAGAAGGGATATATTTCAAAGGCTAAAAGGCACATGGAGGCTTCAAGGAGACTGTGTTTTCATTGGAAACGCATTCCTTGAAGACTCAACAACAATTTAGCCCCCTATTTGCTTGTCAAAATTTCATAGGGGGGCTAACACCATCAACCATGTTGATTCTCTTATTGACCAGATTTTTACATAATCAACTTAGCAGCATATACAGTATTCAGACAACCTAGATGTACAAGAAGACTTCATTGAAAGACAATAGATAAATAGCAGGAATAACAGAGAAACCTCTACAATAAGCTTCAAAAAACCCGAACTGCCATATGTGCCTTTTCTGAAGCAAACCTGCGTATATACACGCTTTTACTGAGACGAACTAGCACATAGATCTGTAAAAGAAAACTTTGCAGAATTAGCCAGATCCATAAAAATTACCCATATTTCTTCACTTGAATTCAACAAACTTGCGCTAGGTCATAGATCTAATCATCTCTTCAATGGATCACACAAGAGTATAGTCATTTTAGATCTAGAGATCCTGAACCATCATTGTATCCATGGGTGCATCATAGATTCAAATCTATCAATTAAAAACAAAGTTCATCCCATGTAGATATACCTTAGAGAAATTTCTTCAGTAACAACCCTTACTCATGCACACTTTTCACTATGATCTTCTTCTCCTTATATAGATTTAGCCTTTACCAATACCATGAGTCAAAACCACACCACTACTGATGGTATTCTTGGATGGAATCAAATAGACAATATATCGCTCAATACTGTGGGCTAATACCATGGTAATGCCCGTTGGAATCATAATTTTAGAGCGCAAAAGGCATGTGTGACTTGGATCATTTGTATCCGTGTGTATACGCAAATTCTCTTCATAAAAACTGCGTATACAATAATCCTAAATGTATAC